>CM053622.1:809661629-809712957 GCA_028646595.1 Phalanger gymnotis | reverse complement strand
GAAGGGGGGTCGAGGAGGGGAAGACGGGGAGTCAAGACCTGAGAGACAGAAACCGAGGGTCTGAGGGAGGCCGAAGGGAAGGAGGGGCCAATGGCTGGGCTACCTGGGAGCTGGGCTGCCCAGGCCCTTGCTGACCCCCCCCCCCCCCCCGCACCCACCCTGCAGCTATCCAGTCTTTGTTCTACAAGGCCAAGTGTGATGATACCAGGCTCAAAGAGCTCCTGGGAGGCAGCCACATGGGGAACAAGATCGTGGAGCTGCTTCTCAGCCTCATTGAGCAGCGAGTGATGGACCTGCTGGCCGCCCAGGCCTTCGCCAACTTCTCGGTGGGCGGAGACACACATCCCCAGGGCTGCGAGGGCTGAGAGTCAAGCCTGAGCACTTCAGCTGACCCCCTACCCTTGCCCTCCCTCAGGAATCCACCGACTATAACCCCCAGTCCACCGCCCTCAGGTTCCTGGGCCAGCGTGAGGATGCCATCCCTAAGAAACATGTTCCACTGCAGGCCCCCAGCAATATGTGAGGCGCTGCCAGCAAACCGAGGGCCCAGGGGGAAAAGGGGGACAGGCTCAGATATGGGAACAAAGGAGGGGAGGCCCTAGGGCAGGATTCTGGAATGGAGGGATGGAGGAAAGATTCAGCCTCAGGGGGACCTGGAGAGATGTTGGGCGCATTTAGAGGTCAGAGTGGAGATGGGTGGAGACTTGGGAAGGCCACAGAGAAGGAGGATCAGGATGAGAGGGACAGAGAGCTGGGGGATGTAGGAACAAAGGTCCTCTGGGGGACCTTGGGGAAAGGGAAGTGCAGGGCCGCTGGGGGAGGAGAGGATTCCAGTATGGCTGAGGCAGAGCCTTCCATCCAAGGGATGATCCTGTGGGGCTGGAGCAGATGGACGAACGGCCCCTGACTCGGGAGGAGATTTTAGCCCAAGTCCTCAAGGCGGTGAGAAGGGGGTGCCTTGGGGGAGCCTGCCTAAAATCTGTCCCCCTCCATCCCTCTTCTTTGTGCTCCCTATCATCCCCAAGTACCATCCCTTCCATCTCCCTGCCCCCATCCTCTGTCTCCTATCCTCCTCCCTCCCTCCTCACCCTGGCCAACCCCTCCATCTTACCTCCCTCATATCTCTCCCCCTGCCACCTCCCAGTTCTCCAGACCTCTTTTATTCCCCCCTCCTTCATCCTCTCTGCATGCCTTCCCCCTCCTGTGACTGCCTCTTCCCTTCTTACCCCTCTCCCAACAAAATACAGATGCAGGAACGGGAACAGGGCAAAGAGCAGACGCCCACACCCACGACAGTGAGCAAGAAGGCACCAGAAAAGCCCTCTGCATAAGCCAAGGTGTAACCTCCAAGCGTTTGGCCCCACTCTGTTTGGAGATCCTGTCCTCTCTGTTGCCCAGCCCTCCCCACCCCCCACCATGTCCAGGGCTTCCAGCATTGTGTCTGTCTCTCTTCAGCCCTGGGAGTCCTTGGCTGCCCCTATATGGGGGCATCACAGTCTCTCCGTTGTGCTTCTCCCTTTCCCAAGTCTTTGCTTCCTTACATCCCTTCCCAAGTTCGGAGTGTAGTCAAGGCCTGAGTGGAGATGGGGGGGGGGTCCAGTGATGCTGTGACCTCAAGGAATAAAAAGTACTTGCCCCAGCCAGGCTCGTAAGGCTACTGTCCTCTGTTTGCTTCAAATCACTTCCCAATTATCATTATGTACCTACTGAGTGCCAGACTACGGCTAGGACCAGAGAATACCAGAGGAGTTTTTGTTTTTTAATAAGATCAGTCCCTGCCCCTAGAATGCTCACTGAAGGTACAATACACACACATAAGAGGACATATCTCCGAAGTAGATGAGGAGAAACACTAATGGGGGTGGGCTGTTTTGAACTTTACCTTGAAGGGATCTAAAAATGCTAAAGAATGAAGGCACTTGCATTCCAACATGGGAGATGTTCAGGTGGTACAAAGGCCTTGGGGTCCATCATGATGTCATGCAGGAGAGCCAGTGGTTGGACCACAGAATTGGTGGAGGGCTTCTGTTGGTAGAGGGAACTGGGAGTGTTTGACCTGAGGGTGGGAGGGGAGGGCAGGTGGGAGAACTGTCTTGAAGTATTTTCGTGGATGGTCATGGGGAAGAGGGATAGGACTATGACAGGAAGTTACAAAGAGACTAAGGCTTGATGACTGGAAAAATGTCTTTACAATGAGAGCTGCCATGTCCCCATCTCCCCTAGAGTGGACTCCCCAAGAAGGTGCGGACTCCTCTGAGGCCTTCACAGAGAGATCCCTTTTTGGTTATGTTATAGTGGAAACCCCTTGGATCTATAGGTCACATGAGTCGGACACAGATACCTTCCAACACTCAGATTGTTTAGTAACAGACAATACCAGCTGCCTCTCATCACCCACTAAGCAGGGCAGGCCACTGCTACTAGCCACTGAACACGAACTCCTCTTAGTTCCTGCTGGGGACAGTCTGAGCAGGTCCCCTGAACCCAAGAGCCTTGAAATAGCCATGCTTCAGCCCACTGCCCTCAGCCATCTTGGGAAGCAGCCTCTGGCAGGGACATTTGCTTGGTAACCATCCAGAGATCAGCCTGGCCCCTGCTCCTTCAGATGCTGCAGCCACATCTATGAAGACCCAGAAAAGAAAGTTTCTGTCCCCAAAGTCCTTGGCACTGTCACGTGGTTCAACATCACGTGATTTTATCAGTGCAAATTACTTTTTTTTCTCTTTAAATGGCATTATTATTAAGAAATGATCCAACTGTTTTGGAAAGCAATCTGGAATTATGCCAGAAGATTTCTAAAGCTATATATATCCTTAGACTCAGTAGTATCACACTATTAGGTCTGTTTCCCAAAGTAACCAGGGAAAAAGGAAAAGAATATATGTGTATGTTTATGCTTGCTTATGTTTACATGTATATATCAGCTCCCTGTTGTGGCAAAGAACTGGAAATTGAGGGGGTACCCATCACTTGGGAAATGGCTAAGTTGTGGTATATTATGAAAAGTGAAATGAGCAGAACCAAGAGACAGTCGTATACAGTAACAGCAACATTGTTCAAAGAGTGATTGTAAACAATCAAGCTGTTCTCAAAACCTGAACATTCAAATCAACTATGAAGGACTTAGGAGGATAGTGTCCACATCCAGAGAAAGAATGATAGATGGAAGTGTGTATTGTATAGTTTCCCATATATCTATATTGGCCTTCTCTGATGTGGGGTTGGAGGAAGGGAGGGAAGGAGACAGCCCAAAACTCAAAATGTAATTTTAAAAAAAGAAATGAAAAAACCCCAGCATTGCTGCACCTCCAGACCAGGGGATCTCTCCATCTACCTTGAAGCAGAAACCTTCCATATTCCTTGTCTCTCCCATTAGAATTCATGCACATTTAGCACAGTGCATTGCACATAGTGTTTAATAAATCCTTTCTCCTTCCTTCCTTCCTTCCTTCCTTCCTTCCTTCCTTCCTTCCTTCCTTCCTTCCTTCCTTCTTTCCTTCCTTCCTTCCTCCTTTCCTTCCTTCCTTCCTTCCTTCCTTCCTTCCTTCCTTCCTTCCTTCCTTCCTTCCTTCCTTCCTTCCTTCCTCTCATCCTCCCTTCCTTTTTTACTTCCTCCCTCCCTTCCTTTTTTCCTTCCTTCCTTCCTGCCTTTCTCCCTCCCCTCCCTCCCTCCCTTCCTTCCTTCCTCCCTTCCTTCCTTCCTCCCTTCCTTGCATCTATAAATCTAGAATGAAAGTCTTACAGTCAAGCTGTGAAAGGTTCTAAAAGTCAGACTTCGGAATCAGTATTTGATCCCAGGGCAATAGGGAGCTATGGCGCTCCTTAAAAAAGGGGAGGGATGAGGTCAGAGCAGTGCCTGAGGACTTTGGTCACTTTGGCAGCCAGTGTTAACAATGGGCTATCAGATAGGCTCTTTGGTGGTGGGCAGCCTTCCTAAGCCACCAGCCCAGGCACGAGAGAGACGAGAGTGATGAGCTCGGAGGGCCAGAGTCGGGCCAGTGGCCCTGTCAATGGAAAGGAGAAAATAGAAACCCTAAGGCCTCAGTTTTGGGGGAAATGTGTGACATTTGTTTTTGTTTCGTTTGTTTTTGCAAGGCAATCGAGGTTAAGTGACTCGCCCGGGGTCACACCGATAGTAAGCGTCTGAGGTTCTCTTTGAACTTTGGTCCTCAATGTGTGACTTTTATTGAGGTGTCTGAAGAGACCAAAGGAACTTCCAGGCTCTCCCCACCGGCTTAAAGGTGGCTTTGGGAGTGTTGGCTCTGGATCCGCGGATTTCTACTGATGTGGGTCTCGTAGGATGTCTCTGGGTGCCAGCCTGAGTCTGCTGGGAATCTGTGTTTTGGGGGGGCAAGAGCCCCGACTAGGAGGTGCTGAGGCCACAGGAAATGCCAGCCCCTGCTTCCCCAGATATTGTCTCCTACCCTCCCGCCTCCTTCCTTCCCTCCCCCTTGCCCCCCAACCCCATCGCATCACCATCAGTATTCTGCTTCCCCGCAGCCCCTCAAGCACCGCTGTGGGCTTCATACTCTAGGCATCTGCTGTAAGACCCTGTTCTGCCAGGCCAGGAAAGGAAAGACACTCACTGAACGGACCTTGGCAGCCTTAGCCGAGTTAAGTGGAGGGGAGGGGAGGGGAAGGGAAGAGAAGAGAGGGGAAGTAGGGAGAGGCGGAGTCAGTCTGGGCTCCGTCTCGCGGTTGGCTCCACTGGTCTCAGCACTACTGCTCCAGTCGCAGCCCCCCTCCCAGGTCCCACCCTCCAGCAGGCCCAAAGTGAGGCCCAGACGTGGGACCCATAGAAATACCGCTGTGAGTGACTGGGATTGGGAAAGGGAGGGCAAGACTCAGGCGGCCGGCAGCCCAGCCTGGCCACCCCCTGCTCCTGTCTGGGAGGTTCCTGGAGTCCAGACCTCTAAGCTCCGCCCTTCTCCGGGACCCAGGTGTCCGGCTCTTCAAGCTCTCGCTCTTGTCAGGCACCCAGGTGCGCTATCTCCCCATCCCCCCTTTCTCCGGGACCCAGGTGTTGGGCTCTACAAGACCCGTCCTTCTCGGGACTCAGGTGCGCTCTCCCCAGATCCCTTTTCTCCGGGACTCAGTTCTCCGTCTCTACAAGCCCTATCCTTCTCGGGACACTGACGACCTCTATCCATTCCCCCTTTCTCCAGGACTCGGTTAGTTCGACCAGCTGGGACAGCCCCTCGGGGACCCAGGCCCTAAGGCCTTTCCCCCAAGCCTTGCATACCTAGGTCCGGGGCCCCTACATCCCTTTTGGCAAAGCTCAGGCTTCCTGAGGCTTGGGACTCTGGACCGACCCCCAGCCTCTCCCAGCCTTGGCTTCCTTTTCTCTGGAATCCAGGTGTCTCCAGCATCTCTGGGCCTTTGGCCCTCATGCTCTCGGAGGATGGGACCGGATGTGTAGTAAAGGACTAGTGGGGGGGCGACATCATCCTCAAATAAGAAACAAATACGCCCGTTGCCATAGCGACGGCCTTTTCCCGCCCCCAACCCCAACGTTCCGGACCGGAGGGGATCCCCATCCCCCCATCTTCCCCTTCTGTTGTCGCTTCCTGTTTGGCGTCACCATGGAAATAGTGACCTCAGTCTCCCCCTTCCCTCCCAGGTCTGGGCTGGGGGAGACGCCTGGTGGGGGGGTGGGGTGGGAGAGAGGGACGTGGGCGGGTCCCTGAGGGGTGGAGACTGGGGACTCTTACTTTGCCTCAGTGTCTCCATAGGAGAGCCTGTTTGGCCTGGCCCCGCCCGCGGGGAGGGTCTGGGAAAGCCCCAAGGGGTACTCCCCGTAAGTTCCAGGGCTGGGCTCTGGGGTCCAGCCCCGCCTCCGCCTTGGGCCCGCCCCAAGAAGTCTCCTCTCCCTCCCTCCCTCCCTTCCTCCCTTCCTCCCCACCACAGCCCCAGACCCAGGTTCACCAACACTCACCACAACTACCCCAGGAGGAGTCTGCAGACCGCGAGGTGAGCCTCCCGGGGAGCAGAGCCCGGGACCATGTTTAAGGGTCCAAGCTTTGGGGAACTGGGTTCTTTAGAGGCCTGGGATGACGGGCACTTGGGGCTCTGTGGCAGATGGGTGCAGACGACTGTGTCTCAGACAGGTCCGGGACCACCTAAGAGGTCAAGTCCGATCCCTGATGGGCAGGGAGAATGGAGCCCTGAAGGGGTTATGGGTCTTTTACTGGGTTAAGGGAGAGCTGGACCATTGAGTCCTTTAGGTGATGAGTAGGGTCTGAACTGCCTAGGTAGAAGGGTGTGGAAGTTGGGGTGGGGATGTGGAAAGGATGCTGAAGCAACGGACTAAGGAGTCCCAGGCGTGGCTGGGGAAGCCCTGGGCACGAAGGGGTTAAGGGGCGTTCCCCCCCTCACTCACTGCCGGGTCCTCTCCCTCCAGCTGTGCATTCCAGAGCCATGACTTCAGAGGTGGCAGTGCCGCCCCCTCCCTCCCCCACTGTCTGGGACTCCTAGCTCATGTCCTCCTCGCCCTTCTATTCCAAATAACCGATGGGGAGGAGGCGGACCTCCAAGGCGCGAATCCCGGAGGGGCATGTGGGAGGGGAAGGGGATGCCGCCACCCCACTCTTCAACCCTCCTGGAGGGAATGGACGCTTATGCTCTCCTGGGAGTCTCTGGCCTGAGTGCCAATGTGGGTTTCCGGCAGGCATGGTGGTTAAGCCTCTGCTAGTAATCTGACTCTGATACAAGGAACTCAGGCGTCCGGCTCCGCCCAATCCATCTAGGAGACCCCAGTACCTGGGCTCTGCTCCTTTCAGCGGGGATCCTCTCCCCAGCCCCAGCTGACCACAGCCCTGAGGAGGGGGAAGGGCGGCAGGGGCGCCGCCCCGAGATCCCAGACACATTCCTTGGCTTAAGACAGGCCAAGTACCTTATAAGGCAAGCTCCTGCTGCTGGCTGTCAGGCCTCTCCTGAAGCCCCAGCTGTCCTCTGCCTGACTTGGATACTCACTTTTGGGATACGTACTTCCCCTGGTCGCAGCCCACTCAGGCCTATGCCTCTAGAAGCGCCACGCCCTTTTCCTTTCCTCAGCTAAGCAGCCTAAAGCCCAGCACCTCTACACACACACGGCTCGTTGGCATGTTCCCCTCTTTTTGGTAAGGTGGAGGCGGGGCTTAAGTCGAGTACTGGCAACCAGTCCCAGATACCTGGGTCCCTGGCTTTGTGGGCAAGTTTGGGGCGGTGGTCTTAGTGAAGTGGCCGTGTCCAGAAGGTGATCTGTCCTTCTCTCTTTCTCTCTCTCTCTCTCTCACTCTCACTCACTCACTCTCTCCCCTCAGAGTATCAGGACCAAGATTTGTTCCATCCCTCTTCGACATCCCCCTTCGAGATCCCCCTTCCCAGGAAGGAGTGTAAGGAGAGGGTTCAGGTAAGGGGTGCCCCAGACACCTTTTAGGGTGGATTAGTGTGAGACTCTGTAAAAATATATGCTTCCCAGGCTTGCACACACACACACACACACACACACACACACACACACACACACACTTGCACACAAACACACACTTCCCCAGAGGGGCAGTCAGTAAACTAATTTAGGGACTTTTTGGGCCAAAGGGGAGGGGTGGTTGATGAAATAGACTCTAGGTCTGGAGGCAGGGTGAATCTTCTTGGTAAAAGTTTGCTCCCTGGAGGGTGGGACCCCTCTGGTACTCTTATCTGGTGCTCTGGGGGAGTAGCTTGGCTTCACAAATCTCTTAGGCTGTCTTGAGATGGTAGCCTTGACTGGCCAGGCTCTTCTCTAATTAGCATCTCGGCCTCCTCTTCCCTCAGCCATGCCAGTGACCGTCACTCGGACCACCGTGACCACTACCACCACCTCTTCTGGCCTGGGCTCACCCACCATAGTGGGCTCTCCTCGGGCACTAACATCCAGGCTGGGCCTCTTGCGCCTGCTGCAACTGGTGTCCACCTGTGTGGCCTTCTCCTTAGTGGTCCATGTGGGTGCCTGGGATGGGGTTATGGGCCACTGGGCCATGTTTGCCTGGTGTTTTTGCTTTGCCATGACACTGGTGATTCTGTTGGTGGAGGTGGGTGGCTTCCAACCCCGATTTCCACTCTCCTGGCGCAATTTCCCCATCGCCTATGCCTGCTATGCCACCCTGCTCTGCCTCTCGGCCTCCATCATCTACCCTACCACGTATGTCCAGTTCATGGGCCAGGGCCAAAGACGAGACCATGCCATTGCAGCTACCTTCTTCTCCTGCGTGGCCTCCCTTGCCTATGCCACTGAGGTGGCCTGGACCAGAGCCCGGCCTGGGGAGGTCACAGGCTACATGGCTACTGTCCCTGGCCTCCTCAAGGTCTTTGAGACTTTTGTAGCCTGTATCATCTTTGCCTTTGCCAGTGACCCATCCATCTACCGGCGTAGCGCTGCCCTGGAATGGTGTCTGGCGGTCTACTGCATCTGCTTCATCCTGTCTGCCGTGGCCATCCTCCTAAGCCTGGGTGACTGCACAGGCCAATTGCCCATCTCCTTCCCTAGTTTCCTTACAGGCCTGGCTGTGCTGGCAGTGGCTCTCTATGCCTCAGCCCTTGTGCTTTGGCCCCTCTATCAGTTTGATGACCGGAAGGGTGGCCGGCCCCGGAGGCGAGAAGATTCGGGCTGCGCCACTCGCCATACCTCTTCTGTGTGTGATTGGGATCGACGGCTGACAGTGGCCATCCTCACGGCTGTCAACTTCCTGGCCTATGTGGCTGACCTGGTGCACTCGGCTCGGCTGGTCTTCATTAGGGTGTGAGGTGGGCACCAGCCTCCTAGACTCTCCATTCCCAGTCTCCTCCTTTTTCCTTTCTTTGGTCATTTTGCCTGCTTTTCTCACTGTCTGTATTTCCTTCTTTCCTACCAGCTCTTGGCCTCTTCTTTCTCTCTCTTCTTCTTTCTCCTGCCCTTCTGTCTGTCTCAACTCCCCTCTAAGGTGCTGAGCTTCTTACCCCTGGCCCACTTCCCAGTAGCTATTCCAGAGTTACCTGGACACATGTCATCCCTCCCTACCCCCCACCCCCGCCCAGGGCCATGGGTTCCCACTGCCAAAGCATGCTGGTCTGCCTGATCCCCTCCCCACCCAGTCCTGTGTGCCTTAGTCTGTGTGAATGTTGGGAGAGCTAGAGAAGGTGGTGGCCTCCTCCATCCTCTTCCTGCCTGACTGGAGGTGGTGGGGGCAGCCTCTCTGTGCCAAATGCACCTCCTCTTCCAAGTGAAAAATGTATCCCAAGAAGTATCTTAGGATTCTCAGTCAGAGAGTGAAGTCCTCAAGCCCTGCTCCACCTTGGTCTCTGTGATCGCAATGCTGTGAACAGCTCCTCCTGGCTACCTGGGGAAAGGGAATGGAGGAGGGGGAGCACTACCCCTCCCCATCTGCCTTGGACCTTTCTGGTCTCAGGGAATGGCAGTCAAGACCAAGACTCAAAGCAAAGGACGTCTGACCAGAAACACCAGTAGGGAGGGATATGGAGGACCAGAGAGAAGGCAGCAAATGTTTTCCTCCCAACCTTCCCCTCTTCGGTGCCCTGTTTTGTGTGTGTGTGTGTGTGTGTGTGTGTGTGCGAGTGAAGGTTCTTGCTGCCCCTTTTGAGTACCCCACATTGCTTTCTCTGGGGAGATTATGTTGGGCTGTGTTGGATGTGATGGTGTATTACTATGCTGGCCCCTGCCTCCTCCCCACACATCTGCAGTTAATGTTGGCAATTTTTTTTTTTACCTCAATATAAAGACCACATATTAAGTATTTGTTTTGGTGGGTTCTTTTTTTTGGGAGGGGGTAGGAGAGAAACCGTGTTAAGAAGTACCCAAACTCCTGAGTCTTGTAGGTATTGGGGAGGAGAGAAGGATACCAGTATTTCTTGGTTGTTGAGCAGATAGGAGGTTGTGGTTGTAGGTGGGGTGGGGAGGATGTGACAGATATGGAACTGGAGGGGTCAGCTATTCCTATGCTTGGGAAAGAGCCCTGAACTTGGGTCCTAGTCCTGGACTCTTCCCAAGTATCCTGATCTTTTGCAAGTCTGGGCCTCCTCAGTTTTCTCATCTTCAAAATGGGGGTGACTAATGGGACTGAAATGAAAAGAATTACAGTTCTAAAATCCTATAATTAGAGCCAGGCAGGTGTCATAGGGCATCAAGTGAATTCCAATCCTGTTCCAAACACTTACTACCTGTATAACCCTGGGTAGGTTAGTAAACCTTTTTTGAGCCTCAATCTTCTCGTCTGCAGAATGAGGATAATAGCACCCACCACCTGGGTGGCTGTGAGGATCTTACAGGGTGGTATATAAAGTACTTTGCAAACCTGAAAGGGGGACTATGAAAGGCTAACTCCTCTAAGCCACAAGGTTGCAGCTCTACAGTGGCAGGAACTCAGAGGTCGCCTAGACTTACTTCCTTGTTTTACAAATGAGGAAACTTAAAGACCATGAGAAGGGAAGGATCTTACCCAAGCTGGTTGAGATAGGAGAGCTCGAATTTGAACTCGGGTCTTCCGACTCCCAACGTCCAGCCTCATCGTTTTAAAGGTGGGCAAATAGTCCCATAGAGCTGAAGGAAGACTTTAGCCTTGACCCCTAGGTTTCCTGACTCCCAGCCCAGGGTTCTTTTCACCACCCCCACGGAGTCTCTGACTCTTCCCCGACCTGAGAGACATGGAGCCCTGACTTTGGATCCCGCTGCTGACAGTTAGTGACCCTAAGTAAGTCTCTCTCTCTCTCTCTCTCTCACTCTCTCCCCCTCCCCTCCTCTCTCTCTCTCTGCCTCAATTTCCTTACCTGGAAGATGGGGTGAATCTTCATTTGCCCCATATCTCTCACTGGGTGGTTCTCCTGGAAAAAGCATTGTTTTCAGGCAAACACTAGAAGGTCATAACCACAGACCATGGAATGCAAAGCTAAAGAAGACGGCAAAAATGGATCATTGACTCCAATCAAGGGCGGGTCGGGCGTAGGCTGGGGCTTAGCATCCAGTTCTTCTGCCCCCCCCCCCCAGGCCTTGAGGCGACCAGTGGACTGACCAAAGCCTATGTGACTCAAAGCTTCTCTAACAAAGAATTCAGAGGCTCTCATTTGAGAGAACCTGTGAGGCAGGTACAAGCTGGTGCTGCCTCATTTTACAGCTGAGGAAACAGTCTCTGAGAGCCTAAAGGGACTTGCCTGTGGTCGCCTAGTGTAGGGGGTGGGATTTGAACCCAGAACTCCACGGCCAGCACCCCTTCCTGTTAGCAAGCTCCGCCCTGTAATGGAAGGAAACAGGAGGGCCTAAAACACCCTGATGCCTGGATGGGGGTCAGAACCCCTGGAGAGAACTACTAAACAAACACTGAGAGGATTCCGGAAGAAGGCCACTTGTCTTGGTGACCTGCTGGGGGGGGGGGGAACGACCCGGTTTAAGTCTTGGAAGCTCTGGGAGGAAAAGAGAGGCTCGAAAGGGGAAGTTAAACATTAACCGGTATCCAAGCCATTGGGAGGGGCCTCAAGGAAGTGAAGGGGGAGGTGGAAAGAGCCGGGAGCTGACTGGTCCTGACTGGAGAGGCGGGGTCGGATTAACCAGCTCCTCTGCCACCTCTGGACCTGGATCCAGAACCCCAAGACAGGAAACCAGAGAATCAATAGACAGGGAAGACTCAGAGACATCAAGGATAGAGGCTGAGAGACCTCGGGAGACTTAAAAACAGATCCAGAAACCAAACAGGGACTGCAAAATACGGACATAGACACAGCCCTGCAGAGACTCCGAGAGACAAATTCCTGGAGTCTGGCAAGAAGCATTTATTAAGCTCCTACTAAGTGCCAGGCGCTGTACTAAACGATGGAGATTCAAGGAAAGGCAAAAGACAGTCCCTGGCCTCAAGGAGCTCCTAATCTAGTGTGTGGGTGGGAACCAGAAGCAAACTAGGTACGAACAAGATCTAGAAAGGTAAACTGGAGATTTTCTTCCCAAAGTGGGAAGTCACCAGAATGAAAGCTGGGAAAGGCTTCTTGTAGAAGATGAGTTTTAGCTGGGACCAAAATGAAGCCAGAAAATGGAGATGAGGAGGGAGAATGTTCCAGGCATGGGAGGCAGCCAGAGAATGCCCGGAGGGGAGTGATTGCGGGTCCAGTTCTGCCGGTGTCTCTGGGTGGAAGGGTATGGGATGGAGGGCAGAGGTAAGGTGGGAATGCAGGAAGCCTGGAAAGAACCGGAGAGGGCCCCTTGGAGATTGCGAGTGCCACGTGGGGGGCTCCGAGAAAGAAGGAGACAAAGACTGGAGGTTTGGGGGAGAGATGGAGAGACTGAGCCCGCTAGCGCACTAACAGCGGGCTTGTAGGGGTGCCCAGGCTCTGCCCTGCATGCTGCCTGGGCGGCTCTGAGCAAGGCCTAGGCTCCTAGTCTTAAGTGTCACTTTCCTTTTCTGTCTAGTTAGGGGGTGAGTGCTTTTCAAGGTCCCAGCTCTGACACTTTGCGATCCCCGGAGAGAGGCTGGCGCAGAGAGATCGAGAAAGGCAAGCCTGGGGCCAGAGAGCCCCGGGTAGGTCGGGGTTGGGAATCCTCCTCCCGAGACCCTGGCAGGGACTGGGTGTGGAGGGGCAGGGATGGGCTCTAGATCCCGGCTTACAAGCCTGGTAGTGGAGCGGAGGCTGTGGGCGCGAGCTGCCGCGAGGCATATTGGGGGCTGTAGTTCCCAACTCTTCCCCAGGCGTCCGCCGAGGCTGGAGATGGACTACGTTTTCCATAATGCATCGCGGTGCTTCGACTTCGGGCTGTGAGGGGCGGTGAATGATGCCCAGGGCAAAGGGGGCGGGGCCTGGAGATCAGAGACAGAGACAGAGACAGAGACAGAGACAGAGAGACAGAGACAGAGACCCAGAGATAGTGAAGAAGAACGATTGGGAGACAGAGAGATGGGGAGACACAAACGAGAGGGAGGGAGGGAGGAAGGGGGAGAGAGAGGGAGAGAGAGAGAGAGAGAGAGAGAGAGAGAGAGAGAGAGAAGCAGGGGGGCGATAGAGACAGAAACACAAGGAGGAAGATGATGGAGATGGAGAGGGTCCAGGTGGGATGGGGAGAGACTGAGTCAGACATGGATTTTTCTGGAACTGGGGGGGAAGGGAGCTAGGGTTGGCCTGTGGGGGTGTGAGAGGGACAAATTCACAGACTGCCTAGGGGGTTGGGGGGGCACCTTTAAGAGGAAGTCCCGCCCTCTTGGTCGTCACGGTAACACCCCTTCCCAGGGCCCCCAATTTTCAGCAGGTGCCCAGAGCCTCCTCACAGCGCAGCTCAGCCAAAGCAACGGGGTCCCGGCTTGCCGGACCCTTCTGCCCCCCCAATCCCGCCCCCTCACCGGCCCCCAGGACTGAGGACTCCTTCCCCTCCCCTCTTGTCTCCTCCTCCTCCTCCTCTTCCTCCTCCCCCTCTTTTCGCCTCTCCGCTTTTGCCCACTTCTCTCTCCCCAGCTCTGCCTCTGCCCATTTCTGCCTCTGCCCCTCCCTATCTCTGTGCCTGTCCCTTCCCTTCTCCCCAGGTCTCTGGCCATCTCTACCTTTCCCTTCCTAGCTTTCTCTCCCCTCTTTCTCATCTCTCTCCCTCTGTTTCTCTCTCCTCTCAGTCTCTTCTTTCTGTCACATCTCTCTTTCTTTTCTTCTCCCTGTTTCTCTATTCTTCCTATTTCCATCTCTTTCTCTCTTATCTTCCCCCCCTCTCTTTTCCATTTCACTTCTTCTCTGTCTCCTTTTCTTTTCCTCTCACTGTCTCTGCCTCTTCCGTCCCTCTCTGTCTCCCACATCTCTTCTCTCCTCCTTTCTCATTTTCCCCTCTTTCTCCTCCATCTGTCAATCTTTTCCCTTTGGTTCTTTTTCTTCTCTTTCTCTTGCCATCCCCACCCCTCCCTTGGCTCCTTGGCCTCTCCCTTGAGATCTCTCTTTTTCACCTCTTCCAATCTCTCCTAGATTTCTTATCTTTCCCCTCACCGATCCCTCCCTCTACCTTCCCCGCCCTTGCCTGTCCCTGTCTTCCCCACCCTCCCCACCTCTCCCAGGCCTGAGGTCTCTAGCTCCTAGTCTCTCCCGTTTCCCTGGGAGGGAAGGCGTGGGACCATGGCCGGGTTGGGCCCCGGAGGTGGGGAGGCGGAGGGCGGCCCCCGGCCCCTGTTTTGCAGGAAGGGGGCTCTGCGCCAGAAGGTCGTGCACGAGGTGAAGAGCCACAAGTTCACGGCCCGCTTTTTCAAGCAGCCCACCTTTTGTAGCCACTGCACTGACTTCATCTGGTGAGGAAGGCAGGGCTCTGGGGCCCTAGGGGGCGGGGCTGGGAGAGGGGGCTCCGGGACCCGAGGGGGAGGAGGTGGGGAGAGAGGGTGACTGGGGTCCTGAGGGCGTCAGCTGTGGGGAGGAAGCTCTGTGGTGCGAGGGGAAGGGACTCCGGGAAAAGAATCCTTGGGTCCCCAGGGGTAGAGCTAGAGGAGAGGGACTCCTATGTTCCCCGAGGGCAAGGGCTGAAAGAGAGCATATCTGGGTCTCTGAGAGAGAAGAGCTGGGAACTACAGTGCTTCCTAGGGGCAGGGGCTGAGAGAGAGAGAGAGAGAGAGAGAGAGAGAGAGAGAGAGAGAGAGAGAGAGAGAGAGAGAGAGAGTCCTTTCCCCGGCTCCTGCTACCCTCCCCTATTGCCCACTGACCTGAAGGTCTGGCCCATTTCAGGGGGATCGGCAAACAGGGCCTTCAGTGTCAAGGTAAGAGCTGGGGATGCGGAGGCTGGGGTCTCTGGAGAGCAGAGGGCTTCGCGTGTCTCGGGGGAGGGGCCCACGTGTTCGTGTGGAGCAGAAGCCTGAGCTTCTGAGGACTAGATGGGGCCAGGCCTGGGAGGAGGAAGGAGTGTGGGGGCCCCCGCAGCTCCAGGTGGGGAAGGATCTTTGGGAATTTGTTACCATGGGAACAGGTGGTGGAGGGAGAGGAGGAGAGTCAGACACAGAGACACCCAGAGAGTCACAAAGAGATCGATACTGAGACAGACAGAGAAGAAGGCGGGCAGAGACCAAGACCTAGAAGGAAGGGGTGGGGGAGACAGAGACAGAGACAGAGACAGAGACAGAGAGAGAGAGACAGAGAGAGAGAGAGAGAGAGAGAGAGAGAGAGAGAGAGAGAGAGAGAGAGGAAGACAGAGAGAGGAAGACAGAGAGAGAGGAAGATAGAAAGGGGCTGAGGCAAGGAGAACCAGAACAGGAGAGAGGGTCAGGCAGGCTCCCCCTGATCCTTCTGCTGTTTCCATGGCAACCCCATCACTTCATTAGGGTTTCCTCAGGGCGGGGCTTCGTGAGGGAAAGGGGCGGTTTGTCCAAGTGGACCACAGCTGTTTTTGGGAACACTGTGAGTCAGAGAGGGGGTGGGAATCAGCACTAGGATCCCCCCATTCAAGTATGCCTTCTGCAACCCCCTTCTCTATCCACTACTCTTGGTGATCTATGGCTCTCTCGGCTTTGGTCCTCCTTCATCTCTTCTCTGAGTGTCTCTGTCTTTTAATGGATGTGTCTGAATCTTTCTGTCTCTGTCTTCCTCTGTGTCTCTATCCCTCTGCAATCTCTGGTTGTCTCTTTGTTCTTCTGTCTCTTCCTTTATATTCCTTTCTTCTTTGTTCTGCATCTTCCCTTCTGTATCTCTCATTTTCTGAGTCTTTCTTTATCCCTCATTACCCACTTCTGTCTCCCTCCATGTCTTGACCATTCTCGATTTTTTCTGTTTGTCTCTTTCTCTAAGCCTGTCCCAATCCCTTTTTGTCTGTTCCTGTCTCCATCTTTCTGTCTCTCTCTTTGTCCTCTTTTTCTGTCTCTCTCGGACTCTACCCTTCTCTGTGTCTCTGTCTTCTTCGTTCTGTCTCTCTGGTCTCTGTCCATCCATCATTTTATCTGCCAGTCTGCAGCTTCGTGGTTCACCGACGATGCCACGAATTCGTGACCTTCGAGTGTCCGGGTGCGGGGAAGGGGCCCCAGACAGACGTGAGTGCCCCCTATGCCTGGGTCTCTGCATGGCTTGCTCCCCCCTTCCCCAGCTCCCCCTGGGTGCTTGGCCCAGTTTCTCCAGCTATTTTTATGGGAGGGGGGAGGAAGGGGGGGCTGGAAGCAGTGGCTCCTGCCCCACATTCTCTGCCCTTGGCCTGGAAATCTAGGGAGGGGGTGGTGATACATGGGACTGGAGGAGGAGCAGGGGAGTGGGAGGAGGGGAGACGGAGGCAGAGGTGGGGCCAGGGGAGTTCCAGGATCTGGGAGGACAGGAGAGGGAGAGAAATGAAGATAAGGACACTGTATCAGAGAGGCAGAGATAGTGAGGGAGCCAGACCTGTGAGACACAAGACCATGAGAGACAGAGCAGTAGTGAAGAGTCCCAGAGACATCCTGAGAAGCATCATAGTCAAAAAGATGGATGGGGAGGCAAAGGTGGAGACAGATTGTGAGCCATACTGGAGACAGAGAAGATGAGAGATCCATGAAAGACCCAAGAACACAGATAAGGGGAGGCCATCTCTTTAGCCTTGACAATTTCCAAGAGGAGGAATCACTTCTATGAAGGATAACTGGAAGGATGATTGTCCTTGTTGGGATACTGAGGCTTACAGAGGGAACTTGACCATCCAGGATCACACCTTGAGCCAGGGACAGGTTGAGATTACAGCCCAAAGTCACCTGAGTCCTAGCCCAATGAGCTGTCCCTTCCTTATGTTCTGCCTCCTTGTGGAAACCATTGAGACCAAGATGAGGAGGGAGTGAGTCAATGACCCACAAGACAGATTAGGAGAGGACATCAAGGTAGAGAGACTGATCACAGAATGTAGGAACTAACTGGAAAGGCTCTTGGGAATCACAGAGTCCAGCTCCCTCATTTTACATAAGGGGAAGTGAGAAGGGAAGGGACTTAACCCAAGGTGACACAGAGTAAGTAGCAGAGATAAGATTCCAGCTCAAGTCACCTGACTCTCAACTCAAAGATGCACCTATGGTCTTATATCTTGGATCTCAGATCTTGGATCCAAGAGACATGAAGATGAAGTGATAAGATGGAAAGGCCGTTTGGCGTAGCCATAGTGAGGAGATAGATACTTGCTTTCCAGTGCTGGTTCTGCCCCTTCTTGGATGTCGGGCCAAGTCAGTCAGCTCCTTTGAGCCTCAGTTTCCCTATCTATAAACCCTGGGGCTACCTCCTTCATGGAGCTGCTGTGAAGAAGAAGCTTTGTAAACCTTTAATGAGAGTGGTTGTTATTTTTAGGATGAGAGACACAAGAGTCAGGCAGATGGTGGCAAAGGCAGAGATAGAAAATAGGGAGACAGAGAGACACCAAGAGACAAGGGAGGCATCAGAATGATGTAGGAAGACCCCTCATTTAAAGGCAGAGGGCCTAGATGCAGCTGTGGCTTTGGGCAAGTTTCTAGTCCTCAATATCGCCTTTGTAATGTGATTGAAACAAACCAGCTGGCATTTCTAGAGCACTTTACATGGTATTTCATTGGTCTTCACTACAACCAACGTGGGAGGGAGGTGCTATTATTATCCCCATTTTGTAGGTGAGGAAACTGAGGCAGAGAGGTTGAGTGGCTTGCCTAGGGCCTCCACACGTAGTGCATGTCTGAGGTGAGATTTGAACTCAGATCTTTCTTAATCCAAGCCCAGTAATTTAAGTACTGCATCGCCTAGCTGCCCAGTGACCTCTGAGAAGCTCCATTCTGGCTCCAGATCAATGAATTCACTTCCTCTCCTCACAAGACCAGCCCCTCTAGTCAGAAACATAGAAAGCCTGAGACAAGAGAGGCAGAGAGATGGGGAGACAGAGTCACAGAGACAGTGACCAAGGCACAGAGATAAGAGAGAGGAGAGGGAGGGGGATGGGGAGACAGTCACAGAGACAGTGACCAAGGCACAGAGATAAGAGAGAGGAGAGGGAGGGGGATGGGGAGACAGAGTCACAGAGACAGTGACCAAGGCACAGAGATAAGAGAGAGGAGAGGGAGGGGGATGGGGAGACAGAGTCACAGAGACGGTGACCAAGGCACAGAGATAGAGAAGAGGCAGAAAAATGGGGAGATGGCCATCCTAAGAACCAGAGACAGAGATGGGGAGACAGTGGCACAGCAGAGAAGTGAGGAATTCAAGGACTGTATCGGGCCCCTGGTGATCCTCTCACTGCCCTCTAGGACCCCCGCAACAAGCACAAGTTTCGTTTGCACAGCTACAGCAGCCCGACCTTCTGCGATCACTGTGGTTCCCTGCTGTATGGGCTGGTACACCAGGGCATGAAGTGCGCTTGTGAGTGCAGGAGACCAGGCAGCCAGCGGCCCGGTGGGGCGGTGGGGTGGGAGCTGGCGTTCTGGCAGTTGGGGTCCTTTCTTTGCTGGGCACTATCCAAGAGCATGCAGACCCCCAGAGACGACCACACCCAGATACGGGGGTGGGGGGGGATACAGGGAGGTGGAAGGGAGGAAGGGGATGCCAGCTCACTCCACTGAGGGGCTGCTGGAAGGATGGCGCCTCTGTTCTGCCGGCTCAGAGAGAGCGAACTGATGGACCAGGGAGACCTAACAAGGAGAGAGGGGAGTGGGGGTGGTCTTTTGAATCCCTCGGAGACTACATGTCCCAGGATGCCCTGCGGCCTCTACCAGCCCTCTACGAGGGATGCTGGGAGTCGTAGTTCTTGCTGAGCCTCGGGCGCCCCCTGCAGGCTGCGAGATGAACGTGCACCGGCGCTGTGTGAGAAGTGTGCCCTCTCTGTGCGGTGTGGACCACACAGAGAGACGAGGGCGCCTGCAGTTGCGCATTCGGGCCCCAGCTGGGGATGAGATCCACGTCACAGGTGAGGGTCCTCGACCCACGATCTCGGTTGCCACCTGGTGGCAATGTACAGCTTGGGTCCCCTCGGAGGACAGTGGGAGGCAGGGAAGGAACCAGCATTTTTAAGCACCTACTGTGTGCCTGGCACTGTGCTAAGCACTTACCAACAAGATCTCCCATGATAACGTGGGGGAGGGACTGCATGAGTCTCCGACTGGGACAGAGGCTGGGGCGCGAATGACTCAGCCGTCCTGAGCCGACTGCCTAGTTTCCTTACATCCTCAGTGGGCGAGGCCCGCAACCTCATCCCCATGGACCCCAATGGCTTGTCTGATCCCTACGTGAAACTAAAGCTGATTCCAGACCCGAAGAATGTGAGCAAGCAAAAGACCCGGACTGTGAAGGCCACGCTAAACCCAGTGTGGGACGAGACCTTCGTGTTGTGAGTCTGCCACTCGTGGGAGAAGGCAGAGAGGGCCTCCAGAGCAGGAGTCCCCCAAACTGGCCCTGGGTGGGAGGCACAGAGCAATGGGGAGTGTCCAGCAATGATCAGAGGGATTCCGGAGCATCTGTTCACCCTGGGTTCAAGGCTGTGTGACCTTCGATGAGATGCCCTCCCTCAGCCTCAGTTTCCCCATCTGTTGCACTCAAAAGGGCTTTTCCAGCGTTGATGTTCAGAACCCGATACATCAAGCAACAAACATGTATTAAGTCCCTATTGTGTCCCACGCAACCTTCTGAGAGATGGGGATTCAGAGACAAAAAAAAGAGACAGATCCTGATCTCAGGAAACTTAGATCCTATAGGGAGAGACATGTAGACATATAATTATGGGCTTCTGGACACAGACAATTCCTTTTCCACCCCCCCTCACCCCCCCCATGCCTGGAATACTCTCTTCCTCACTTCCAGATTTTAGTCCCTAAGCTTCTTTCAGGGCTGGAGCCTTAAGAGCCATCTTCTCCCATGAGACATTTCCTCATCCCTGTGGCTGCTAGTGCCCCTCCTCCATCCCCTTTTATATGTATTATCTCCTGTCAAGAGTGTAAGCTCCTTGAGTGGAGGGACTGCTTGACTTTTGTCATTCCAAGGTCAGACTAGATGCTCCCAGTGTGATCTATATACAATAAGCATGTACAAAACAAACACAAGATAGTTTTGAATAGGGCAGCTAGGTGGTGCAGTGGTTAGAGCGCCGAGCCTGGAGTCAGCAAGACCTGATTTCAAGTTGACTTCAGACACTTCCTAGCTGTGTGACCCTGGGCAAGTCGCTTCACCCTATTTGCCTCAGTTTCCTCATCTGTAAAATGAGCTGGAGAAGGAACTAGCAAACCACTGTTATCTTTGCCAAGAAAACACCAGTGGGTTGTAGAGAGTTGGACACAACTACACGACAAAAAATTTTAGATACATTCATGGGATGATCTAGATTAGAAACTCAAAAGAGACTGTGATGGTGGGAGAGACAAGTATAGAGGCCGGGAGAGAAGGAATGGGGCAAGAAATAAAGACAGTGAGAGGAGAGATGGAGAGAGAGGAGGAGAGGGAGAGGGAGAAAAGATGAGGGGAGGGAGAGACACAGAGAGAGCCCTAGAGTAAGACTGACCTGGAGAGGTAGAGAGAGGGAAAGAAAGACTTGGATAAGGAAAGAGAGAGGAGACACTGAGAGATAAACCAGCCTAGCAGAGAAAAATGGACTGCCGCAAAGACCAGGGAGAGGGACAGACATCCTGAGCTTCCTGAGGAATTAAGCAGGGACAGAGAGGATTAGGGGAGGGGGGGAGCCCACCAGGAGCAGGAACTGGGGTATGATCACAGGAGGTGAGAGTGGCTGGGACCTGAGTTGGTCCTGGTCCTTCCTGCAGCTCTCTGAAGCCTGGGGATGTGGAGAGACGCCTGAGCATCGAGGTCTGGGACTGGGACCGGACATCTCGCAATGATTTCATGGGAGCCATGTCCTTTGGGGTCTCAGAGCTGCTCAAGGCCTCCGTGGACGGCTGGTGAGACTGCTCTCTTTCCCTGGGGAAGGGGCACTTCTCAGGAGGTCCAGCACAGATTCCTTCTCTGTCCTCAGCACTACCACAGTGCTCCCAGCCCTTGTCCAGCCTAGCTACACTTACTTCCTCTCTCTTTTTCTGTTTCTGCATCTCTGGGGTCAGAACATCCTCAATTTCTCCGTTCTTTGTTAGTCTTGTCTCTCCTCTGGGAGGGATCTCTCTCACTTTCCTGGCACCTGGTTATCTCTGAATCTTTTTTTCCCCCTCTGGTCTCTTACTGTCTTCCTCTGTCTCTGGAGCCTTGATCTCTCCATATGTCCCATTTCTCAGTCCCTGCATGTCTGGGGTCTCCCACGTACAGTTTCTCCCCCTCTTTCCTCTATCTCTGGATTTCTGTTCTCATTTGGCTCTTACCGTGTGGAGTGTGAGAGTGTCTCTTCTCTCTTTCTTGTCTCTCCCTGGTTATAATGTCTCTCATTGTCCCTGGGGTTTCTCTGTATATATGTATAGGAGTGGGTGGGTGACTGTGTCTTGCTGTCCCTCAACTTCCCTCTTTGAGCTCTCTTTGCCCCTCTTTGATTCTGGGGTCTGGGTGACTCTGCTATCTTTGGGCTCATGCTTTTCCTTTCTCTGTGGGTTCTTGCCCCCTTCCTGCCTGGACCGTTTCACCCCCATGTTGGGTTTATGCTGATCTGTGTCCCCTTCTCTTGGGATCTCCCTGTGTGTGGTGGGGTGTCTCTTCCTGTACCCCTTGGGTCTCTGTCTCTCGTTATCTCTGGGGTCTCTGTCTCCCCTTGCCCCCATGTTGTGGTCCCCTTCTTGGGTGGTGTGTGTGCCAGGTACAAGTTACTGAACCAAGAGGAGGGTGAATATTACAATGTCCCAGTGGCCGACGCTGACAACTGCGGGCTTCTGCACAAGTTTGAGGTACCCTTCTCCCTCCACAGCCTTTGCACCACCTCATGGCTCCCTGTAGTTTTCCCCACTTGGTCCCCAAACCTGACCCCTGAACAGACCCCAGGGACCAGAACCCTGAACTCAGCTTGAGTCTAAGCTTGCACCTTTTTCTTTCTCTTCCCCACAGGCCTGTAACTATCCCCTGGAGCTGTATGAGGTAAGGAGGGGGCCAGAGCTGAGGGGCTGGATGTGACCCCAAGTACCTGGGGGCTTATTCCCTCTCCCCAGACCAGTCTTGATTGCCCCCTCTGAGTCTCTGTCCTTGCCCCTGCTGTCTGGTTCTCTCTTCCACAGATCTGCTTTATGTCTCTATCATTGTCTCTGGAGCTTTCCCAGTCTTTATGTGACCTCCCTCACTCCCTTCCTTTTTTCCTTCGCTCCCTTCCTCCCTCCCTTCCTTCAATCCTTCCTTCCCTCTCTCCCTCCCTTCTTCCTTCCTTCCTCCCTCCCTTCCTCCTTCCTTCCTTCCTCCCTCCCTTCCTCCCTTCCTCCCTCCGTCCCTTCCTCCCTCCGTCCCTTCCTCCCTCCCTTCCTTCCTCCCTTCCTCCCTCCCTTCTTTCCTTTGCTCCCTTCCTCTCTTCCTCCCTTCCTTCCTTCTGTCCTTCCTTCCTTTTTCTTTCTCTGTGTCTCTCAGGCTCACAGCTGATAAGGACATTATTGTATGCTGTGGGTTCCAAACCGTTTCTTTTCATTCACATATTAGAAAAGTTAGAAGACTCCGGGATTTAAGGGGCAGGGGGGAGGTCCCAACTGGGGAGGTCTCTTGGGCCTCCATAGGCTGTGCATTTCTGTGGAGGCCTCCCTTGTGTTCTTGTTTGCGTGGCTGGCTCTCAGCTGTAGCGACCCAGGGTTGCGTGGGTCTAGGGGAACCTCCTGCCGACACCTGACTCTCATTTTTCCTTCACATCCCTCCTTTCCTCCCTCCTTCCCTCTTGGGCAGCGGGTGCGCATGGGCCCTTCTCCCTCCCCCTCTCCCTCCCCCAGCCCCACGGATTCCAAGCGATGCTTCTTCGGCTCCGGCTCGGGCTCGGGCTCGGGCCGCCTGCACATCTCGGACTTCACCTTCCTCATGGTGCTTGGAAAGGGCAGCTTTGGCAAGGTAAGGGCCGGAGGGACCCTGGGCTCCCCTGGGGCTGGGGTGGGAGTGGAGGAAAGAAGGCTTCCAAGGAGGGTGGGAGAAGGGCTCCCTGGGTCCCAGAGAGGAGCGGAAGGCTGGAACTACTGGGTCCCCAGGGCATGGGGTGAGGAAGGGTCAGAGAGGCCAAGACGCCTATGGCAGGAGCTGGGCTGGACACCTGGGTCCCTCTGGCTCCCAGGTGATGCTAGCCGAGCGTCGGGGCTCGGATGAGCTGTTTGCCATTAAGATCCTGAAGAAGGACGTGATAGTTCAGGACGACGACGTGGACTGCACGCTGGTGGAGAAGCGCGTGCTGGCCTTGGGGGGCCGCGGGCTGGGCGGACGGCCGCACTTCCTCACGCAGCTCCATTCCACTTTTCAGACCACAGTGAGCACGCCCAGCCCAAGCCGGGGCCCCAGGCTGTGGGGGAGGGGCCGCAGAGCGCTTTGGGCGCCTGAGGCCGAGGGCAGAGAAGGGGGCCGTCCCCCGAGCGCCTCGTCTTCCTTTCCCCAGGACCGACTGTACTTTGTGATGGAGTACGTGACGGGCGGGGACCTCATGTACCACATTCAGCAGCTGGGCAAATTCAAGGAACCGCACGCCGCGTGAGTGCCCGAGAGAAACTGGGAGGGAGAGGGAAGAAGGAAGGGAAGGGGTCTTAGGTACTAATCCCACTCTGGTGTTCTGTGCCCTCCAGCTTCTACGCGGCCGAAATTGCAATTGGCCTCTTCTTCCTTCACAACCAGGGCATCATCTACAGGTGAGGGCAACCCATCCCCCATCCCACCCCGGGGCTGCCTCGCGATTCACTTGCTCCACTCTCGCCTAGATGCTCCAGGCCCCGCCCCTTTTAGATCTACATCCCCACGGGCCTATCGCTCCCACCTCTCGCCCATAGCCAAGCATCACCTTTCTCCCTCTTCCCAGACCCGGCCCCATTCTGGCTCAGGACTCCCTGACCCCCCCCCCCCCCCCCCCCCCCCCCCCCGCTCTGTCTCTCTCTGGCCCCTCCCCTGCAGGGACCTGAAGCTGGACAACGTGATGCTGGACGCGGACGGACACATCAAGATCACAGACTTTGGCATGTGCAAGGAAAACATCTTCCCTGGAACCACGACCCGGACCTTCTGCGGAACCCCGGACTACATAGCTCCTGAGGTGCGCCTTGCTCCCTCACGGGGAGGAGCCTGGGCCTCCTGGGCCCAATGGAGGGAGTCCGCCTCCCCAGGGTTGGGGAGGGGGGGCCTGGATTGGTCTCCTAAAGGCCCCCCCCCAACCCCCCGAGCAGATTATCGCCTACCAGCCCTATGGGAAGTCCGTGGACTGGTGGTCCTTCGGAGTGCTGCTCTATGAGATGCTGGCGGGACAGGTAAGAAGGTGGGGATGGAGAGACACCCGCGCGAGCCTGGGGCCACCCGGAAAGCGCTGATTTGTGGTCTCCGTCCCCAGCCTCCGTTTGACGGGGAGGATGAAGAAGAGCTGTTTCAGGCCATCATGGAGCAGACGGTCACCTACCCGAAGGCGCTGTCCCGGGAGGCGGTAGCAGTGTGCAAGGGGGTGAGCCTGCAGGCTGCCCGACAGCTTCTCCCTCCCCTCTCCTGTCTCTGAGCTGCGCTCTCTCGCCCCTTCTTTCCAAGTTGTCTTTCCCAGTTTAGGCTCACCTCTGCGGGTCTCTTTGCCGCTAGGTGGCGCCATGATGTATAGAGCGCTGGGCCTGGAGTCAGCAAGACTCATCTGAGTTCAAATGCGGCCTCAGATACTTATATAGCTGTGTGACCCTGGACAAGTCGCTTAACCCTGTTTGCCTCAGTTTCCTCATGTGTCAAATGAGCTGGAGAAGGAAATGGCAAACCACTCCAGTATCTTTGCCAAGAAGACCCCAAATGGGGTCATGTAGAGTTGGACAAAAGGACAGAGCACAGGCCATTCTCAAGCTTTCTAATTCTTTGTGGCCCAGTGTTTCCACTGATTTGTCTCTATCTCAGCGTCTCTATGCCTCCGTCTTCGCCCCTTCTCTGTGTCTTCACCTCCCCCTCTTTAAGTTGGGGTTTCCCTTACTCTATCTCTGTATCTCTCTGTCTCTGTGAGTCTTTCTGTTTTGGCTTCTGTGTCCCTGCAGTAGAATGGAAACTCCTTGAGGGCTTTCCCTAGCAGAGTGCCTCCTTCGTACAGTGGTGGGCACTTCGAGAATTGGATTGAACTGAAGTTTAATTGTTCTTGGTTCTCTGAGATTTTGTCTCCCTTCCTTGTCTTTCTGCAGCTCTCATCTCATTCAGTTTCCCCAGTGGCTTCATCTTTTTCTGGGTCCATCTGCTTTCTTCTGGTCAGGCTTTTCTCTTCTTCCCTCCCTCCCTGCGCTCTCTCTCTCTCTCTCTTTCTCTTTGTCTCTATCTCTGTCTCTCTCCCTCCCCTACTTTGTGTCTCTCTCTTGGTCTCCTTCGCTGGGATTTTCCTTGTTTCTGCCTCTTCCTCCCTAGTTCCTCACTAAACACCCAGTGAAGCGTCTGGGCTCTGGGCCTGATGGAGAGGTGGCCATTCGTGCTCATGGCTTCTTCCGATGGATTGACTGGGAGCGCCTGGAGAGGCTCGAGATTGCTCCTCCCTTCAGGCCACGACCAGTCAGTATCTTCTGTGTCCTTACCCAGTCCTATTCCTGTGTGCAAACGTGTGTGTGTGCACGTGTGTGTGTGTGTTTCTGTGTGTGTGTTTCTGTGTATATCTGTATGTGTGCATGTGTGGTCTCAAGGACTAGGTAAAAACCTTAGGAGAGAAGAGAAGGGGATCCCAATAACTTCCAACCCTATTCTTCCCCCAGTGTGGTCGCAGTGGTGAGAATTTCGACAAATTCTTCACTCGTGCGGCCCCAGCACTGACCCCCCCTGACCGCCTAGTCCTGGCCAGCATTGACCAGGCTGATTTCCAAGGCTTCACCTATGTCAACCCTGACTTTGTGCATCCTGATGCCCGAGAGCTTCCCAGTCCTGGGGCTGGTGCCAGCCCTGTGCCTGTCCTGTGAGCATCCTGTGCTGGACCCAGGCCCCACTGCTGCTTTCCCTGCTCCTTGGATGGGTGGAGCTGGGGGGAGTTCTCAGATATTTTTGTTCTCTCCCCTCTTTTCCCATCTGGGACTGGCATCCCGCATACTGTGCCCTTATTCTAATTCCCCTCATCCTGATCTCCCTTCCCAATTTTAGCTCCCCACCAATGTTCTAGTTCCCCACCCCCATTTGAGCACCCCTGACCCTCCCCTAGATCCCTTGCCCTGAACCTAGAGCCTACCTTCAATTTGAGGTCCTGTGGGAGGCTGTGCCCCCACACCCTGGGACCCGAGGGGAGGGTGGAGATGGCCCCCACCTGGGGCCCAGCATCCAGATCTACCCAGTCTTCCCTGCCCCCCTCTGGTGTTCTCCACCAGCCACTGTTCTAGAACCTCCCCTCCCTCACCCCCAATCACCGCCAAATTCCTTTCCTGCTGCCGCGTGTGATTCAAGTCTCAGCTTCATGGAGCCCTGGATTCACCTCTTGGGGCCCCTGAGGCCTCCCTCAGTCAGGCCCCCTATATCTGTCCCCACCCCCATCCCTCAGGGCTGGGAAATAAAGTTGGGGTTTTGATGCTGGCTAAGCTTGTGTTTGCTTGGGTTCTGAGTTATGGACCGATGGAGAGAAGAGGGAGTTTGAGGAAAAGACACACAAAGTGAAAAGGAAAGACAGGGACAGTGAGAAGGATGGGACAGAAAGACATGGAGTGCTTCTTACAATTGAAACATAGCCCTTGAGACCCTCTCACTAAGGGCCTCAGAAGAACCCTGGCAAGTAGGTACCACAGATGAGGTTCCAGTCCGAAGGAAGGTGAGGGTCACGTTGGTCAGCCAATCAACAAGCATTTATTAAGCATCTCCTCAGTTCTAGGCACTGGTCTAGGTATGCCAAATACAAAGATAAAAAAACTAAACAATATCTGCCCCCAAGGATTTTACATTTTATTCAGAGGCAACTATCCTCAAGGAGGTTCAGATGTTGGAGCCCAAAGGACCTGAGTTTGAATCCTGTCTCAGACACTTACCAGATGAGTGGCCTTGGACTAGTCACTCAAACTCTTAGACTCATCTTTCTTATCTGTAAAATGGGATAATAATAGCATCTTCTCAGGAGGGTTATGAGGACCACACGAGATAATATATGTAAGATACTTTAAGCACTACAGAAATGGAAGGTGTTGTGATTATTATGGAAGAAGGCAATATACATAAACATACACGAAATAAAAACAAGGCAACTTTTCTTGAAAGAGGGGAGCTGGAATGGTAGCTTGGGGCCTTCAAGTGAGGCTTAGAGGCAATGGGGAGACCCTGGAGTTCACTGAGCAGGGGTGTGACATGGTCAGACCCCTGCTTTGTAAAGGAAAATCAGTGGCAGCTGTGGGGAGAGTGGGTCTCTATCCTTTAGATAGCTTGTTTGTATCTAGTTATTTCTCCTATTAGACTGTGAGCTCCTTGAGAGCAAGGCCTGTCTTGCCTGTCTTTGTAGCCCCAGCACTTGACACACAGCCTGGCACATAGTAGGCATTTAATAAATGTTAGTTGATTGATCGTACTGGAAAGGAAGGTATCCTGACTTTAAGTCTACCCTCTAAATAGTAGACCAAAAATGGTGCTGGGAAAGGGGGAGGGAGGGACAGAGAAGAGGGAGATAGGGAGGGACAGAGAAGAGGGAGGGAGGGAGAGAGAGAAGAGGGAAGGAGGGAGAGAGACAGGGAAGGAGGGAGGAACAAGCCATAAGACAGGTGGAGGGGAAGAGGCTGAGACAAGGACAGTTGGAGAGATAAGATCAGAGATGGTGGGACTCGGATGATGAGAGGCACAGATATGCTGAGGCCAGAGCAGTGAGTGAGAAGGCACCAACATCGGGAGAGAAAGAGACAATGACAGAGAGAGTCGGAGATGGTGAGGGAGAATCAAAGACTCAGGCCCAGGGTAAGTGAGAGACAGAGGGAGGCTCTGAGGGGCCACTTTGGGAATAGTCACCGCTGTTCTCGTCCCCCCGCCAACCCCCCACCAAACTCCTCCTTCACACCCAGACTCTATTTCCCATCAGCAACCGCGGCCAGCTGCTTTACTCCTGTCCCCTAACAGCCCTTAGCGGTGGTGTTGTTGGGGGGGGGGGATACCTGCAGGGGGCTGCTGGGAAATGTAGTCCTAGGGTGGGGGCGGGGGCGGGGAAACAGTAGCCGAACACTGTTTGAATCTCTAAGCCCCATTTAGCTCAATCCAGACACTAGGTCCCTGTTAGGGTCCAGCAGGGGGAGGGGGGCTCTTAGTTTTCCGAAGGGGCGGAGGTTGGGCCAACTGGGGGTGGGCTAGAAGGGATGTCGCCTGGCTTCTCCAAAGATGCTGGGCAGGGGGGAGGGGACGCCTGGATACTTGAAGGGATGGGATTGGGGAAAGAGAAGCCTGGGTCCCCAAGGGGAGGTGGGATCCTAGACACTTGAGTCTGTGAGGAAGCAGGACTAGGGAAGCGATCTCCTGGGTCCTCGAAATGGTAGCATTGAGAAAAAGGCCGCGGTCCTTGAGGGAATAGGGCTTCTGGGTCATTAATGGGGCTGAGTGAGGGAATGTCTGATTGTCTCGGGGCTGAGGGAGGATCCTAGGTCACTGAAGGGGTGGGGCCAGAGGAAGGATCCCTGGGTCTCTCAGGGGTCATGCTGGAATGCCCCTTCCCAGGCCAAGTGAGAGCAGCTTCCGACCCTGCGCCTTTAAGAGAGAAGGGGGGGGGGAGCGCACGACGGCCCGCTGACATCACGCTGGGGCGGGGGGGGGGGGGGGGGGGCTCACTCAGGCTCTTGTGAAAGCTGCAGGACCCGGCCCGGCCTCGGCTCCGTCCAGCCAGCGCCCCCCGACCCGGCCCCTGCAGGTCCGGCCTGCGCTCCGTTCCTCCTGCTTCTTTGATGCTCTGTCCGGTCTCACTGCGCCTTTCTGACTGCCTCCCTCTCTTCCCCGGTCCCTCTCTCCTGTGAGTGTCTCTGTCTCTGCATCTTCATCTTCTTGTCTCTTGTCTCCTGGTTTCTCGGACTCTGAACCCGCGCCCCTCTCTCTCACCCAGGCCCTGGGTGTCGCTCCCTCTCTGTCCCCACTGTTTGTCGCTGGCTCCCTTCTCTTGTCTTCTGTTGGTCCAGCTGCAAACCTCATCGCCTTCCTCCATTGCTTGGGGTCTCTGTCCCACTTTGAATCTCCTTGTCTCTCTCCACGTCCTTCTTCTCGGCTCTCTGCCTAGGTCTCTTTGTCCCTGTCCCTGTCTGTCTCTGTGTCAGTGTCTCAGTCTCTCTCCATCCCCATCCTCTGCGTCCTCCCTGCTTCCCTCCCCTCCTCCTCGGCAGCCAATGAGAGGCTTGGGCTCCCTGCTCCCATCTCCGTCCGCCGAAGAGTGAGTGAAGGAGGGAGGGACGGAGGAGGCTGGGCCCGGGGCCCGAGAGCAAGCCGGAGCCGGAGCCGGAGCGGAGGCCAAGGAAGAAGCCCAGGGGGGCGGGGGCCGGGACGCCGGGGGCCGGGAGCGGCGGGGCCGGACATGCAGCTGCGGAGCCCGGAGCCCCGAGGGTCCGCCCAGCGTTGAGCGAGGTGAGACCGGCCAGGCCAGAGGTCCTTAGTTGGGCTGGAAGATTGGGGTGCTTGTGTTCCCTAGAGGAGTACAGCTGACTGATAGATGGAGAGGGGAAGCCTGGGTCCCAGGTGGGAAGCAAGATCCTGGAACGCCTGGGTCCTGGGGAAGTGTCATAGAGGGGCAGGCGGAGGGAGAAGAACTCTTGGGTCAGGAGCATTTAGATGGCGCGGAGGGGGCGGGGGGTAAGAGGGGAACGGCCAGCGGGGCTGTAGAGGGAGATACGGACCCCAGAGTCCAGGCTTCAGGAGGCAAGTGGATATACCGAGTCTCCGACAGGAAGGACCTCGTTGAGGGATGGATGCCTAGGTCCATTAGTCAGGAGATCTGAAATGAGTAAGGGGTTGGGGTACTGGAATGCCTGGATCTCGGAGGGGATGGGGTTGGGGAGGTGAGCAGGAAAGACTGAGTCCAGGAGGCACGAAGCAGTCCAGGATCTCGAGGGCCCCAAAGAAAAAGCTTAGAGTGGGGGCGGGGGGGCGGGGGCGTATACCTGGGTCCCATTAGCAGGGGATCAGGACGGGGTAAAGGTCTGGGAGCTGGGATGCTTGCGTTCCAGAGGGAAAAGGGACGTCTGGGTCCAAGTTTGGGAGATAGACGGCGATCTCCAGTTCCCGGGAGAGGAAGCTTGGAGCCAATTGCTGGGGTACTAGGATGCGGTCGGGGCTGGGGTCGGGTGGAGGCTGCCCAGGAAGGCAGGGAGGGCCTCCCGGGTCTGAGAGAGAGCGGGAGGCCAGGCTGCCTGCCCGGGCTGGCTCTCCCTCCATTCCCGCGTCCCCGCGCTCCCGCCTCTCCGTCCGCCCGGCCGCCTGTCTCTCCGCAGGCCCCGCGCGCCTCCCGCCCGCGGCCGCCGCCGCCATGAGCTCGTGCAGCAGCCGCGCGCTGACCTTGCTGAGCAGCGTGTTCGGCGCCTGCGGCCTCCTCCTGGTTGGCATCGCGGTCAGCACCGACTACTGGCTCTACATGGAGGAGGGCACGGTGTTACCCCAGAACCAGAGCACCGAGGTCAAGATGGCGCTGCACGCCGGCCTCTGGAGGGTCTGCTTCTTCGCAGGTAGTGGGACCCCGGCGGCCCTCCCCCAGCTCCGGGCTCTCCCCCTCGGGGACCCTAGCGCCCTGCTCCTCAGGGATCCAGGTGTTTGTGTGCGGGAGGCCTGTTCTCAGCCCGAGCCCCTCCTTCTCAGGAGCCTGAGTAGACCGTCTCCCAGCCCCAGCCCCTCAGGGACCCTGGAGACCCTTCCCCTCTCCACCCTTCGCCCTGATGACTCGTCCTCCAGTCCCAGGCCTTTAGGGACTTTACCTCCACTCCTGTTACCTAGGCATCCTCCTCCAGCCGCCATTTCCCGCAAAGATCTTGATGTCGCCTACCCCTACCCCTGTTCCTCACCATGGTGTTCCCTCCTCCATCCACCACTCCCTCAGGGGCCTAGGCCTCTTTAGTGCCCCCAGGTGCCCCCAATCCCACCAGGACCGGGGGAGCCTTCCTCGAAGCAGCTCCTACTCTGTCCATCTTTGTACCGCAGCCCCTAGCTCAGAATAGGCGCCTGTCAAATTCTCCCAATGATTGGTTGACGAATCGCTCTCTTTCCCCCGCAGGCCGGGAGAAGGGTCGCTGTGTGGCCTCGGAATATTTCCTTGAGCCCGAGATTAACCTGGTGACCGAGAACACTGAGAACATCCTGAGTGAGGGGGGGACCTCTGTGTAGGGGTGGGGGTGGGGCTTGTGGGCCGAGGGGAGGAGCTCTGGCTTCTAGGCTGGATGGCCCCCCCCCCCCCCCCCCCCCCCCCCCCCCCGCTGTTCCCCTAGAGACTGTCCGCACCGCTACCCCCTTCCCCATGGTGAGCCTTTTCCTGGTCTTCACGGCCTTCGTCATCAGCAACATTGGCCACATCCGCCCTCAGAGGACCATCCTAGCTTTCGTTTCTGGCATCTTTTTCATTCTTTCAGGTGAGTGCTTGGTGCCTTTTCTATACCCATCTCTGCCCCAGTGCATGCTTTCTTTGGGTCGCCTCCAGGACCCACTGGACAGCTGCTGTAGCTACTCCATTGTTAGGACTCGAAGAGAAGTCAACCTCAAACCTTAGGACCCCCGAGTGTGACCCCTGACTGGCTGTGTCAGGGGCCCCTGTTGCCCCCTCTGGAAAATGTAGATTAAATTCAACCATAGCCAGATCGTTGGCTACGGGTCCTGGAGCCATTCATACTCCATCTCTGGGCTTCAGTGTCCCTCTCTGTAAAATTGGGGCGGAGGAGGGGACTAGATGAGGGAGGTGGAACAGAGGAAGGATCTACTGGACCCACTTTTTTTCTGCCCTTCGTTTTTGTGATCTCAAGCTTCCTGTGTGACCTAGGAGAAGTCATTTTCTTTTCCTGGACTTCATGTCAAGGAAAGAGATCAGACTAGAACAAGATTTTTTAACCTAGGGTCCATGGATAGATTTCAGGGAATCCATGAACCTGGATGGAAAGAAGACATTTTAATTTTTTTCTAATCTATAACTAAAATTTAGCATTTTCTTGAATTATTTAAAAACATGATTCTGAGAAATGGTCTGTGGATTTGTCAGACTGCCAAAAGGTTCCATGACCCACACACAAAAGGTTAAGATCCCCTGGTGCAGGGGATATCTAAGATGCCAATCTATCATTTGATGAATCTCTACTGAGCTCCCCTACCCCCTTCGCAACCCAGCGCTGGAGGTTTAGAATAGGGGGAGATGAAGAAAGGGAAGCCTTGAACCTTATACGGAGGGAGGGGTCTGAGTATGACTGGGGAACCAGGAGGATGAAAGGAACCCCACCCCCAGGAGATGGTGAAATGAGGGGGCTTGCCATTTTCTGAGGCACCCATTGTCCCTCATTGATGCCAGGAACCTCAGAGGGATACTCTCCCAACACCCATCAACCAGTGCCTGCCTATGTCCCTGGAGATGTGTGTAGGGGGGGGGGCAGAACAATCAGAGATGCCTTTCTGGAGCTGCCCCTGGTCCAGGCTGGAGGGAGCTGGGCCAGTGTTGGAGCCTCTCCAAGCCACCTGACCAGCTCCCTTCCTGGCTGTCTCCCTCCTGTGCAGGCCTCTCCCTCGTTGTGGGCCTAGTCCTCTATATCTCCAGCATTAACGATGAGGTGATGAATCGGCCCAGCGGCTCCGAGCAGTACTTTCACTATCGCTATGGCTGGTCCTTCGCCTTTGCGGCCTCCTCTTTCCTGCTTAAAGAGGTGGGATGGGGCTGGAAGCTTTGATTCCTGGTGGACTGGAAGCCCTTCTCCCCACTCCCTACAAGCACGTCTGAGGACCTAAGCTCAAGAGGCTGGGGGAGGACCTGGAGGGGACCCCTGGGTTTCCGAGGGAGCGGAGCTAGAGCTGGGGGAGGGGGAATGGGCTGTGGTAAGAACCCCTGGGTCCTTCAGAGGGCTGAGCTAGAGCTGAGAAGGAGGGAAAATTGGCTGTGGGAGGGGACCCCTGGGTCCCCGAGGGAACGGAGCTAGAGTTGGGGGAAGGAGGAAGGGGCTGTGGCAGGAACCCCTGGGTCCTCCGGAGGACGAGGCTAGAACAGAGGAGGAGGGAAAATTGGCTGTGGGAGGGGACCTCTGGGTCTCTGAGGGGGTGGGGCTTGGGGTACGTTCACTGCTACAGTTCCTGATCACGGGTCCCCACAGGGAGCTGGCGTGATGTCCGTCTATCTGTTCACCAAACGCTATGCGGAGGAAGAGATGTACCGGCCCCACCCAGCCTTCTACCGACCCAGGCTCAGCGACTGCTCCGACTACTCGGGCCAGTTCCTCCAGCCCGAGGCCTGGCGCCGAGGCCGCAGCCCCTCGGACATCTCCAGCGACGTCTCCATTCAGATGACACAGAACTATCCTCCTGCCATCAAGTACCCGGACCACATGCACATCTCCACCTCGCCTTGCTGAAAGGCTGCGCCACCCTAGCCCACCCCCCACCCCAGCACCTGCTCCTCGGCCCTCCCCCCGCCCCTGCCCAGCCACCAGCACCTGCTCCTCGGGCCCTCACCTCGTCCGTCCCCCCCCCCACCCCGCCCCTGCCCAGCCCCCCACCCCCGCACCTGCTCCTCAGAGGCCACCCTCGAGTCCCCTCGGGCCATGCCCCTTTTCAAGTTTCCCGAGGCTCGTCCCCTTATGGCCCTTTCTCTTCAGTCTTCCTTTCTGGCCAGTTCCTCGCACTTCTCCGCCTTTATCCTTTGCTCTTTTCCCTTCCCTGAATTACCTCCCCTTCTCCAGTCCCTTTCCTTTGCTCCTCTCCATTCCTCTGGCTCCTGCTTTGTTTCTTAGGTATCTTCCATGCCAGGCAGCTCCTCATAGAAGAAGACTGCAGGCCAAATTCCAGCCTATGGCTCTTTTCTCCCCCAACACACTGACCCTCATTTCTCCCAGGGTCCACCCAGCTCTTACCCTGTGTCCCCTTTCCCTCATCTGCCTGCTGTGGGTGACCACAGTCAGGAGTTGGGAGGGACCAGGCTGCTCACCTCAACCCTAGCCTTCTCATTCCCCTGACCTGGGCCATCTCTTCTTCCTCCTCCTCCTCCTCCCATCTCACTGTTTTCCTTCCCATTTCTTCCCCCCCCCCAGGTCCATCTCTCCCTTATGTTACTTGGAATCTTCTTGTCTCTGTGTCTGTCTCTTTTTTTCCCCCTTTCTTTCTTTCTTTCTCTTCCACACCAGAGGCCCCCCTGGATGGGGGGAGAAGGAGGCTGACAGGCTGACCCTGATGCCTGGATCCCTATCCTCCTTGCTCCTCTCCCTCAAGGCAGGGGCAGTAGCGGGGCCTAATGGCCCCCCAAACCTCCGAGTCTTCCACCTCTGCCTCCTCTGCACCTCCATCCCTGCCCCCCCTGTGAAACTCCAGACTTCAGTCCCTCTTAAAGGGTCTGCTCTCTGGGGGACAGCTTGGGCAGGTGAGGGGCCCAGAGGAGGCAAAATAATGTACAATGAACCAGATGGTCCCCCAGTGGTTGGGGACCAGGGCTTTTAGTCTGCATCTTTGGGGAGGGAGGGAGGGCAAGCAGGGGCAGGGCATCAGTTAACCCGCCATTACGCAGCGGGTTTTTAATGAGGCTTGGGGGGAGGGGGCCCAGGTGGGCCAGGGGACAGGGTGGGAGGGTGGCTCTGTGACTTACTATGTATCATATGTAAATACCAACAAAAACTTCAATAAACTCTATTTCAAACACTGGACGTCTGCATTGAGGATTAGGGCAGGGAGGAAGGTGGGGCGGAATCTGGGTCCCTAGGTGTGGGGGAGGGTGTAGGTTTAAATGTAATGCTGACTCTCCTCTCCAGACCTCAGTTTCCCCCTCTGTAAATTGAAGGGATTGGGCTGACATTTAAAGTGAATGGGAATGGCTATGGACTCAGGCTGCCTCTCTAGGTTCTGCCTTTGACTTGAGGAACGACCTCGAGCAAGGTCCGTCTCTGAGACTGTTCTCAAACAAGCAGAATGCTTGGGTCAGGCTTGACCGCTTTTTCTCCACCTACTGACCTTGAGATTCTTCTATTCAACGATGTGCTTTTGAATCTCAGCGTTGTCCCGCACTCTCTGTGTACGAGGGCACAATTTTCTTTGCCCCTTTGAGCCTTAGATGGGGACCATCTATGAAATGAGAGCATGGGACGTGGTGGTCTAACTCTCTTCTTGCATTGTCATTCTGTGATCGGATGCTTCCTTTTTGGAGGTTTGCCCTTCTCCTCTGCAAGCTCCTGGAAGGCAGGGACTGTCCTTTTGTATTCCTGAGCTAAGCACAGTGCCTGGCACATAAGAGGCACTTCATAAATGTTCAATGGAGAGAGTCTGGAGTCCAGAAGATCTGAATTCAAATGCAGCCTCAGATACTTTCTAGTTGTATGCCCCTAGACAAGTCACTTAACCCCTCTATATGCCTCAGTTCCTCATCTGTAAAATGGAGACACACTGGAGAAGGAAATAGCAAACCACTTCAGCATCTTTGCTAAGAAAACTCCATGGACAAAGTCCATGATCACATAGAGGTGGACACACTGAACAACAGCAGGTAGATGTTTGTTGATTGGCTGGGCCTCAGTTTCCCTATCTGAAAAAGGAGAGGTTTGGACTTCATAATTTCCAAGGTACTTCTTTAAACTTGATGATCCTCTGGTCTTTAGGCACCATTCCAGCTCCGATGCTCTGTGATTGCACACCCTGTATGGTCTCCTCCCTTCCACTCTTTTGCCTCAGTTTCTCTCTCTGGAGGAGAGGGCTGGACTCAGTGACCACCAGGCTTCTCTCCTAGTTCTCCCATTCTGTGACTGGGCTGCTTTGGAAGCCCCATGGCTCCACCCACGTCCCTCCTGAGAGCAGCAGGGGCTGGCAGCATGGTTTTGGAGCCTGAGGGGCCAGAGGGAGGGTCCAGAGTTTTCCTCATCTGGGCACTTGAAATTCTAACCCTGCCAACCACAGGGCTCTTCAGTGAGGCCTGGTTTCCCATGAAGTGCAGACCCCAGTAGCTAGCTGAGCTAAGCTTGGTCACTTTAAGAGAGGCACACCTTCCTTCCTCCACCCCCACCCCTCTGCTTTTCTTCCCTCTCTCCTGCTCTGAGTCTGGGGGTTCTGCCGTGGCTGGGGAAGGATCCCTCCAATCCCTTCTCTACTCATGGATTTCAAGAGGATGAGGAGAGGGTTTGGAGCTAAGGCTGGGGGAGGGTAGGAGATATAAAGGGGGGGTCCTCCTTTTAAAGGGCCCCCACTCTACTTCCGGTTGAGGCCTGAATCCCGTTGCCATGGGGACAGGAGGAGGTGGAGGAAGGGAGAGAGTGATGCTGCTCTAGGGGAAGATGGAGATGGGGGAGGGGGGTTTGTGCCCCTTTCTCCCCCCTCTAGTGACCTTGGCCACCTCCCCATGGGGAGCCCCAGGAAGCCGCTCCCCCCACTTGCTTTAGGCAGCTGCAACTGCAGCCCCCTTCCTGTCTGTCTCTCCCCCTCCCTCCCCCTATCTCTCATGTCTCTCCCTTCCTGTCTCCTCATTTCTCCCTTCCTCAGTCTGTCCCCATCTGCCTGCTGCTTCTCTATCTCTGTCACTCTATTATCTCTTCATTTCTCTCTACTACCCCTCCACTGCCTCTCTCTCTCTCTCATCTTTTTTTCTCGTACATATTGTCTCTCTCATTTCTCTCTGCCTCTCTTCATCTCTTCCATCTCTTTACCTCTCTGTTTCATTCATTCTTGCCCCCATCTCTCTAACTCTGGTCTCCCTCCCTTGTTGTCACTGTCAGCCCCCCCCCCCCAGACCAGCCTCCATCAGTGCCTTCGACTTCCCTGGAGCCAGACCTTACCCCCTTCCCCCATACCCAAATCCTCCCCCTCCCCCATCCCTGTTTCCCTCCCCCTCCCTCCTTTGCTCCCTCCCTCCTTCCCTCCCTCCCTCCCTCCCTCCCCTTCTCCAGCTCTTCCCATCACCCAGTGGCAGCAGAACAGAATTCTCTCCTCCCCCGGTTTCTCGGGCCGGATCAGCCAGGCCCCCTCATCCCCTGGCCCCTAATCCCAGAAGCCTTGGTCCCTGGGGTACCCTCTTCACCGGCTCCCAATCCCAGGCACCTGGGTCCCCAAGCTGCCCAGCTCCCCCTTCCTCCGGCACTTAAGCTCAGCGGCCGGGGTTCCCTGCTTCCCCCTTCCCCCATTCCGGAGGCTCAACCCTCCAGACTCCGGCATTTCCTAGTCCTCTACTTTTCTGAACCCCCAACACCCAGATATCTGCTTATCTTGACCACCTGGTTCACTGATCCCCAACACCCAAGGCTCAGCCCCTTGGACAACTGGCTCTCCCAGCCCCCAATTCCGGACACCTGGGTCCCCTCCCCACCTGCCACTCCAGTCTCCATCCCAGAAGCTCAGCTTCTCAGACAACCGGGTCCTCCAGCACCCTGCTCTCATCCCAGCGACTCAGCCCCCAGACAGCTGGGTCCTCAGCCCCCAAACCCTGCGACTCAGCTCCCTGGACACCCGGGTCCTCTGGACAACTGGGGTAGGGGACTTCTTCCCTGTACCCATCTGCCAATCTCAGCGGAGGTCTGACTACAAGGAGCTCCAGGTGAGGAGGGGGTCATTGTCCAGGAGGGAGGGGCTGGGGAACAGGGCCCCTGGCCACTCATGGACACTTCCTCTGGGCTCAGGCCCAGTGGATAGAAGAGAGCAGGGGATAGGGTCTGGGCAGAGGAGAGGCTCCTGGCAAACCAGGACTACAAAGAGTGTGTGGGGGGACGCCCCAGGGTCTGCCTGGAGGCATATCGGAGGGACTGGTGTGTGGGAGGGAAGAGGATGGGGGAGGAGAGGAGGCCTCTTAAAGGCCCTGTTGCCATGGTGACCACCTCCCCTGCATCCGGCCCCCCTTTAGCTAATGGGAAGAATGGGGGAGAAACTGAGGCAGCAGCCAAGGTTACTGTGCCCGAGAACCCAGGCATTCTATGTTCTGAGAGAGATCTGGGGGAGGGGGGAGGAGTCTGAGACTGGGGGTGCTGGGGGGAGGGGAAGAAGTAACAGAAGGTAGGAATAGAGTGACAATGTCAGCTGAGTAGAAGCTGGGGGTCCAAGAAGGGAGTTCTTTGGGGGGTGAGGGTTCCACCTCTCTTTCTAAACCCCCTTCACCTCCCTGTCAGAGCTCTGAGCTGCAGGGGTTGTGAGCACCAAAGGGAAGAGAGTGATAGCAAGGAATTTCTTTTTTTCCTTCCCTGTGCCTCAGTTTCCTCCCCTGTAAAATAAGTCTGGACCAATAATTTTTTAAGGTTCCTTCAATTTCTACTGAGCTGTGAATCTGGGATCTACAAAATTGGAGGGGAGTGTTGGAAGTCAGACTTAGGGGGTGGAGGAGTATAAGGTCAGAGGGTGCTTTGAGCAGTGGGAAAAAAAGAGTAGGTGGAGACAAGAAAATAAGCCAGAAGGGTCAGTGGTCACTAAGGAAGGACTCCCGGAATGGGGGAGGGAATTCCTTCATCATAGGGTCCCTACCCTGTCATCTCCCTAAGATCCCTAGTCTAAGTCTCTGTGGATCATGGAGAGATTAGGGAGAATTAGGCTTAGAATGAGAAATTTGGGGTCTAATAAAGGAATACAGAGTCGGGAGTGGGGCAAAAAGTGCTGTGGATCAAGAATGACTTGAGATGGGGACAAGAGGATAAGCCAGGAGGGGTATGGCTACTGACAAAGGATTTAGGGGCTTGGGAGATATTTTAAGGAGGTCTCTTCTTTTTAATCCTTGTTCTCTGGGGCACTGAACTGGGAGGACTGGGGACTCAGGTGGTAAGGGGGAGAGGGGGGAATCCAAGTCCTCTGTATGTACTAATTTTCTCCCCTAAGAAAATGAGGTGGTTAGACTTTGCTCTCCGGGGTCTCTTTTGGCTTGAAAACTTAAGATTCTGTGAGATTGGGGGTGGGGGTGGGGTCAACAGTCAGGAACCATGGCATTCAAGGTCAAGATGGGGCAGAGGTTGCCATGGAAGAAGAAGATGTAACAGAAGGCATCGACGGATGCTAACATCCCAGAGGGCTTGAGGAGGAGTTCTTTGGGCAGGGGCTTCTAGCCCATTTCTAACCCCTGATGATTTTTTTTCTGTTTTCCCCAAACTCTGAGATGAGAAGGCTAGGAATGTCTGAGGGAGAAGTTTGAGTCCCTCATCTTTCCTAAGCCTCAGTTTACATTTCTGTTTTAAATTGGGGGAGGTAGTCTAGGTCATAGAACTGCAGATTTAGATCCAGAAAAAGACCTGAGAGGCCACCTCCTAGCGTGAACCCCTCATTTACTGAAGAGGAGACTAAGGGATGGGAAGGTGACACCATTTGCCCAGGGTCATGCAGCTAATGTCCAAGGGAGTATCTGAGACCACATCTTCCTTACTCCAAGGATCCTGTGGGCAGAGGAGGATGTAACAAAAGATGGGGACACATGGGTGAATCAAGGGGGATAGTAGCAACTGAGTATTCAACTTAGAGTTAAGGACCTGAGTTCAAATCCCTCTTTAGACCATAACCACTTCCAACCTCAGTTTCCTCATTTATAAAGTGGGTTAACAATAACAACACCTCCCCCAGAGGGATCATTGTGAGGCACAAATAAGCTAACTATATTTAGAGTGCTGTTCAAACCTTGGAGAGCTCTGTAATGGCTAGCTGCCTGTTACTGTTATTACTTATCCAAGGAAGGAGTTCCTGCCTTCCCCCCACCCCACCTCTGATCCCTAGTCTTCTTTTCTTTCCTTCCCAGACTTAGAACTGCAGGATTCAGGGATAGCCAGAATAAAAGAAAAGAATTTAAGTCCTTTTTCCTCTCTGGATCTCAGTTTCCCCATCTGTGAAATGGAGGGGTGGACTGGAAGATTTCAAAACTCCCTTTCTAGCTCTAAATCTTATAACCTTATGAAATTGGGGGATGTTGGCATGGGGCCAAAAGGTCAAGGAAGAGAAACTGTGGTGTGTTTGGGTTACAAGGTACCAATTACCAACACACATTTATTAAGCCCTTACTGTGGGCTAGGTATCACAGGAGGAACTGGCAACATGAATACAAAAGTGAGACAACCCTGCTCTCAAGAGGCTGGTATTCTAGGAGCTGGGGAGCCTGTGTTCTCAAATGAGTGGGACATGATACATACAAAATAAATGCACAAGGTGGGGGGGGATCAGGAAATGGCTGGAAGGGGGCTAGGGGATTTTAAAACTGAGGTGGCAGATATGGGAGGATGGCCTGTGCAAAGGCATGCAGGTGGGATGTCCTCTGTGGGGAACAATGAATAGCTGGGTTTGGCTGGAGCGTAGCATTCATGACAGGGAATAAATACTGGGTCACCAGCCCAGAAAGATGGTTGGGATCCAGATTATGGGGTCTGGGCCCAGGACGCAGTGCAGAGGAAGCTTGAGGTGGAGAGGACTCCTAGCTTCCGAGAAAGGATTGGGGGAAGTAGGGAGGGGGCTCTAATCCTTGTCCTCCTGTCTATCTCCGTAGCCACTGACCATGGCAGCCCGCTGACCTCCGTGCTCAACCGCCCTCGTTGCCTCCTTGCTGCTTGGCACCAGCCCCCCAGGGGTCCCCTCTCGCCTGAGCCTGCCCGCCCCCCGCCGCAGGCACGGCCCCTCCCCCGCTGCCCCGGTGGTGGCCGGCGGCCCCCCGGCTGCCAGCCTTCAGACTGGAGTCCCTGAAGCGCTGGACAGAGGCTCGGGGCCTGTGGTGTGAGAAGGGTGTCCAGGTGCTGCTGACCACGGTCGGTGCCTTCGCCGCCTTCGGCCTCATGACCATCGCCATCAGCACCGATTACTGGCTTTACACCAGAGCTTTCATTTGCAACACCACCAACCTGACCGCTTCTGCCTCCGAGGACCCCCCAGCTAGAGGGCCTGGTGGAGTGGCAGAGAAGAGGGATCCCGGGGGTCTGACCCATTCGGGCCTCTGGAGGATCTGCTGCCTCGAAGGTACAGCGTCCTCCTCTAGCTCTCCCCTGGCTGCCATTCTGGGGCTGTGGGAGCCTCTGTGTCTCCTCCTCTGGACCCTCAGCTTCTCCCTCTGTGAAATGGGAGCATATTAGATCAGTTCAGATAACTCCAGCACTGCCCCTTTCTTTCTCCTTTCCTCAGGCCTCCCCAGGCCTTCATTTCCACCCTTGTGGAGTGGGAGGAATTCTGGCTTTGACTCAGTGATCTTGGAGCTTTCCATGCTGGCTCAGACCTTCTGGAATTTCATGTCTCGGTTCCTTGCCTAGGGAAGGGATAAGCATTTATATGGCGCCTAATGTGTGCCAGGCACTGTATGTACTAAATGCTTTCTGGTTATTATCTCATTTAATCCTCATGCCCACCCTTCCAGGGAGGTGCTACTATTCTCCCCATTTCACCGTTGAGGAAACAGGCAGACTGAGGAAAGGCGACTTGCCCAGAGTCACACTTAAGAAGTGTCTGAGGCTGAATTTGAACTCAGGTTTGCTCAATTACAAGCCTGCTGTTCTATCCACTAAGCCTGGCTCTCCTCCTTTCCTTTCCTGCCTCAGTTTGTGCATCTGTAAAATAGGAGTTTAGGGTCTGACTCAAGATACATGCTGGTAATTGAGCACCTTTCAACTTTGACGTTGTGCGGTTCCATGATTTAGGGCTCTGCTCCCTCTCTTGCTTCTTGTCCCATTTCTTCCTTCGTAAAATATGGGAGATGGGTTGGTTTCAGCATTTGTGGTTATCGTTTTCAGCTCAGACTCTGAGCTCTTTGAGACAGGGACCCCCCCCCCCCCTTAAACTCCCAGCACTTAGCACAGTGAGTGGCACATAGTAGGCACTTAAAATCTCCTTGATTGGGTGACTGCTCACATCCTCTTTCCTACTCTTCTCCTCATCTGGCCCAAGGTCCTATACCTGGAAAATGGAGGGGAGGATGGGTTTCATTCCGAATGGCAGAAGCTCAGGGGTCTCTGACCTCTCCCTTCCAAAGCAAGTCAAGAAAGAGCAAGTATTTAAATGCCTTCTATGTGCCAGGCAGGATGCTAAGCACGGGCACAGGGGGTGGTGGTGAGGACACTCAAAGCTTTCAAGGAGCTCAGTCTTGCACTACTGTTCTCTCCTTTCTGGGCCTCAGCTGCCCACTCTGTGAAGTGGGAAGGGACTGCTTGTTGAGCTCTAAGCCCATCCCTTGCTCCAAAGTCCAGGGGTTGTTCCCTTCACTCTCTGTCTCTGTCTCTCCCCCTTGCTCTCTGTCTCTCCATCTCTGTCTCTCTCTCTCTCCTTTGCTCTCTTTCTATCTCCTGTCTCTGTCTTATCTTGTCCTATCTTCCTGTCTCTGTCTCTCTTCCTCTCCCTCTCCACCTGTCTGTCCCCCTTGCTCTTTCTATCTCTCCAACTCTGTCTTTCTCTCTGTATCTCTCTCCTTTTGTCTCTTAATGTCTCTCTCATCTTGATCTTTTCTCATCTTCTTCTTTCTGCTTCATTGCCCCTTTTCATCCATCCTCCTTGCATATTGCAGCTATTGTCAGACTTTGGGTCTGAACTCCTCTCTGCTTCCCTCACCCACCACTGAGACTTTACAGGGGTGAAAATGGAGGCCAAGGGAGGGAAAGGGACTTACTTAAAGCCATACAGGGTGGTGGGCTCCCAACCCCCAATCTAGGACTATCCCCATTCCCTTTTCCAGAGAAAGATACCCTAGGAGTTTAGTGTCCCCAGACCTCTGAAGAGCCCATATTGGGAGCCTCAGGTTTAGTGAAGGAAACAGAGTGTGGGGCTTTGGGCAAATCCTTTCCCTTCTCTTCAACCTTAGAATCCCCATTTGTGAAGTGGGAGGGGGGCGATCTCTCTGGTGCCTTCCAACTTTGGCTTCTATGATGCTAGGATGTGGACAACCGCAGGGTAGCTGCCTCCTCTCGCTCATGCACACTCACACATTCCTCCTTCCTTTATCTCTGGGACACTAGCTTCCTACCAGGCCAGGGAAGGAGGTCGGTCAGTGGGCTACCCTGTGCAAGAAGCCAGACCTGACTCCTCCACGCGAGTGAAGGAGAAGGAAGAGAGATCAGTGACGCAGTGGGGACCCAGTCAGACGTGGGTCTCCCTAACACTAATCTCCATCTCCCCCCTCCTCAGGGCTGAAGCGGGGTGTCTGTGTGAAGATTAATCATTTCCCAGAAGACACAGATTACGACCATGACAGTGCAGAGTACCTACTCCGTAAGTGGGGGCTGGGAATTGGGGGTGGGACTTGCCTCCCCAACCCAGAGGGTGGAGCCCAAATGCTCATCTTTGAAGCCTATTGGCTGCGATCCTCTGGCTTTTGATTGGCTGGGAGTACTCTCCCATTGGAACAGAGCTCAGAGAAAATCTGATTCTGATCAGCCAGCCTTGGAATCCAGAACTGGGATTGGCTCCTCTCGTTGGGAATACAGAGGATTCCAGAAGGCACTAAGCTCTGATTGGCTTCTTCTTACGCAGAGTTGATCACGAATTTAAGAAGTTGGTCCCGGGCCTTGGGAGCTTGCCAGGGGGGAGAAAGGGCGGGGAGAGGGAGGGGCTGAGGGTGACCTCGCCCTGGTCCTCTGCCAGGTGTGGTTCGAGCATCCAGCATCTTCCCCATTCTCAGCGCAATCCTTCTGTTGCTGGGGGGCGTGTGTGTGGCTGCCTCTCGAGTCTACAAGTCCAAACGGAACATCATCCTGGGGGCTGGTATCCTGTTTGTAGCCGCTGGTGAGGGCCGAAAGAAGGGGGAAGGGGGAAGGAACCTGGAAGACAGGAGAGGGGAGGGAGACAGAATCTCAGAATGAGGGCACCATTGCCCCAACCTCATTTCACAGAGGGAGGATGTTCGAAGCCTAGAGAGGGCAGGTCCTCATTCAAGGTCATATCTAGGTCAAGGGCAAAATTAGGACCTCAGAGAGGAGTCAGAAGGAAGAAAAGGGTCCTGGAGACGGGGGAGATTAAATAAGGAGGAGGAGGACGATAGGGAGGAGTTTAGGAAGAGATAAGTTAGGGACTGGGATGGAGGCAGCGATTTAGCGCGAAAAGAGAGAGGGACAGAGAACTGAGGATGGGGAAAAGTGTAGAAGCTTAGAAGGGGAGGAGCTTGGAAGAGGAGGAAGGGCTTAGGAGAAGGGCGGGGCTTGGAAGAAAGGGGCGGGGCTTGACAGGAGGAGAGGGAATCTGAGAAAGGAGAGGTTCTTAGAAAAAGAGGAGGAGCTAGACTCAAGGGGAAGGAGCTTAATGGCGGAAGGCGGGACTTAGAACAGGAGTTTAGAAGAAAGGGGAGGGGCTTACAGGAAAGGGATGGGGCCTATAGAAGGCAGGACCAAGGAGCGGGGCTTAGAAAAACGAGGAGGCTTTGGAGAGAGGGGCCACTTAGGGAAACTGGAGACTTAGACGAGTGGGCGGGGATGGGCAGCGAGAAGGCGGGGCTTGAACCAGGAGGAGGATTCCTGCCAGGGGTGCAGGGCAGGGTGGGCACCTGTCCAGCAGCGGCCGCCGTCGAGGCTGGCTTGGGCTGACAGTTGCGCCCCCCGCCCCATCCCCGTGTTGTTTGTCTCTGTCCGCCCGTCCGTCCGTCGCGGCCCGGCAGGCCTCAGCAACATCATCGGCGTGATCGTGTACATCTCGGCGAACGCGGGCGAGCCGGGCCCCAAGCGCGACGAGGAGAAGAAGAGCCACTATTCGTACGGCTGGTCCTTCTACTTCGGGGGGCTCTCCTTCATCCTGGCCGAGATGATCGGCGTGCTCGCAGTGAACATTTACATCGAGAGGAACCGCGAGGCTCACTGCCAGTCCCGGGCGGACCTCCTCAAACCCGGCGGTCGGGCCGGGAGCGGCGGCGGCGGCGGGGGCGGCGGGGGCGGCGGCGGGGGTCCCCCGTCGGCCATCCTCCGCCTGCCCAGCTACCGCTTCCGCTACCGCCGCCGCTCGCGCTCCAGCTCCCGCTCGAGCGAGCCTTCGCCCTCCCGGGACACGTCGCCCCAGGGCTTCCCCTCCACGGACATCTCCATGTACACGCTGAGCCGCGACCCTTCCAAAGGCAGCGTGGGTGCCGGGCTCGGGGGACCGCCAGGAGGAGGCGGCGGCGGCAGCAGCGGCCCCGGGGGCGGGGGCGGAGTGGGGGGTCCATACGGGACGGCTGAGCGGGAACGGTCCGGCTCGGGCTTCCTGACGCTGCATAACGCCTTCCCCAAGGAAGCCAGCGGGGTGACGGTGACCGTGACCGGTCCGGGCTCCGCCCCCGGGGCCACCGGGACCCTGAGCAAAGAGGCGGCAGCCAGTGGGGCGTCCAACACCAACACCCTGAACAGGAAAACCACGCCGGTGTAGGGGCTGGGCCGGCTGGGGTGGTGGGAGGGGGGTGGGGGCCCGCTGGCGGGCGAGCGAGCGAGCAAATGAGCAAGGAGGGCACCGAGAAGGGGGCCGGCAGCTGAGGTTTGGCCCCCTTCTGCTCCTTGGCCCAGCCTGGACGTGGGAGGCTGGGATCCCAGCCCACTTCCCCCCCCCCAACCCACCGCGGCAGGGACACAATGGGATCCAAACTGGGGACGTTGGGGGGCAGGGGAGGGCAGGGAAGGGGTGGGCCGTGGGGGGGTGTAGTGGTTTTTGCAGTTTTCAAATCTGTATTATTATTATTATTATTAATTTTTTTTGCTGTTTGCATGGGGGGGATGGGGATGGGGGTGGGGTGGGGTCTTACCTGGCCCGGCCCAGGGCCACAGTGGGACCCCTGACAAACAGAAAGAGAAGGTCAGAGGAAGGTAGTGTGATTGAGGATTGGCAGAGAACTAAAGATAATGAGAGACAGACACGAAGATGATAAGCCCTGCCAGAGAGAGCCGGAGAGAAGGAAAAGGGCTATGGGGAAATCGAGGCACAGAGAGGGGGAGACTGCAGAGACTGAGCAGACATTTACATGTACCCACAATGCCAAGCAGGTCTCTGTCCTAGAGACAGAGGTCGGGAGATGTTGAGATAGAGAAGGAAAAGTAAAGAAACTCACTGTGTGGAATCCCCAGTGTGCCACAGGACCCACAGAAGGATAGGCAAGAGATAGAAAGGGAGGAGGGAACGGAAATGAGATCTGAAGTCACTGAGTCTGTCTACAGACCTGGAGAGTCACTCAGTCACAGAGAAAGAGACATTCATAATAAAAATAAAACTAACAGAAAATAATCAAATCCCCAAAGGATGTAGAGATAGGGACAGGAGGAAGACAAAGACAGAAGAGACAGACACATGTGTACAACTCTGTTTATATGTTTATATATGTATATGTATATATATATATGTATATATATATATATGTAGAGAGAGAGAGAGAGAGAGAGAGAGAGAGAGAGAGAGAGAGAGACAGAGAGACAGAGAGACAGAGATGATAGATAGATGCTGGGAACACAGAGACACATGGAAATGGGGAGAGACACGAAGGCACAGACAGACAGACGGCTATATCAGCCAACAGATACAGGTTAGCTCTGGACACAGTGAGCCACAGATAAGGGAAGGCACAGGGGGAAGGAGAGATCCAAACGTGGGAGCTGGGAGGGAGAGACGGATGGATGGAGACAGAGAAGGACTAACAGATACAAGAGAGGTGCTGAAGGACTGTGGCCAGAGGAGTCAGGGACAGGTCAGGCCGGGCTTTATCTGCTCAGCCGTTGTCGCTTGGAGACAGGATCCCAAATCTGCCTCCATCCCTGCCTTCCTGACGGGCCTGGGTCTGGCTCCTTGTCCTGCTCATGCCCTGGTCCTGGTTCCCAACTGGGGCTGCCGCTGCATGGGCCACCCGGTACGGGTGTCCTGTTTAATAAAGCTGATGAAGAGAACAGTGTGGGCTGTCATTTCAACACCCCCAACCTTACCCCCCCCCATGGGGGAAGCCCAGATATCATCTCTCCCTACCTTGGAAGGACCCAGGCATCCCTTTCCCCCAATCCCTGCTCTCTCAAGGATCCAGGCTCCAGCACCTCCCACCCAAGCCTCCCTCCCTCCACTTGTCCCCTTAAAATACCCACAACAGGTGCGGGTGTTACTTACATGGTGGGGCCCAAAATAGCCTGAGGCCCTGGTCAGGGGGAGGGCTGCCCGCCTGTCTGTGTGGGTCAGGGAGGAGGCCATAGCCAGAGCAGAGGGTGCTGGGGACCCTGGCCAGCCAAGGAGAGAAGTGGGGCTGGGGGCTGGGGGCTGGGGGCTAAGCCTGAGCCTGAGCCTGGAAGCCCAGCTGGCCACGTGGGGCCTGGGGGAGCCCAGTGGGGCCAGGCCCCTTCCCCCCCAGCCACCATGATGTGGTCTAACTTTTTCATCCAGGAGGAGGAAAGACGCCGGGCCGACACAGCACGGAGGAGAACCCAGAGGACTGGCCTGGCCCGTAAGCACCGTGGCCCCATCAAGCTGGCCCTGTTGCTGGCCGGCATGGGCACGGCCCTGGCGGTACTGGCTGTGGGCACTGAGTTCTGGGTGGAGCTGGGCACCAAACGGGGCAACGGCACCAGTGGTGTGTGTGAAGCTGCCCACCTGGGATTGTGGCGAGTATGTGCCAAGAGGCTCTGGCTGGAAGACCTGCCCCCCAACAGGGAGACCTGCGGCCCTGCTGAGTTACCTGGAGGTGAGGACCACCAGGGCACTCCCACCAGCCTAGGGAGATGGGAGGCAGAGACAGGGAAAGGGAGCTCAGGCTCAGGGCAGGCTGCTAGGCTAGCCCCCTCCTTCTATAACCTGAGGATCAGAAAAACCAAGTGACAGCATCAGTGGCTCACGAGTAGTGAGAAAGTGAGTCAGAGACAGAGATAGAGACTGAGACACAGGGAGGTGGAGAACTCTAGGAAACAGAGAGATGGCCTGAACTTCTGACTGGGCAATGTGGAGAAACTACTTGTCTGGGAGTAGGTTAGTACAGCCTAGATCTTCCAGCTGCTCTGGGGAGACGTCTGACCACCCTCTGGGAGATGTAGACACAAACCAGCTTTCTGACTTATCAGCTCAAGCAGAAAGAGGTGATGATGATTTCAGACTGCCCAGAAAAGCCGTAGAGATGTCTTCAACCCCTGTCCTCTTAGGGAGACGCCATGGGGCAATGCATGCTGTCCTAGGGAGACGTGAAGATGAACCTAGGCTGCAGGCTGCCCTGTGGGAGACTTAGACGTAACCCAGGTCCCAGAGAGCCCTAGGGAACTGTAGAGACGGCCAAGATCTCCGGCTTCCTGGGGAGACCCAAAGGCTGCCCATGTCACTGCCTGCCCAGGAGAAACAATCTGAAGTGGCCTGGAAAGACAGCCTGGTCCTCCTTCTCCTACACATCCCCCTGTCCCCTGGGACAAATCCAAATGGTCCAGATGTCTGATCTCTCCAGGAAGATGTGGTAGCCCAGACTTTGTAGGAAGAATCCAGAACTCTGAGCTAGGATCATGGTCTAGACTCCTGATGGCAGAGGGAGAATATAGGGACTGCCCAAACCTCTGACCCTCTGGGGACAGAAGTATCCAGGCCAGACTTCTGACTACCTTAGGGGAGAGGCGGAGATGTCCCAGACCTCTGAGCTCTCCAGAGATATGCTGAGCCCAGACCTTTGGCCCCACAGGGAGCCTGTAGACAGCTAATACCTCTGACCTCCTGGGGAAGCAGGCACGCAGCCCAGACCTTGGCTTGCCTTGGGGAGAGACAGGAATGATCCAGGCCTCGGAGTTCCCCTGCAGATGATGAAGAGGCAGTCCACACCTCTGAAGTCTACAGGGAGGCGTGGATCAGAGCCCAGACCTCTGACTAGATCAGAGAACTCAAACCCCTAGCTACCCCTAGAGAAACAGAGTGGAGGCCCAGACTTCTCATTGTCCTAGGGACAGGTGGAGACGTTTAATGCTTTGGATGTCTTGGAAAGTGAGAGACAGCTGGCCAGACTTTGGACTGCCTTAGAGAGAGGCAAATAAGGTCTAGATAACTGAGCTCCCTAGGGAGGCATGGAGATTGACCCAGGCCTTTGACTGCCCCCAGAAGACAGACTGGACCCCAGGACAGATTTCAGGGGATGGCCCAGGCCTCAGACTGACCTAGGAAGACGGACTGAACCCCAGGACACACTTCAGGGGATGGCCCAGGCCTCAGACTGACCCAGGAAGACAGAGGAGATGACCCAGGTTTCTGACTGCCCCAGGAAGACAGACTGGACCCCAGACAGACTTCAGGGGATGGCCCAGGCATCAGACTGCCCCAGGAAGACTGAGGAGATGACCTAGGCCTCAGACTGCCCCAGGATGACAGACTGGACCCCAGTACAGACTTCAGGGGATGGCCCAGGCATCAGACTGCCCCAGGAAGACTGAGGAGATGACCTAGGCCTCAGACTGCCCCAGGATGACAGACTGGACCCCAGTACAGACTTCAGGGGATGACCCAGGCCTCAAACTGCCCCAGGAAGACAGAGGAAATGACCCAGGCCTCTGACTGCCCCAGGAAGATAGACTGTATCCCCAGACAACTTCAGGAGATGGCCTCAGACTGCTCCAGGAAGACAGACTAGACCCCAGGACACACTTCAGGGGATGGCACAGGCCTCAGACTGCCCCAGGAAGACAGAATGAACCCCAGACAGACTTCAGGGGATGGCCCAGGAAGACTGAGGAGATGACCTAGGCCTCAGACTGCCCCAGGATGACAGACTGGACCCCAGTACAGACTTCAGGGGATGACCTCAGACTGCTCCAGGAAGACAGACTAGACCCCAGGACACACTTCAGGGGATGACCCAGGCCTCAGACTGCCCTAGGAAGACAGAGGAGATGACCCAGACCTCAGACTGCCCCAGGAAGACAGACTGGACTCCAGGACAGACTTCGGGGGTTGGCCCAGGCCTCAGACTGCCCCAGGAAGACAGACTGGACTCAAGGACACACTTCAGGGAATGGCTCGGGCCTCAGACTGCCTCAGGAAGACAGGCTGGACCCTAGGACACACTTCGGGGGATGGCCCAGGCCTCAGACTGCCCCAGGAAGACAGACTGTATCCCATGACAGACTTCAGGGGATGACCCAGGCCTCAGACTGCCCCTGATATAGCTAGAGATGCCCTCCACCCTAGATTGCCTTGGGAAACAGCAGGAGGTGGGCAGAACTGAGAGCCCAGACCTCTGATTGCCTAGTTTATGTAGAGTCAGTCTAGACTTTTAAGTGCCCGGGGGTACACAGAGATGGCCCAACCCTCTGGCTCCCCGGGGACTGTGCCAAGGACTATGCCAAAGATGACAGACCCAGAAAGGTGAAGAGAAGGCCCAGAATTCTGCCTAAGCCCAAGAGGTACAAAGGTGGCCCATCCCTCTGACTGGCCCAGGAAGCTGAAGAGATGGCCCTGATGGGACCACCCTGGAGTTAGAAAACTGGTCCCCATGACTGACCACCCCATTGAGATGGAGAGAGAAAGGTCTCCCAGAGAGACCTGGAGATACCTCAGAACTCCTGCCAAATCTGAGACAAGGGATAATCCTGGAGAGCTGCACAGATGACCCAGACCTCTAACTGATACAGGGAGAAGGACCTAGACCAGAGATAGACAACCCAAACCTCCAACTGCCCAAGAATCATCAGGATGGATCTGATTACTCCCAGAGAGAGCTGAGATTGCTTGCTGCTCCCGGGAGATGTGGAGGTGGTCTACACCTTGTACTGACCTGGGTTGCTATAGAGACATCTAGACCCTTGGCTTGTACTGGGAGATGCAGACACAGCCCTGATCTCCAAGTGCTTCTGGGAGATTGGGAAGCCACCTGGAATGACTGTCCTGGGAAGGCAGACAGGTGAGCCACACCTGGGACTGCCCTGGGACTGGGTAGATGGTGAGATACCCCTGACCTCAGAGCAGCTCAGGGAAAAGCAGAGCTAGGCACACCTCTGATTTCCTTGAGCATTTGTGGCCATACCCTGGACCTCTTGGCTTCTGTGGGAGACAGAGAGACCCCTGGGCCACAAATGTCCCCAGAGACACAGGGAGACAGCCCAAACCTTTGGCTGCCCCCAGGATACTGGAGAACAGGCCAGGAGATGACCTGCCCCCTGACTGTCTAGGGCTGATCTCTGCCTAACCAGGTAGGAATGCTGACAACTCAGCCTCTGGGCCTTAACAGGGTGCTGGAGGGAGACTGCAGAACCAGCCTTAACCTCAGACAGCCCCAGGGAGATGGAGGGCTCCCCCACAACCAGGGACTGAACCTGGGGGAAAGAAATGGAGACATCTCATGCCTCCAACTCTAGGCCTTGGAGTCCTAGACACAGATGTGATTGACAGAGAAGTGGTCCAGACTTGGATCATAGACAGAAAGGCAGAAGAAGAGTGTAGGGAAGAGTCAGGAAGAGGAAAAGAGCAGGGTCAGGAG
>CM053622.1:809620460-809653148 GCA_028646595.1 Phalanger gymnotis | reverse complement strand
TCTTTCTTTCTTTCTTTCTTTCTTTCTTTCTTTCTTTCTTTCTTTCTTTCTTTCTCTCTCTCTCTCCTTCCTTCCTTCTTTCTTTCTTTCTTTCTTTCTTTCTTTCTTTCTTTCTTTCTTTCTTTCTTTCTTTCTTTCTTGACAGGTTACTAAACCAGCAGGTCAGGAGAAGCCTGTCTATAATACAGTTTATCTAGATTTTAGCCAAGTGTGTAATAATGTTTCATACTGTTCTAGATTTAGACATGAGGACTAGGCAAGACTACAATTTGATGAATTCAGCACTGGAGGAGGAATGGACAGAATCAGAATATAGTCACAGATAGTTTTTTTTTTGTGGACTGGGAAGGAGGTCTCCTGAGGAGTGGCTCAGGGACATGAACTTGGCCCTGGGTGGATTAACATTTTTAATCAGTTACTTAGACAAAGGTAGAGATAGCACGATCTTTAAATCTGTAGCTGGGTGGGATGTTGAACATATCTCAGGTGAGAGCATTGAACTGAAACAATCTGATGAAATCAAATCTTCCACTTGGGTTCTAGAATCCAATGTCGTAAATACAAGAGAGGGAGGAATTAGGGGCAATTTGTCTAAAATTTGTTTTTTAAAGAAAAAAATTTTAGTGGATTCTGACAGTAAGATGAGCCGATAGTGGGACATGATAGCCATGGGCTTTGCGAAGAGGGATTTAGTTTGTCATCTTCATCATTGCCATTATTCATTAAGGGCCTGCCATGTGCCAGGCACTGTGCTAAGCACTCTATAGATCCCCTATTTGACCTTCATGATGACTCTGTGAGGGGAGCGCCCTTATTATCCCCATACTAAGTGGGCGGCCCTTCAGTCCCCTGCCGTGGTCAGGGCCCTCTGCAGGACTGTGGGCACTTGTGGATGCCATATCTTAGGAAGTCAAACCGAAGAGCATTTGTCATGTGCAGGGACACTGCTACGCATTTTAGGAAGGACATCCATGATCGAGGGGCCGTTTAGATGGTGAAGGGCCTTATTCACAACGCACATGAGGGTTGTCTGGAGGTATTGGGGAGGCTTAGTCTGGAGAAGAGAAGACAGATCAGAATAACTTCGCTCAGTATTAGAAGGTCAAGAAGAAGGGATTAGATGGTTTTGTTTTTATGATCTTATGACATTTGATTCAGCAGTCAGAGGTTTTGCTTGGGTTTTTTGGAATTGGATTGTAGTTGGCCTTGAGAATAGACCCATTTTGGTGAGATGAAAGGAAAACTCCCTGACAATTAGGGGGACCCCAAATCCCCATGAGCAAAAGCAGAAGAGGTGCCCTTGAGAGGTAGTGGGTTTTCTCTCCTTGGAGGCTGCTAAGCAGAGCCTGGATGACCCCTTGATGGGTATTTTTGGCAGGGATTTTTATTCTGTGATCTTGCGATCATTTAATTTGTTTCTAATTTTGTTTTTAATTTTTTGTGATCGTCTAACTTAACTAAAGGCAGCTAAGTGGTATAGTGGTTAGAGTGCTGGACATGGAGTCAGGAAGATCTGAATTCAAATCCTGCTTCATCAGAAATTTCCTAGCTTCCTGACCCTGGGTAAGTCACTTAACCTCTATTAGTTTCTTCATCTGTAAAATGAGGGTAATAACAGCACCTTGCAGGGTTGCTGTGAGAATCAAGTGAGGTCACATTTGTAAAACACTTTATTCATAATATTATATTACGATATATAATTATATATAATATTATTTATAATATTTATCACATTTTAAAGTGCTACATGAAACACAAAATGTTAACGGAAAAGACCTAGGGAGAGTAAGGGATGTGCTTCATGGCACAGTAAGTCAGGAGTTGACCCTAGCTGTCCTGCTAACACAGATCACCTGACAGTAGTAAGTCTTCTTAATGATTCAAGACCTTGGACCAAAGCGGGAAAGAGTCTCTACAGGATGAGGAAACAGCTGCCACAAAGCCCAAGTACTCCTTTGCACAGGAGAAGGGACAGATGGATCCCACACTGAAACTGGAATGTCTTTGCAGAAGTGAGTAGCTGATGGAGGATATTCTTTCAGGAGCTTGGTCATCTGATTTTCTAGGATCGGAGCCTGAAGGACCCATTGGACAGATCACTGAGGACATCTTTATGCCATTTGACCGAGGGGGGAAACTGAGTTCATGGATTTCTACCTGCGTGTCTCTTCTTGGCATCCAGTGTTCCTCAGCTTCCCTTTCCCTTTCTTCTCCTCTTTTGGTGCAGGTATGGCTAGTTTTCTGTGTCTGGGCTTCGGTCATGGGCTCCATCCTGCTCAGATGAAGGCAGCCCAGCATGGAGAATGTCCTGCTGCGTGTCAAATCAGGAGATTGGCTCAAATCCCAGCTCTTTGATAGCGGTCAGCTAGGCGGGACTAGGGCCTTTTCCTTTTAGGTCCTCAATTTTCTCATTTGCAAAATTGGAATGTATTTGGTGCAGGGCACTGCAACCAATGAAATCTATTAGTCAGTCAACAAGCATTTATTAAGGACCAACTATGTGTCAGACACTGTGTCAAATGCTGGAAATACAAAGAAAAGTAAAATAAAGTCCCTGCTCCCAAGTAGTTTACAGTCTAATGAGGAAGACAGCACGCAAACAACTTTATACAAACAAGCTACAGACAGGATACATTGTTGTTCATTCTCCAAGAGGACCAATGACATCATAGGGTGATGTCTTGACTTGTGCATGAAGTGGATTTAAGTGAGTCACACAGATTTGCAGCCTCACTCTCTTCCAGAGTTGTTGGCAGAGTCCAATGGCAGGACAAAAAGATGGCCGGTGATGGCTCAGGATGCAGTGGACGATCTTGGCATTTTCAATGTCTGACCAGGCTCTAAGTGCCCCACAGTGCCTGCTTTAGCAACCTTCATGGCTGTTGGAACAGCCCATTCTGCCGGGGGAAGTCTACACATGTTTAGGTTAGATACCCCCTAACTCATCAAAGGGGTTGGAGGGTTACCCTTAACCTGGTTTAGCCCATCCACCAAGATGGTTTACTGGATGTGGCCACTAAAGGTGGACACCAAAGGTGGATGAGCAGAGACTTGGCGACCCACCAGGGGTACTAGTCCTCTCTGAGAAGTCCATACAACCGACAAGATAAATAGGAAATAATCACCAGAAGGAAGGCATTAGAATTAAGAAGGATTGGGAAAGGCTTCCTGTAGAAGGTAGGGTTTCAGCAAAGACTTGAAAGAAGCCAGGGAAGTTAGGAGGCAGAGATGAGGACAGAGTTCTGTGTTTGGGGGACAGCATGTGAAAATGGCCAGAGTTATGAGATGGAGTGTCTAGTGTGATGAACAGCGAGGAGACTGGGTCACTGGATTTCAGAGTACACGAAGAGGCATAAGGAGTAAGAAGGCTGGAAAGGTAGGAATGAGTCAGGTAATGGAGGACTTTAAAGGTAGAGGAATTTATATCTGATGATGGAGGCGATAGGGAGTCATTGGAGTTTATCGAATGGGGGTGGTGGTGACATAATCAGCCCTACACTTTGGGAAGATCAGCTGGACTGGAGTGGGTAGAAATATGAGGTGGGGTTACTAGCCAGCTGGCTGGTGGAATCATCTAGAAATACGGGGGCTTGTGTCAGGGTGGTGGTAGTGCCAGAGAAGAGACCTGGGCATATGCAAGAGATGTTATGCAGGTAGAAATGCATGGGATTTGGCAACAGATTGGGTATAGGGTGTATGTGAGAGAGTGAGAATATGAGGCTGACACCTAGGTTGGGAGCCTGGGTGACTGTTGCGCTGATATTGTTAACAGAAATAGGGATGTTAGGAAGAAGGGAGGATTTGGGGAAAAAGATAATAGGTTCAGTTTTGGATATGTTGAATATAAGATGTCAACTGGACATCCAGTTCAAGATGTCCTAAAGGTAGTTGGAGATTCGAGATTGGAAGAGAGGTTGGGGCAGGATAAACCGATTTAAGAATTGCCAGTAGAGGGATGGTAGTTCCTTCCATGGGAGCTGATAAGATCACTAAATGAAGCTGTGTAGAGGGAGAAGAGGAGAGGGCCAAGGGCAGAGCCTGGAGAGGGTAAGGGATCTGCCTGGTATCATGGAGGCCTTGTGGGTCAGAGGAAGGGAGCTAAGGAGATTGGAATGTTAGGACACAGAATGCAAAATGTGAAAAATTTCACTCCCTTCTGCATGGAGTTGTTTTGAGGAAAAGGCTTTGTTTGTTAACCTTACCTTACTGGAGATGTGTGACTGATTTGAGTTACCCATCTTGGTGAGAGACAGATGTCTGGAAGGACAACAACAGACTTGTCAAACTGTCAAGGACTGCCAGAGGAATCTAGGGTCGCTGAATTTAGATCAGGTAGGGCCCATTGAGATCATAAAGTCCATTTACCTCATTTTATAGATGGAGAAACTGAGGCCTAGGGATGTTATGGGACTTTATCTTTTTTTTAAAATTATTTATATTTAGCTTTAGCTTACAACATTCAGTTCCTGAAGTTTTTGAGTTCCAAATTTTCTCCTCCTTCCTCTCCTCCCCTCTCTCCACCCAAGACGGCATGTAATTTGGTATAGGCTGTACATATACCTTCATATTACACTTATTTACACAATAGTCCAGTTGTAAAGAAGAATTATAAGCAATGGAATGAATCATGAGAAAGAAGAAACAAAACCAAAAAAGAAGAGAAAAGAGCAAATAGTTTGCCTTAATCTGCATTCAGACTTCATAATTCTTTCTTTAGATGTGGATAGCTTTTTCCATCATGAGTCCTTTGGCTCTGTCTTTGAACCTTGCATTGCTTGTAAGATCCAGGTCTATCAAAGTTAGTCGTCACAGATACCATCTGTCTGTTATCATGTATAATATTCTCCTGGTTCTGCTCCCCTCACTCAGCATCAGATCACGTAAGTCTTTCCAGGTTTTAATGAAGTCCGTCTGCTCCTCGTTTCTTATAGCACAATAGTATTCCATTACATTCATATAAGACAACTTGTTTAGCCATTCCCTGATTGATGGACATCCCCTTGACTTCCAATTTTTTGCCACCACAAAAAGAGCCCCTATAATTGTTTTTGAACATATGGGTCCTTTTCCCACTTATGTGATTTCTTTGGGATACAGCCCTACGTGTGGTATTGCTGGGTCAAAGGGTATTCGCATTTTTATAACCCTTTGGGCATAGTTCCAAATTGCTCTCCAGAGTGGTTAGATCATTTCACAACTCCACCAACAATGCATTAGTGTTCCTATTTTCCCACATCCTCTCCAGCATTTATGACTCTCCTGTTTTGTCATGTTAGCCAATCTGACAGGTGAGATGTGGTACCTAAGAGTTGTTTTGATTTGCATTTCTCTAATCAATAGTGATTTAGAGCAATTTTTATATGACTACATATATCTTTAATTTCTTCCTCTGAAAACTGCCTGTTCATATCCTTTGACCATTTATCAAATGGGGAATGACTTGTATTCTTATAAATTTGACTCAGTTCTCTGTATATTTTAGAAAAAAAAGCCTTTATCAGAGATACTGGTTGTAAAAATCCTTTCCCAATTTTCTGCTTCCTTTCTAATCTTGGTTGCATTGGTTTTGTTTGTACAAAAACTTTTCAATTTAATGTAATCAAAATCATGCATTTTGCATTTCATAATATTCTTTTCCTCTTGTTTGGTCATAAATTCTTCCCTTCTCTATAACTCTGACAGGTAAACTATTCCTTGCTCTCCCAGATTACTTGTAGTATCAGCCTTTATATCTAAATCCTTAACCCATTTTGATATGATGTGAGATACTGGTCTATGCCCAGTTCCTGCCATACGATTTTCCATTTTTCCCAGCAGTTTTTGTCAAATAGTGAGTTTTTATCCCAGAAGCTGGAGTGTTTGGAATCTCCAACTACCTTTAGGACATCTCAAATTGGATGTCCAGTTGACAACAGTAGATTATTATAGTCATTAACTCCTCTGTCTTGTGTACTTAACGTATTCCACTGATCCACCGCTCTATTTCTTAGCCAGTACCAAGTAGTTTTAATGATTGCTGCTTTATAATACAGTTTAAAATCTGGTATGGCTAGGCTGTCTTCCCTAGCATTTCTTTTCATTAATTCCCTTGATATTCTGGACCTTTTGTTCTTCCAAATGAATTTTGTTATTGTTTTATCCAGCTCTACAAAATAATTTTTGGTAGCTTAATTGGTATAGCACTAAACAAGTAAATTAATTTAGGTTGACTTGTCATTTTTATTATATTGGCTTGGTCTACCCACAAGCAACTGATATTTTCCCAATTATTTAGATCTGACTTTATTTGTGTGAAAAGTGTTTTGTAAATGTGTTCACACAGGTCCTGAGTTTGTCTTGGATGGTAGACTCCCAAATATTTTATATTGTCTACAGTAATTGTAAATGGAAATTCTCTTTCTATCTTTTGCTGTTGGGCTGGGCCTTTATCTCTTAACTGCTACATTCAATGACCTAATCACTCCTTCCTACTGGACTTTCCTTCTTTCCTTCATGTCTATGACAATGTTCTCTCCTGACCTTTCTCTTACCTGTCTGACTTCTCCTTTTGGCGTCCTCAGCTGGAATGTCACCCTTCTCCCACTTGTTAAGTGAGGACATTTCTCCAAACTCCCCTCTCCCATCTCAACCATCTTTCTCTTATTGATCCTGTGGGTTCGTTATCATTTGACACCTAAAAACAAATGATTCCAAGATCCATATATCCAGCAATAATCTCTCCCCTGAGCTCCAATCCTGTACCATTGGCTGCCTGCTTAACATAATCACTTGAGAAGCCTCAACATCTCCAATTCATCATGTCCAAAACAACTCATTATCTTTCTCCCCAAGCCAACTCTTCCACAGACTTTCCTCTCTTTGTTAAGAGCATCACCATCTTTGCACTCACCCAGGCTGGCAACCTTGGGATCATCCTCATTTCTTCTCCCTCCCTCTTTGTCCTTCTCAGTGTCCTCTTCATCCTCCTTGTCTTTGCTGTCCTCATCTTCCTTGTCCCATTTTCCTTGTCCTTCTTCTTCTTCTTCATCATCTTCTTCTTCATCTTCTTCTTCTTCATCTTCTTCTTCTTCATCTTCTTCTTCATCATCTTCTTCTTCATCTTCTTCTTCTTCATCATCTTCTTCTTCATCTTCTTCATCTTCTTCTTCATCATCATCTTCTTCTTCTTCTTCTTCATCTTCTTCTTCTCCTCCTCCTCCTTCTCCTCCTTTTCCTCTTTCTCTCTTTCTCTCTCTCTCTCTCTCTCTCTCTCTCTCTCTCTCTCTCTCTCTCAGGGCATGCAGTTTGGTAAAGATGGGGGACTTCAGCTCAGGAGAGAGACTAGAGCTGGATAGGTAGAGCTGAGAATCAGCTGCATAAAAGTTCGTAATTGAATCTATGGGAGCCGATGAGATCACCAGATGAAAGAATACCAAGAGTAAGGAAGGTCCAGTACAGAGCCTTGGGGGACACTTGGAGCTGGTGAGCATGACCTGGATGAAGATCCAGCCAAAGAGACTGAGAAGGAGCTGTCAGATGTGGAAGAGGAGAAGCAGGAGAGAGTGAATCACAAAAACAGAGAGGAGCATATCCAGGAGGTGAAGGTGGTCAACAGCGTCCAAGGCTTCAGAGGGGTCAAGGGGAAGGAGAAGGGAGAAAAGATCACTGGATAGGCCAACTAAGAGGCCACAGTAACTTAGGGTGGAATGATAAGGTTCAAGCCAGATTGTAAGGGGTTAAGAAGAGAATGCAGGGAAAGGAAGTGGACGTACATGCCTTTCTCCAGGATTGCAGCTGAGATGGAGAGTGGGGCTCTAGCGATGGCTGGAGGACATGGTAGGAGCTGGTGAGGGTTCTTTTTTAGCACAGGGAGACTTGGGTATATTTGTAGACAGCAGGGAAGGAGCCAGTAGCCAGGGAGAGACTGAAGATTAGAGATAGAGTAGGGATGAATGTGGGGGGCAAATCTGCTGGAGGAGATGGGCTGGAATGGGATCCCTTGTGCATGGGGAGGCCTTGGCCAGAAGGGCTGCCTCATCATGTGACACAGGGGTGAAGGTGCAGAGAGTGGAGGGTTATCAGCATTAGAGGGATGGGGGGAGAGGGAACCCCCTACCAACAGCCTTATTTTTTGTCAGTGGCTTGTGATGTAAAATCCTCAAGACATGCTGTGGGGGGCATGAGCAGGGAAGAGAAGATTGGAACCACTCCTCCAGAGAGCGGGGTGAGGGGAACTTGAGATGTATACACGGATGGCATTTCCCCAATAAGCTTCCTGAAGGCAGGGCCTTTTCGATGTGTTGTGTCTGTATTCCCGGCACCCAGCCTGCTACATGGCAGATGCCTAATGTATCCGTTGAATTGAATTGTACAGTCACGTAGGTAAATACCACAGCTAGAATCTGAAAAGCCGGATCTGGGCTAGCGTAGCTCTGTCTTCATCGATGCCAGCTCTGTGGCTAACAGGTACTGTGTCTGGGTCCCAGAAGATTCAAGAATCTCAGCATTGGAAGGAACCACAGAGGCTGGGTAGTCCAGCCTTTACCCCAGATAACCCCTCTACCTCATACTGGACAAAATGGTCATCCTGCTTTTGCATAAAGTCCTCCAATGAAGGGGAGCTCCCTCCCCCCAACCCTGACCTGCCAACTCACTCCAGGCGGAGCCGGCTCAGATGGTCAGGCCGTGCTGCTTGACATCGGATCGGAACTGACCTTTTTACAGCTCCCCCCGGTGCTCTGGGCACTGCCTCCGGAGCCAAACAGAACAAACCCAATCCTTCCTCCATATGACAGCCCTTCTAATACTTGGAGACAGCTAATAATAATAATGACACACTCCTAGACATACTCAATTTGTCAAAGCATTTTCCTCAAAAATTTTTTTGGGTGAAGTACCATATTATTATTATTTTATATGTGGTTCCTGTGGCACTGCCCCCTCCCCATCTCTCCCTTCCCCCCTTCCTTCCCTGTTTCTCTCTCCCCTCTCCCTTTCCTTCCCCCTCCCCCCTTCTCTCTCTCCCCCACACAGATGGGATCCTCTGAATAGCTACCACAAGGTTTAGGTACTCTGTGGGTCTGCAGATATTCAACACAATAGCTCACGAGCCCCCGCTTTTTCTCTAGTCATCCGGAACACATCCTTTGGGTGACTGGGTGGTGGAGTGGATAGAAGGCCAGACCTGGAGTCAGAATCACCTGAGTTCAAATCTAGCCTCAGACATTTACTAGCTGTGTGATCCTAGGCATGTTATTTAACCTCTGCTTGCCTCAGTTTCCTCATCTTGAAATAAGGGTAATAATAGGTCATTTTGGGGATTAAATGATACAACAATCATAATGTTCTTAGCACATAGCAAGTGCTATGTAAATATCTTTCTTATTCTTATTCTTGCTATTACCTCTATTCAAGTGAGGACATTTGGATGAAATAGCCTAATAAGATGATTTCACTAGACCATTCCACTGATAAACCCAGGGCCCGTTCTTCCATAAATACACACGTCATCAGTGGGGAGAAAGAAGACATAGGAACCACACACAAGGGAGTAGTGAATAACATCTCCGACTCTGCAGGACCCTCAGTATTCCTGATGGCGGCGTTGCTCCTTCTCTTGGGGATGCTGTTCTGTTGGGCTAAATAGGGCTGGGTTTTGTGGGTTTATCGCTGTGCGGGGCTTTGTTAGTCTCCATTGAGATGTTCACCTCTTGAGCTCATCTTACATTCAGTCTGCTAGGGTAGAGTGGCCAAAACTTGTCCAGATTGATGCCTTTTTAGCAAGAGTCACCCAGCTAACAAACGCTAGGCAGTGTGCCCCAAGACTAATTCGCAGCTCTGGCACTGACCCCTCCTTTCTGTTATGTATTTCCTTTTAGATCCTTATGCTTGGGAGGAAAATCAAAATCCTCTGTTCTGGATAATTATCTCCCTTGGGGTGTGTGCGTGTGTGTGTGTGTGTGTGTGTGTGTGTGTGTGTGTGTTACTGTTGTTGGTCACTTGTGTCTGACTCTTCATGTCCCCACTTGGGGTTTTCTTGGCAAAGATGGCTTGCCATTATCTTCCCTAGCTCATTTTATAGATGAAGAACTGAGGCCAACGAGGTTAAGTGCCTAGGGTCACACAACTAGTAAGCCTCTGAGGTCAGATTTGATCTCAGGAAGATGAGTCATCCTGACTCCAAGCCCAGCACTCAGTGCACTATGGCAGTACCTAGATGCCCCCCACCCTCCCTCCACCCCAACTATCTCCCTTAGGGTCCAGACAATCAATCACAGCCCCACAATCCTCTCTGACTTACCTAGTCCACAGTCCTGTTTTTATTATCTATTTCTCTGTCAGTAAGTATCAGCCTTAGGGCTTAGGTGCATTTTAGCCTCCAAAAGCCTCAATTTCCTAACCTACAAGGTGAGGAAGATGATGTTGAGATCGCATTTGCAGGAGGGCAGCCTAGATAGCGGAAGGAGTCCATGTCACATGAGGATCTGTGGAAGCACTCGGGCTTGCTTAGCCTGAAGAAAAGACTCAGGGGGAGCATGAGAGCTGTACACAAGTGTCTGTCATGGGGGAGAGGCATTGGATTTGTCATGCTTGGCCCCAGAGGTCAGAAGCAGGAGCAAAGGGTAGGAGTTGAGAAGAGACCAATTCAGACTGGAAGGCAGGACCCACTTCCCGGCAATCTGAGCTCCCCCAAAGTAGTATGGGTGCTCCCTTCTTAGAGGTTCTCAGTTGGTGGGGGGTGGGACAGAGGGGGCTGATACAACACATTTCTTTTTTAAATTAATTAATCAATTTTTAGTTTTCAACATTCACTTCCATAAGATTTTGAGTTTTAAATTTTCTCCCCCTTCCTTCCCTGTCCCCTCCCCAGGACAGCATGCAATCTGGTATGCAATCTACATATACATTCACATTGAATATGTTTTTACATTAGTCAGGTACAACACTTATTTCAACAGGCTTTTCTTGATCTGTCTGCTTCTTCAGGGGAGAGATGGGAAGTGTAAGCTACACAGTCTTGGTGGATTAGTCTAAAGGGAGTGAGAGAAGCCACACAAAGTGCTGTTTGAGGGAGAGACTTAAAAAAGGCAGAAACAGGACTCTTCATCTCACTCTGTACTTGTCACTCTGTTCTCTCTCACATTTTCTTTCCTTTTCTACCCCTCCCTCCCTTCCTCCATCCCTTCCTCTCTTCTTCCCTCTCTCTCTCCCTCCTTCCCTCTTCCTTCCTTCCTTCCTTCCTTCCTTCCTTCCTTCCTTCCTTCCTTCCTTCCTTCCTTCCTTCCTTCCTTCCTTCCTTCCTTCCTTCCTTCCTTCCTTTTTTCCTCCCTCTTCCCCAACTCTTGTCTTAGGAGTGGGAGAATCTGTCTCTCACTCTCCTGGGGCCTTGAGCTGCCACTGGGCACTTGGCAGGTGGGCACTCTTACAGCTTGACAAACTTCTGGAAAGAGGATGGTACTCAGCCATGATAGCATCAGGCTGAGCAACTCCTCTGTGGGGTGTTTGGACTCCCCTGTTTGAGATTCCTGGGATGGGGGTGATGTCTCCAGGGGAGAGAAACCAGCTGAGGTTTCCAATGGCAGACTCCTCCAGCAGCCAGCTAGGAGGTTCCCTGGCCAAGAGTGAGAAGGGCATTACCGGGAAGCACACCTCTGCGTGATGTCTCCCTTCCCTGTACAGCACATGTTGTAGAAGAGGGAGGGGGCCATGATCAGTGGGGCCTCTGCCACTTTGGACTTCTTTAATAAAGCAGCATTTGGTTAATTTGATTCTGCCACGACAAAGGTTCTTTGATCTGCCAAGGTCCCATGGAATTGGGGAAGAGATTGGGAGGCTCTGGGCAAAGAGGTTAGAGTCATTTGATAGGTTTTGAATCATTGCTGGGAATGGACATACCTTGAACTAGATGAGAACCTGGGGGCAGCCCTGAAAGGGGATTAGCTGGGCAGAGAGGCAGAGTCACCCAACAGGTGTGACTACATGTGTGGAAGGTAACTCAAGATAGCACTTGATGGAGGGCTAGGAGCGCCATCTGGTGGATCACTCAGATATAGCCTGGATGTGACGTATTACTACAAGGCTTGTATTCTCTCCCCAGATTCAGTGTCTAGTGGGGTGTGCATGGGCTTTATGCCCACTCGTTGGGCCTATGATAAAGGGGATTCTTCTTCATGTATGTTCTAAACTAGGTGCCTTTAGCCCCGAGTTTCTGTGATTCAGTGAGCCCAACTGACTTATCTAGGGTTCCACTGCTAGCCAAGCCCTAGAGGTGGAGGGTGAGGGTTAGTATCTCCCTCTAAGTCTTCTCTGAGAGGCAGCTAAGTAGCAGCACAATGGACCCGGAGTCAGGAAGACTTGAATTCAAATCTAGCCTCAGACACATACTAGCTGTGTGACCTTGGGCAAGTCACTTCCCCCAATCTCTGCCTCAGGTTCTTCAGCTGTAAAATGGGATAATGACAGTATCTACCTCCCAGGGCTGCTGTGAGGATCAAATGAAATAATAGTAGTTCATATTTATATGACATCTACTATGTGCCAGACACTAAACACTTTACAATTAATATGTCATTTGATCCTCAGAACAACCTTGGGGGGGGGGTTGCTGGTGCTATTATTATCCCCTTTTGACAGATGAGGAAACTGAGACAAACAGAGGCTAACTGACTTGCCTAGGGTCAACCAATCATTAAACATTTATTAAGTGCCTACTATGCACCAGGCACTGTGCTAAGTACTTGGGATACAAACAGGGGCGAAAGATAGTCCCTGCCCTCAAGGAGTTTACAGTCTACTGGGGAAGACAACACGTGAGCAAATCTATACAGACCAAGCCATATCATGGATAAATAGGCAGTAATTAATAGAGGGAAGGCACTGGAATTAGGAGAGGTTAGGGAAGACTTCCTGTAGAAGGTGGGATTGTAGTTTGGACTTACAGGAAGCCGGAGAGGTCAGTAGTCAGAGCAGAGGAAGAAGAGTGCTCCAGAAATGAAGGACAGCCAGGGAGAATGCCTGGAGCCAGGAGATGGAGAATCTTCTTTGTGGAGCACCAGAAGGCTGGTATTGCCCAACCAGAGAGGACGGGGTGGGAAAGGACAGACGGTATGAGAATACGGGAAAGGTAGGAGGAGGCTGGCGATGAAGGGCTTTAAATGCCAAACACAGGATTTTGCATTTGGTCCTGGAGGTGATAGGTTGCCCCTGGAGTTTATTGATTTGGGTGGGGGGTGACATGGTCAGATCTGAGGTTTAGGAAAATCACTTTGGTGGCTGATGGGGCTGAATGCAGTGGGGAGACATTGAGGCTGTCAGACACTGCCCCTCCAGCAGCTATTTCAGGAATCCAGGTATGGGGTGATGAGGGCCTGCACCAGGGAGGGGGCAGTGTCAGAGAGAAGGGGGCGTACTGGGGAGATGCTGCAGAGGTGAAATTGGCAGGCCTTGGCACCATATTGAATAGGGAGGTGAGAGACAGAGAGAGAAATCCAGGATGACTCCCAGTTTGGGAGCCTGAGGGACTGGGAGGACAGAGGTGCCCTCTACAGTCTTTGGGAAGGTGGGGGAGGGTTTACAGGGAAAGATTATGAGTCCTGTTTGAACACACTGAGTCTAAGATGTTCACTGGACGTTCAACTGGAGATGTCCAGTAGGCTGTTGGAGACAGAAGGTCAGCAGAAAGATTGGGGCAGGAAAGGTCAACTTGAGAATCATTGGCGTAGAAGCCCAATGGATCCCCAATGGCAGTAGGATAGAAGGAGAAGAGAAGGCCCAGGACAGAGCATTTAGGGGTGCAGATTTAGCAAGTACCTGAGGCTGGACTTGAACTCAGGGCTTCCTGACTGCAGGCCCAGAGTTCTATCAGCACTTGACACAGTGTGTGGCACATTGTGACTGCTATATAAAATCTTAGTCTCTTCCTCCCTACCCCCCCTTTCCATTCAGCCTGCCCTGAACACTCTCCCGGATGCCAACGTCCTTCTTGAGACATGTGGCCGTCCATTCCAGATGGGGTTTGACCAGGGCAGATTGCTGAGGGGCTATCACCCCCTGCACTCCGGATGCTGTACCCAATAAAGTAAGGCGAGGTAAGATCCCTTACAATGCTAAGGCCTATATTCCAGTAGAATGAATCTCCTTGTCTTTGTATCATTAGCACCTGGCCCTGGGTATGGTGTGTAGTAGATACGTGTCGAGTGAACATAATCTAGGTCCCCTTCCCTGGTGCCAGGTGGCTCCACCCCCTTGACACAAGTTCTCTTAGTAAGGGGTGTTACATCACTGCTCTGGGGGACATGGGTGGCAATGGATGTAGGGCTCTGCCTGTCTGGCGCAGATGTCCAGGAAGCTTTTGCCTTGGCTCCCTGTTTGTTCAAGACATCTGCCAGCAAGACCCCAGGGTAATGCAGGCCAGTCAGGCCACGGCCAGGTAGACAGGTGGACTAAGGTGACATCCTGGAGGGCCACATCTGGAGGAGACAGAAGGCCCAGAAACACCAGCTTCCTACACTCCTTGAACTTTGAGGTTCCCACTACTCACAGGCCAGGGACCTTAGCTTCTGTGCCAAGAGGCTTCCTGGCAATGGGGAGAGGAGAAGGATAAGGGCTGGCCCCACCAACTCACCACCCTGTGGTGATTAAAGTCTCCAAAGACATAATTTCTGGGTAATTTCATCATTTTGTTAATAATGCCAGCGTGTTAATAAATGGATGGTCATTTGGCCATCTCTCTCAGACCAAAGACAATCACGGCAGGGGCTCAAGCTTATGTGCCCACTGGAAGAGGAGTTTTCCTGAGGGTGGTGCTCAAGTGATGGGGTAACAATTAATGGGAGGGGGTTGGTCCTCTAGACCCTTGCCCACCTCCTCTTGTCTGGCTGCCGCATTCAAGGAAGCCAGACACCACCCCCCAGGTCATCCGAGGGGAGCCTTCCCTTAGTGAAGACGGACCCCAGGGATCTTTCCTGAGTCCTCCCTTTTACAGGCAGCCAGGTGGTAGAGTGGGGAGGCTGGCTGGGCCTGGAGTGAAAAAGACCTAAGTTCTAATCTTGCCTCACCAGACCCTTCCTTGCTGAACTCTGTAGGCCTCATTTTCCTCCTTGTAAGAGAGGGATAATCATAGCACCTACCTCCAGGGCTGTTGTGGGGATCACATGAGATAGCATCTGTAGCGTGCTTGGTAACCTCAAAGTGGTACATAAATGTGAGCTATCACGATTCAGAATTATCACTGCTCTGTAGAGACATGAACCAGGGGCTGAATGGCTGTCCAAGGTCTCAGGGCTGGCTCACTTGTCACTGGGGCACTGGGGCTTCCCTCTTGTGTGACCAGAAGCCCCGCCCTGGGTAGCCAGACTGGTATGCAAAGGGAAGTTCACCTGGTACAGCCCTTTCCAGCTCATGGCGAGTCAGGTGACTTTCTCCTTCCTGGCAGAGTGAAGCTGCCAAAGTTAAATGTGGGGTGACCCTGGAGGGTCTCCTCTTCTTAAAGAGGGGCCATGGATCCCGGCATAGTGGAGAGGAAAGGTCTGCTGCACACGCCTGGGAAAGTAGAAGACCGAGCGGTGCTGCAGAAAGAGTCCTGCTGGGGCTGCATGGTGTGTTACCTGGATGGCCTGGGGGAAAAAAAAAAAAGCTCCTTCCTGTCTCTTGGCTTCAGTGTCCAGCAGTGGCTCAGACTGGATCTCTAACAGCCTTGGCAGCCTGGGATGCTTGGACCTACTGTGTGTGTGTGTGTGTGTGTGTGTGTGTGTGTGTGTATGTGTGTGTAAGAGAGATGGGAGGGAGAGGAGAGAGAGACAGAGAGGGGGAGAGGGATAGATGGATAGACAAAGAGGAAAGAGAGGGAGGAAGGGAAGTTGAGTGTTTTACCAACAAGGATCACGAGCTATGCAAGGAGGGACAGACCACAGAGAGCAGCAGGTCACGCCGTCCCAGAGCTGGAAGGGACCTTGAGGACCCTCTAGTTCATCCCATGTCTGATAGAACCCCTCACGACAATTCCAACAAGTGGTCATCTGGCCTCAGAAAATAGGAGGAGAAGGGGCTTATTTGAGGCTAACCAGCATCTCAAAGGTGCCGTCAGAACATGGATGGAGGTCCTGGAGTCACGGGAGTTAGGGTGGGGAGGGGTCTAGAGGCTGTCTCTCCCTAAAAGCTTATTCTACAGAAGGGGAAATTGAGACTCAGAGAAGGGCTGCAGCAAGCCAAGAGGGCAGAACCGTCTTAGACTTGGACTTCCAAGTCTTAGAGAAACTCCTCTGGGGTGCCTGGATGCACGTGACCTCCATTCCCCATAACCCTCAGCTTCCTCTCAGAACCCTGGGAGCCCTTAGCTGAGAAGCTCTCAGCCCCTGAGCTTCCTTGGCCTGGAGTTGGGCGTCTTGGGCTTAGGGGAAGTGGGGAAGCCCGGGGACAGATGGCCAAGGCAAAATGTGGCTGACCTGAATCAGTGTGAGGATGTAGGGGCTGACATTGGGAGAACATTGGCCAACTGGGTATAATGTGGGGGTGGGGATGCTGCAGTGAGAGAGTGGTGGGGATCTGGGGACAGAGCGAGATTGCCGTGGGCCGGGTCTATTCTTCAGAGCTAGGGAGAAGCTAGACACATAATAGTGACCCACACCAGCATGTGGCTGTGGTCTGCCCCAGACTTCCCGTGGTGACCCTCAGGGTGGTTATCACCTCTCTTTGGCCAGTGTAGACTGGTCAAGCTCAAACTCTGTGTGGCATATTCCCCCTGAAGAATCCTAGGGCTAGGCAGGATGGAGAAGGAGTGCCTGACACTGATGCTTGTAGTAGAAGGAAACCAGAGAGTAAAAGAGAAGCTCCTCCATCTCACCTGTATGCCCAGTTCCAGGCTCTGCATCCATTTTCCTATGCCTATCCTTCCTCTGGAGCCACTGCTGGGCACTGGCAGACCCTTCTCCTTGGTCTGACCTCTGCAGGCCCCATGCCAGGGAGCCAGGTCAGAATCCCTAACCTCAGCAATGGAGAGTTTTTGTCCCTTTGGAGGACCCATGGCTGTGAGAACCTGAATCCTGACACCACCATGCAAACTCATATCGGCAGGGCATCATCCGTATCCTCCACCCACCCTGGTGTCCCTTGGTTCATTCCTACCAGGATAATCTGTTTCTCAATCAAATGTGCCTTTCGCTTTTCCCCTGTGATTCCTGCCTAAAGGAAGCTTATGATCTTATATAATATTAAGCAAAGGCTCTTAGGATTTTAGAGTTAGAGGGGAGAGAATAAACATTTATTAAATGCCTACTGTGTGCCAGGTACTGTGCTAAGCTCTTTACAAATGTTTCACTTAATCCTCATAGTAACCCTGAGTGGAAGATGCTATTATTATCACAATTTAGACAGGGGAGGAAACTAAGGCAGACAGAAGGGAGAGGATTGGCCCAGCATCTGAGGCTATATTTTAAGTCAGGACTTCCTTGTATCACCTAACTAGAGGAGACTCCTGCACAGACCCCATGAACCCTGGGGCCTCTTCCACCCAAAGACTCTCCTGGTCTCTGGGTTTTCCTAGGTTAGTGCCCTGAGCCTTGTCTGAGGATGCTTGTGAAGGATGACATCATAGATCATTGAACTGAGAATGGGAAGGCCCATCTTTGGGAATTTGAGGAGAAGGCCCAGAGGGGAAAGACTAGTGAGCTTAGTAAGCTGCAGGCCTGGGCCCTGAGTCTGGGCTACAGAGCCAGAGGCCCAGAGGACTGGCACTGTCAGGAACTTCAGAGGTCTAATTCGGACCCCTGGGAAACAGGGTTAGGCTGAGTAACAGATGGGGAAACTGAGGTTCAGAGCAGTGAGAGAGAGCACTAGCCCCAGGCCACCCCCAGGCCCATGCCTGCAGACCCAGGGCTCTTCAGGGAGCCCCATCATGCTGGGTTCCACGAAAGCCAGGTGGGGAGCACTGGGCATCGTAGCTAGTGAAAGCAGTGCCAAGGTGGTTCAGTGTGGAAGGGCCTGGGGTTGAAGGCGTAATGGCTTCCAAGAGAGATGGTAAGCTCTCCAAAATGGAATTCTCTAAGTGTGATGTTGCTCCCAGTAAGACGCACAGAGCTGCATTCCAGTCCCAGCATGGCCCTTGGCTATCTGTGACCTTGGGACAGTCCTTTCCCTTGAGCTTCAATAACTACCCAGGGTCCCCATAGGCAAATTGCTTGGTGTCCAGAATCAGAGAAGCCCAGACTCCCATGAGAGGGGTTTCTCAGGACCATCTAATCTGCCCATCCCAGAACAAAAACCCCTTCTGCAGCTCCTGACGAGAGACGGTTCAGCCAACGTCTGAAGGTCTCCAATGAGGGCTGCAGGGACCACGCCTCCCAAGACTGCCCGTCCAATCTTGACGCCGTCTTTGCTTGGGTGGCCCACTTTTCATCAAGCTAAATTTGATTCCTCTTTGATGTTAAAGCATGATAAGAAACAGCGGTATGTTGTGCGGAGGAGGCCGGGCTTTGGTGAAGACCTTCCCTGGAGGGAGGCAGATTGAGAGGGATTAGTGAGCCCAAAGGAGTCCTCTCCAGGCTAGAGGAAGAACGGCTGAAGCTGGAAGCCAGGCCAAGCCAGGGAAGGGGGCTCCGGGGTAGGGGGACCATCCTCACCCTTTGCCACGAGCTTGAGGGCATCTCTGGGCTCAGCAGTGTCCTCTATGGTGGATTTGGTGGAGAAGGCTGTCTCATTTAGGGACAGTGACAGGCTGAGCACAACCAGGTGGTCCCCGTGCTCTACGCGCCTCTCCTTTTCTAGGTGGTGGTTCCTGACCCCCAGTGGGGAGTGGTGGGCTGGCACCATATGGTCACTGTTTTTCCATGAGGGATGGCAGGGTCTAGTGGGAGGCTCTGGGGAGGCTATCAGAGCCTAGAGTCCCGAGTCATTCTTCTCTCCTGCCTGTCCCATCCAAGATGTCCTGCCCCCCAGCATCAGCCCCAGCACACCAGCCAGCTCCCATATCCCATCCCTTCTCTGGTATCCTTCCAGCCCTAGGGGAACAGCATAGATCTTGGACTTTTGCTGCCAAAGCTAGAAAGGACTTTGGAGATCACTGACTCCAGTTTCTACTAAGCGGTAGAGGAGGAGACTGAGGGACACAGTAGGAAAGCCACGCAAAAAACCAAGGGGAAAGCTGGAGTCCCTGAGACCAGGCCTTCTGACGCCCAGTCTCCTCTCTATTGCATCTTCAAGGTGGCCATTGTACCTATATTAGCGAAGTGACCTTCCCCAGGTCACACAGCCACCATAGGAGATGAGGGAATCTGACTGCCCTCCAATTTTCAAGATGGGGAAACTGAGGCCGGGGAGAGGACAAACCACTCCAGTAAATAGTAAATAACACTGACAGCTGGCCATCATATAACCTTTTAAACCTCCCATCAGATAGGTTACCTACATTTCACAGATGATGAGAGGGAGGCCAGAGGATGTGGAAGGACCAGCAGCAGTGGAGCCAGCATGGCTACTGCCATGGGCGGCCACCAGGCGTCGCCATGGTGGAGCACACCAACTCAAGGAGGTCCTGACTCCAAAGCCTGGAGAGGACCTCAACTTTAGAGGGCATCCAGTCCAACCCAAACCAGGGCAGACCCTCCTTCCGATGTGTCCCGTCCTCTGGACTTCCAGAGTCCCAGGTGTGTTGTGAGAGGATCTGGGTACAAATCTTAGCCTGGCCACTCACCTGTGCAACCCTGGGTAAGGGATTTAAACCCCCATTTCCTCCTCTGTGAAGTGAGAGGATTGAACCAGGTGACCCCAGGATACCTTTCAGCTTGAAATCCATGATACTCGGAATGGATAATCCCAAAGAGGGTTTGTTCTCCCTGCTCCTGGGTCCAAGCTCATTATCCTCCCCCCTGACTCTGTTCCTCCTTCCAAAAGCATGATTTCTGTCCCCACCATCACCATTTCCCTGTTCTCCCAAGCTCAGAGCCTTGGATGCCTCAGGAAACAATGTGCCTTCCTAACATCATTTTCTGTCCCTGCCAATGTAACCCTTCATAAAGTGCCTGGAAAGCCTTAGGTCGCTTCCTATCACCAGGGATGTGGCAGAGTGGAGGGAGCAGTAGATTTAGCATCAGGAGACCTAAATTCAAATCCCGCCTCAGACGAAAATCTCACTAGCCATCTCCTCTCCTTGTGTTATGAATCTTCTCAGGATTCTCTCAGCCTCAGTTTCCACAACTGTAAAATAAAGAAATTGAACCAGATCAGCTCTAAGGCCCCTTCCAGCTCTAAAGTCATTGCCTGGCCCTGAACAAGGCACTAAATAAACACTTGATTGACTGGCCAAGCCTTTGGGCTCCCCTGGCTCCTCACCATGGGCTCCCATGATGTAGCTGAGTACTCTCACACCTCTGCACACTGTGGCATCTGAAATATCTCTCATCCATTAAAGCCCCACTCACATGCCACCACCTCCAGCCAGGCTACTGTGATTTACTGCAGTTCAGAGACCTTTTCCCGCTACTGTGCTCCCACTCTTCTCCTCCTCATCACCACAGAGGTGGCCTCCAGCCGTGGGGTGTGAGGTGGACCCCCCCACAGAGATGTTCTCTTAGGAGTTTGAGATGTCAGTATCCACATGTCAGGATTTGAGCCAAGGGCGGCTGTTGTTCAGTTGTGTCCAATCTGGGGTTTTCTTGGCAGACACACAGGAGTGGTTTGCCATTTCCTTCTCCAGCTCATTTTTCCAGGTAAGGAAACTGAGGCAAACTGGGTTAAGTGACTTGCCTAGGGTCACATAGCTACTAAGTGTCTGAGGCTGAATTTGAACTCAGGGAGATGAGCCTTTCTGACTCCACTTCCAGCGCTCTATCTGCTGCACCAAACGACCCAGGCTCTAATCCCAGCTCTCCTACTTCCTATCTAGGTGACGTTAGGTGGGTTTCTTCCCTTCTCTGGGGCTCATTTTTCCTCATCTGTAAAATGGACTTGAACTAGCTGGTTTCTGAAGCCCCTTCTCTCTGAATCCTGTTGTGATTAGCAGGGTGGAGGCGAGGTGGTACACCTGGAGTCATGGCTGAATCCATACCCACTGACCTCTCTTTCTTCTCAGATTGCTTCCGAGCAGAGAATCCAGCTGCTTGGAAAGTGGTTGACCAGCCAGAAAGGGGATGTTACATATAATTTGTTCACTAGGTGTCGCTCTACTCCAGCCACTGGTCAAGGGTGCCAAGGAAAAGGGAAAAAGGTCTCTCCCAAGCTTAGGCAAGAGCTGTCTTCCCGCATAGGTGCGCATGTTTAGTCTTCTCTGGGGAGCCAGATTCGAAATTCATTCCAGGGGGAAAGACAGTGGAGATCATTTGGAAGGGGGAACTCTGGAAATCTCTGCACGGCTCCAACCTGCACCCCCTCCCACCAATCTGGGAAAATACTTTCAATGACTCCGCACCCCCTGTCTTTGTAGAGATGGGGAATAGGGAGATGCACTGGAAGACGAAGGGAAACTGAGGCGGACTGCAGGAAGCCGAGCCCAGCAAGCGATTTATACAGTGACCCGTTAAATGGAAAGAGTGAGAAGCCAAAAAAACCTTAATGTGGTGGAATCGTAATGACAGGGCAGGGTCTGAAGGCACAGACGAGAAAACGTGCTCGGTTCTTGCTTCTTTGTAGAAGCGGCGGTGATGCGCGCAGAACTCCGCATGAATTGTCCAACGGGTGAAGGGTTCCTTAGTTCTGATGAAATGCTATTCTTTCTCCCTCTCTCTCCCTCCCTGCCTTCCTCCCCACCTCTCCCACCCTCTCTCTCTCTTTCTCCCACTCTCTCTCTATCCCTCCCTCCCTCCCTTCTCCCCTCCCCTCTTTCCTTCCTCCCTTTTTGTTTGTTACTGTGATGGTTCTCTGAGGAGGGGCAGTGGGGGATGTCTATGGAAATGAAAGTGATGCGAATGCACTGGGCAGGACGCTTCCTGATGCCGCTGATTCTCCCCACTTCCCAGCTCAGTTTATGGCCAATGTCAGCCATCAGTCCACAAATATTTTCAAAGCTACTACTATGTGCACTGTCCTAAGCACTGAAGACTTTTTTTTTTAAAGGCAACCCCTCCAAACAAACATTCCCTCGCCTCAAGAAGCTCCAGGTCTAGTGGGGGATACAACATGTGAACAATTAGGGACAAAGACGATGGAGACAGGACACAGTGGAGATCACGAAGGAACTAGCATCAACGATCAGGAAGGTGTTTCTGTCGAAGGTGGGATTTTAGCCGGGATCGAAGGAAGCCAGGGAGGCCAGGAGATGGAGACGAGGAGGGAGAGAATTACAGGCAGGGGCACGGCCAGAGGAAATGTCGGGAGGTTTTTCTCCAAGGAGGGAAGCGTCACTGACCAACTAGTGGGGGGTAGTAAGGCATGTGCGGTGGTGATGGGGGTGGGGCTGGGTTGTAAAGATGGCTTTGAGTGTGAAACAGAGGATTTTGTATCTGATCCTGGAGGTGATAGGGAGCTGGAAGAGTTGCTTGAAGGAGGGATGGTGGTAGTGGTGACAAGGTCAGGCCTGGGCTTCAGGAAGGTCACTTTGGTGTCCGAGTGGAGGATGGCCTGGAGTAGAGAGACACCTGAGGCAGGCAGACTCTCCAGCAGGTTACTGCAATAGCCCTGGCGAGCAGTGAGGAACGCCTGCTTCAGGGAGACCAGGAGAGAAGGGGGTGTGTTTGAGAGGTGTTAGAATGGATATGGAAGCAGCAGACTGGAACTGGAGAATGAAGAGGAAAGGAAGATAACGGATGAAGCAAGGTGTGCAAGTGTTAATGCGTCAACCTCAGCGCAGGTGTGTGTCTAGACCTTCTTTTCCATTTAGGGAATTTGAGACCCAATCCTGACTGAATCGGAAGGGTGCTTTGTATTGACTGGGTGAAGACTGCCCATGCTTCTGGTGGCCCTTACAAGAAGCCAGCTTACCAGCCCTGGTCCCCAAGGAGAAGCAGAGAAGGTGTAAAGACATGGGGATGGATCTGAGGACCTGCCGGGTAGCTGGGCAGGACAGTCTTTCCCTTTCTGACCATTGTGACTCACCAGAGACACAGCCTTTGGGAGACGGCACAACCAACCCTGTGTTCCGTTCCGGGGTGTGAGGATGAAGTCCAGACAAGCATTCTGCAATGCCAGCTGTTATAAATATTTTTATTTTCTTTGGTCTCTTTGGGATACAGAGCTAGCAGTGACAATGCTGGGTTAAAGGGTCTGAAAAGCTTGATATCGCTTTGGGCAGAGTTCCAAGTTGTGCTCCAGAATGGTTGGATCAGTTCACAACTCCACCAACGAGGCATCAGTGGGACCTTGCAATCACGCTCCCTGGTGTCCCGCCATGGCAGCAGCTGGGCGAGTACCTTAGGGGAAGCCGAGGCCAAAGGCAGGGCCCCTCCTGCTCCCTCCCACCTTGCCTGGCCCATGTGCTCCCCATCTCTCTGGGGCTTAGGTTGGGCTAGCAGCATGGGGCATCCCCTCTGCGTCCTACTCTGCCTCGATGAGACACGGTTTGCTGGGCACCCCCATGCTCCCCTCGTGCAGTACTGGGCACACCCTCAGGGAGGGGAGCTGTGTTGGGGGTGAGGGTATGCAGAAGGATCTGCATGGAGCTTCTCTGGCAGGGCTGTGTCTGGGCCAGGGCCAGAGCCACAGCCAGGCTGCACAAGACGATGAGTCCTGGGCACCAGCAGCCCCTGCTCCCCTCCCTGCCTCCCTTCCCACACAGTGTCCAGCAGGCTGGTCCTCTAGATTGCTCCCTCCCCGCTGGCCCAGAGGGGGTCCCTGGTGATCCTGCACTGCTCGGCCCCAGTCCAGGCTGACCTGTACTGGCTGGAGAAGGAGGGAGCCCCCATGTTCTTGGAGGAGAAGAAACCAAATGGTCTCTTTTGGAATCAGGCATCCTTTCTCATCCAGGACATCTCAGTCATGTTGGAGGGGATCTACACCTGCCGCTTCCTCAACAACGCCCTCTGGTCCAGGCCCAACCTTCCTGTAGGGCTAGCGGTGACAAGTGAACCCAAGAGCCTGTCCCCAGGATGGGGCTCCCTTTCTCTGGTGTCCTAGGGGAATCAGGCCCTGTGTGGGAGCCTTCCTAGGTGGGGCTGCAGGGGAGAAGGGCCCCATCCTGGGCCCCCAGCTCAGCCTGCTGGTCTTTCTGGCAGGACTGTACCCCCAACCTGCCTTCTGGGAAGAGCCAAGCAGGGTGGTCTGGGAAGGGAAGCCCACGGACTTGCTGTGCCGGTCCCACCTGGGCTTCCAGGGGTTTGCTGTGGCCAGGGAGAGAAGGACCTTCATGCAGAGGAATAGCAGCCATTCTCCGATGAGCTTCAGAATCCAGTCAGTGACCAAGGTCGATGAGGGGGCTTACTATTGCTACCCCTATACCTGTGGTCTTACCCCAGCAAATAGGGCCCTTCCCCTTCAGAGCACTGAGACATCTGGGAGAGAAGAAACTGGCTTTTGTGCTCAAGCACTGGGGTGACCTTGGGCTAGCACTTCCTATCTTTAAAATGGGAGTGGGGATGGGGGAGCACACTGCCCGGCCTGTACTTGACTGGGGATGGGGCCTCGGGCTAGCCGCTTCCCTTCTATCCATAGAAGTGGGCTTTTTGAACCCTCTGGGCCCTCTCAGCTCTGAATCCTTTGCCCCGCCCCACCCAGTGAAGTGACGGGGTAGGTGTGTGAGAACCATCTCCTGGTCTTCCCCCAGGTGCTGTCACCTCTCCCGCATCTTCTTCAGCCTGGCCCAGCTGAGCCTGGTGGGGCTCAGTTTGCTGTTCTTCAAAAGGTTGGTGGCAAGACCCTGATCAGGTGGTGGGACAGGAAGAAGCCACTGGGGACTAGGGAGGCCCCAGTGGGAGCCCCGGCTGGCACAGCCCAACTACTGGAATGGGGAATAAAAGGTCAAGATCCAGCTCTAATGGCCTGTTTTTGGAGTGTGGGTCCAGGCAGGGCTGGGGGCAGTGGGGAGAGGGGGGTGGGCATCTCTGCTCCACATTGGCCTCTGCCTTCCTCTGTCTCTTGGGCCCAGCAGAATCTCCTGTGGCCCACAGGACACTCTCCCTGCACAGCCACCCCCTGGCCCTTGGCTTCCCTTCGTATTTTCCTGCTTCTGGCCTCTTGCGGGTCCTCATTGCTGTTCCTGGCCCCAGGGGCCTCTCTAGCCTCACTCAGCTCCTCTGATTCCTCCCTCTTGTCAGTCCCTCCTCCCTCCACAAAGTCTCTCGAAGCACCTAGGTTAGTACATGGAGGGCTGAACTGGAGTCTGGAAGTTATCTTCGAACCACCTCAGACACCATCTGTGTGACACTGGGCCAGTCACAAGCTCTCTGTACCTGTTGCCCCATCTGTATCAAGGAATGAATGACAGAATATACAGGACTTCCAGGGGTCTCTCAGATCATACCCTATGGATACAAATCCAAGCAAGCAAGACAGACTTTGCCTTCAAGACACTTACCTTCTAATAGGGGAAGATAGCAGATAAAGGGGATGGAGAGGTAGAAGGGGGTGGGAAGAGAAGGAGACCTGAAGGGGCATGGTTTGGGATGATGAAGAAGGGATGTGGAGGCACCGCTCCTACCAAGAGAAGATAAACGCTCACCTGCGGCCCAGCGCAGAGTCTGAGTTTGAGTTTGAGGAGGAGGAGAGGGAGGATCCTGGCTCATAAAATTATAGGGTTGTGAAGCAGAAGGAGATAAAAAAGACAGAAGACCCAGGGTTACAAAAATATCTATAGTAGCTGCTTAAGTAGTGGCAAAAAGCTGGAAACTGGTGGGCAGTGGTGCCCATCAGTCAATCTATAAATATTTATTAAGTACCTACTATATGCCAGGCATTGTGTCCAGCACCGGGATACTATGAAAGATTAGAGACTGTCCCTGCCCTCAAGGGGTGTCTCCTAGAGGAACAGCAAAAATGCCTGAAGTCACTTGGGAGGATGCAGAGGAACGCCCTTGCCCCAAAAGGGAAATGTGGGCAGACTCTTAGGAACTGATGCAGATAGAGGAGAACAGAACCAAGAAGAATAACTCCTACAATGAAAACACTATTGTCCAGACAAACAACTTTCAAAAACTTGGGGATTAAGACAAAGCCAGGACCTGTATGAACACAATCACAAAACACTTTTCACACAAATAAAGTCAGATCTAAATAAATGGAAAAACATCAGTTGCTCATGGTTAGGCTGAGCTAATATAATAAAAATGACAAATTTACCTAAATTAATTTCCTTATTCAGTGCCATACCAATCAAACTACCAAAATATTATTTTACAGAGCTAGATAAAATAATAAAATTCATCTGGAAGAACAAAAGGTCCAGAATTTCAAGGGAATTAATGAAAAGAAATGCTAGGGAAGGTGGCCTAGCCATACCAGATATTAAACTGTATCATAAAGCAGCAATCATCAAAACTACTTGGTACTGGCAAAGAAATAGAGTGATGGATCAGTGGAGTAGGTTAGATACACAAGACGCAGTAGTCAATGACTATAGTCATCTACTGTAAAAGAGTCTAGCTTCTGGGTTAAGAATTCACTATTTCACAAACACTTCTGGGAAAACTAGAAAATAGTATAGCAGAAACTGAGCATAGACCAATATCTTATACTGTATACCAAAATAAAGTCAAAATGCGTTCACAATTTAGATATAAAGGCTGATACTACAGGCAATTTGGGAGAGCAAGGAATAGTTTACCCATAAGATTTATGAAGGGAAGAATTTCTCACCAAACACAAGATAGAGCATTATGAAATGCAAAATGGATAATTTTGATTATGTTAAATTGAAAAATTTTTGTATAAACAAAACCAATGCAACCAAGATTAGGAGGGAAGCAGAAAATTGGGAATTTTTACAACTAGTGTCTCTGATAAAGGCCTCATCTCTAAAATATACAGGGAACTGAGTCAAATTTATAGGAATACAAGTCATTCCCCAATTGATAAATGGTCAAAAGATGTGAACAGGCAGTTTTCAGAGGAAGAAATTAAAGATATCTATACTCATATGAAAAAAATGCTCTAAATCTATTGATATGAGAAATGCAAATCAAAATAACTCTTAGGTACTATATCTCTCCTGTCAGATTGGCTAACATGACAAAACAGGAAAATGATAAATGCTGGAGAGGATATGGGAAAATAGGAACACTAATGCATTATTGGTAGAGTTGTGAAATGATCCAACCATCTTGTAGAGCAATTTGGAACTGTGCCCAAAGGGTTATAAAAATGTGAATACTCTTTGACCCAGCAATATCACTTCCAGGGCTGTATCCCAAAGAGATCACACAAGTGGGAAATGGACCAGTAGGTACAAAAATATTTATAGCAGCTCTTTTTGTGGTGGCAAAGAACTGGAAATCAAGAGGATGCCCATCAACTGGAGAATGGCTAAACAAGTTGTGTTATATGAATGTAATGGAATACTATTGTGCTATAAGAAAGGAGGAGCAGATGGACTTCAGAATAACCTGGAAAGACTTATATGAACTGATGCCGAGTGAGGGGAACAGAACCAGGAGATCATTATACATGACTACAGACACATGGTATCTGTGATGACGAACTTTGATAGACTTGGCTCTTCTCAGCAACACAAGGTTCTAAGACAGCTCCAAAAGACTCATGATGCTATGCACATCCAGAGAAAGAATCATGGAGTCTGAATGCAAATTGAGGCAAACTATTTGCTCTCTTTTTTTTCCCCTTTTTCCCTCTTTTTTGGTTTTGTTTCTTCTTTTTCATGATTTATTCCATTGGTTATAATTCTTCTTTACAAATTGACTATTATGCAAATAAGTAGAACCTGTATTGGATTACATACTGTCTTGGGCGGGAGGGAGAGGAAAGAGAGGGGGAGAAAATTTGGAAATCAAAAACTTGTGGAACTGAGTGTTGAACTAAGAATAAAAAATACATTAAAAAAAGAGAAAAACTTAGGGATTCTGATTAATGAGAGCAGAGATCATCTCTTGCTTCAATCAGAGGAATTTCCAGGACATGGAAACATGGTTATCTCCATTTCTTGGGTACATTTCTTAACATGTGCCATGGTTCAAGGCTGTGTTGAAGTATTCCACCTGCACTGGGGACTTTCTGTAATCTTGGGACAACCTTGCTTCTTAATGTATCAATATCTTTATCAGAATTCATTTTCTGAATGGGGACACGGCCTCCAGGCCTACTCTAAGTAAAAGAAAATAAAAACAAAAGAAATGGAAGCAATTAAAATAGGCAATAAGGAAACAAAGCTATTGCTCTTTGCAGATGATATGATGGTATACTCAGAGAATCAACTAAAAAACTACTTAAAATAATGAACGACTCTAGCAAAGTTGCAAAATATAAAATAAATCCACATAAATCACTGGCATTTCTATATATTACTAACAAAGCCCAGCAGCGAGAGATAGAAAGAGAAATTCCATTTAAAATAACTGTGGACAATATAAAATACTTGTGTCTACCTGCCAAGACAAACCCAGGAACCATATGAACACAATTACAAAACACTTTTCACACAAACAGTCAGATCTAATTAACGGGAAAAATATCAGTAGCTCACGGGTAGGCTGAGCCTTTATAATAAAAATGACAATTCTACCTAATCTATTTACTTGTTCAGTGCCATACCAATCACACTACCAGAAAATTATTTTAAAGAGCTAGAAAAATAATAACGATTCATCTGGAAGAGCAAAAGGTCAAGAATATCAACTAAATAGTGTGGCAGAAACTAGGCATTGACCAGCATCTTATACTTTACCAAGGTAAGGTGAAAATGGGTGCATGATTTACACATAAAGGGTGAGATTATAGGCAAATTACAAGAGCAAGGAATAGTTTACCTATCAGATCTATGGAGAAAGGAAGAATTTATGACCAACCAAGAGATAGATAACCTTAATAAATGCAAAATGGATAATTTTGATTAAATTAAACTAAAAAGGTTTTGCACAAACAAAGCTAACACAACCAAGATTAGAAGGAAATCAGAAACAATTTTTATCTCCAGCGTCTCTGATAAAGGCTTCATTTATAAAATGTATAGAGAACTGAGTCAAATTTATAAGAATACAAGTCATTCCCCAATTGATAAATGATCAAAGGATATGAACAGGCACGTAACTGAATGAAGTAATTAAGTTAATAAAGTAATTAAAGCTACCTATAGTCATATAAAAATGCTCTAAATCACTATTGATTAGAAAAAATGTAAATTAAAACAACTCTAAGATACCACACCATACCTATCAGATTGGGTAATATGACCAAAAGGAAAATGATAAATGTTGGAGAAAATTTGGGAAAATTGAAATACTAATGCATTGTTGGTGGAGTTGTGAACTGATTCAACCATTCTAGAAAGCAACTTGGAACTGTGCCCAAAGGGCTATAAAAATGTGCATACTTTTTGATCTTAGCAATACCACTACTAGGTCTATATCCCAAAGAGATCGTAAAAATGAGAAAAGGACCCAGATTTACAAAAATATTTATAGCAGTTCTTCTTGTGGTGGCAAAGAACTAGAAATTGAGGGGATGCCCATCAATTGGGGTATGGCTGAACAAATTGTGGTATATGAATGTAATGGAACATTATTGTGGTATAAGAAATGATGAGCAGGCAGATTTCAGAAAAACCTGGGAAGACTAGCATGAACTGATGTTAAGTGAAATGAACAGAACCAGAAGAACATTGTACACAATAATAGTAATACTGTGAGACCAACTTTGATAGACTTAGCTCTTCTCAGCAATACAATGATCTAAGACAATTCCAAGACTCATAATGGAAAAAACTATGCACATCCAGAGAAAGAATTATGGAATCTGCATGCAGATCAAAGCACACAATTTTCTTTTTTGTTTTTTTTCTTTCTCATGGTTCTCCCCTTTTGTTCTGATTCTTCTTTCACAATATGAGTAATGTGGAAATATGTTTAATATGATTGTACATGTATAGCCTATATCATATTGCTTGCTGTCTTGGGGATGGGAGAGGGGAGGGAGAGAGGAAAAAAACTGGCACTCAATGTGTTATAAAAGTGAATGTTCAAAACTATCTTTAAATGTAATTGGAAAAAAATAAAATAATAAGTGGGGAGAAAAAGACTTCAGCAACTCCACAGCAAACGTATTACCTAGAAAAAACACAGAATATGCATTTTTTCCTTCACAATTATACTCAAATTCATGAAACTCCATGTATATTAGTAAAATAAAACATAATATTCATAACCACAAATATAGAATTTTTGAAAAAAAAACCCAACCACCTCCAACCCTAACTCACAAATCTTTTTTGGGGGGTGGAGGTGAGTGTGAGTGTGAATGTTTCACTCCTTGATGAAGATGCCTGCATCTTACAGGTTTTCCTAGACTTCTTCTGACATCATTTTTGAATAAAAATGTTTCATCAACCAAGATGACCTTTTACCAATTTTTGTATCGTCTTGCTGACAACAAGTGTATTTTCTTCATAGCAGTGATTAACTGCTGTTGTTCTTCCAACTTCTGGAAGCCTGCCCAGCTTTGTAGACAGACCTATAATATCCTCTCCAGCTGCCAGGTCCCTTTTATTTTCTGAGAATTAATTCAGCTACTTTGCAGCAAATCAGCTGCTCAGTTCTTATAATTTTATTTTTTTAACTTTCATTTGTGCTTCAACAGAACTGATCCTATTTGGTTCTGAGTTTGAGTGGTCCTTGAAATGCTTGAGTTTTCCACACCAACAGCCATTGCAATATCTCTGACTGTTTAAGAGCTAACAATGTTTGCATATTTCCTAGTAGTATCTATTCCTAAAAACCATGGAAGTAAAAACACAATTAAAATGTTGTTGGTTGTTCAGTTGCGTCTGACTCTTCATGACCCCATTTGGGGTTTCCTTGGGAAAGATACTGAACTGGCTTGCCATGTCCTTCTCCAGCTCATTTTACAGATGAGGAAACTGAGGCTAGCAGAGTTAAGTGACTTGCCCAAAGTTATACAGCTAGTAAGTGTCTGAGACCAGATCTGAACTCAGGTTTTCCTGACTCCAGGTCTGGTGCTTTATATGCTGTGCCACTTAGCAACTCGCTTGGGACAAAGTCTAGAATTAATTCAAGATGGGGACATCCGTTCACTTGGTTTCATCTGGTCAAGGTCAGAAGCACTGAGTCATCCTAGTGTCAGTAAAAGCACACATCCATAAACTTTTTCTCAGGAAATGGAACCATGTCAAAAAGGACCTACATTCTCGGCCTCTGGTTGGCTGGCCCATACAAGCCCCTGCGATCATACTGGGAGGTTTGGGGTTCCCAGAGAAGGAACACCATGTGACTATTGCTTCAGACTCGAAAGCTAGGTAAGTGTGTGTGTGTGTGTGTGCGTGTGTCTACGTATGTGTGTGTGTGAGTGAGAGAGAGAGATACTCTTACTGCAGGGTATATCAAGTCCTGAGCCCCTACTGGTGTGCTCCCATTCATTGTAACTGTGTCTCCTCATCTCCAGGCTAGAAGTGTAGTGTTCGTGCACAGGACGAGCCCAGCCCGCTACTGATCAACGTGGGCCCTTGGCCCTGCTCTTGGTCCAGCCTTGCCAGGTCGCCCTCCTCCGTTGGCTTGTCGGCCCTCCCCTCTCATTGAGGGAAGACGCTGATTTTATCCCTGCTGGGGCGCAGATTCGTACCCAGGGCTGGGTTCATCCTTTCCCATCAGCCCCAGCCTCCCCGACTGCAGGGGATTACCAGTGGGCACCACAACTCCCAGTACATTAAACACAACAGTGACCGAAACCTTGCAGGTGTTCAATGTAAGAGTGATTGAGTCATACTGGTCCCTCCACAAACATTGGCCGCAAATGTGACGAAGTGCCACAAATGAGTGCGGGTATGAGTGCGGGCGATTCCGGGTGCGCATGCTCTCTTTGGACCCGCGGTGGCAAGAATGGGGCTGAGATTCCCCACTTTCCGGCCCCGCCCACTGTTCCCAAAACGCCGGTACCTATTGGTTCAAGTGAAGGCCGAGAACAAATCCGGTGTGCACATGCGCGCTACCAAAAGGGAGCGGGTCAGGCAGGTACGCATGCGTCTTGGCTCCTACTGCCACAAATCCCGGCTGTCCCTGCGGTGAAAGGGAAGACGGCCAACATGGCGGGCAGTGAGTACGGGTGTCAGCGGCTGGGAGGGATTCGGGGGTGCGAGCGCGGGGAGGGTGGTCAGGGGCGGCGCGCACAGCCCCAGGGCAGGAAGTGGGGCCCGGGGGGGCCCCGGTCAGAGGACGCGCTTGGGGTGGGGGGGCGGGGCGCTATGTGGCCTCCACTGTAGGGGTCAATATTACGGATGGCAGGGTCGGGGTGGTGGAGGGGTGACGTCTAGCCCGGGCGGAGTTCAAAGGTCAGCGTAGATTTGCCCCTCCTCTCCCTTCCAGGACTGGGCCGGTTTCTGAAGGAGGCCTGGGCCAAGGAGCCAGTGCTGACCGCGTCCTTCGCCATCGGTACCCTGGGTGAGCCCCGCGCCCCGGGCTTGGGGAGAGCCGAGGTCAAGCACAGTGCCCCTGACACAGTAGGGTCAAGGTCACAGTAGGGGAGGGGCCGTCGCTGCCTCTGTGCCCCTTCCTCTGACCTGGGCTTGGAATTCATCCCCCGGCCCCGCCCACCACACACACAAACACCCCCCCCCCCAAGAGATGGGGCACATCTCTGGTCTCTTGGCAGCCCCGAGGGAAGCCCCTTGGAGGCAGG
>CM053622.1:809563182-809620360 GCA_028646595.1 Phalanger gymnotis | reverse complement strand
GGGCAGGGGAGGGGAGGCCAGTGCACCTCCTTCCTTCTTCCCTAACCCTAGTTTCCCCTTCGGGAGGAGGGTGAGGTAGGGGGGGAGGGGAGGAGACCAGTGAACCTCCTTCTCCCCTACCCCTAGTTCCCGTGCGAGATGATGGCAACATGCCCGACATCCCCAGCCACCCCCAGGATCCCCAAGGGCCTTCTCTCCAATGGCTGAAGAATCTGTGAATCCTCCACCTGCCTCCTGTCCCCCAATAAACATCCTATCTTCTCCTGGAGTCTCTGCAAGGGCTGCATGGGAAGCAAAGCTTTATTGGGGGGTAATGTCAAAGGGAGGGCTGGCCAAGCTGGGGTAGGAAAGCAGTTTGTCGGAGCCTCGGGCTACCCATCCTGGGGTGAGGGCCTCCTCCGGCTCAAAGCCAAAGTCATCCTCAACCTTGATCTGAGGGAAGAAAGGAAGGTGAGGCTGATTCCTAGGAAAATGAATTTTTGCTACCCTGCCCCCCATCTCTGTATGCTTACCTGGCTTGGGCCCAGCTCTGGGGTTAGCAAAACCCCACCTCGGCGTCCATCCCGGGGGGCCCTCCGCCTCTTTCTTCCACTGGAGCCTTCCCCAGGCGGGGAACTGCTGGGCTCCAGGGGTCGTCGAGGGGGAGGTGACAGGCTTTCCTTTTCTGGAGGCTCATTCTCTGTGTTTCCTGGGGTGGGGGCATCGGGGCCTTGGCTGCCCTCATCCTAGAGTGAGACCAAGGCAAGAACTGAGTGTTCACCCCTGCTGGGACCATGGCCTTTCCACCCCTTGGGGCCCAGGGTTCTGGCCCAAGGCCTCACCTCCAGCACAATAGTGAACTGGCTCTTCCGGTAGTCATCCCCATAGGAATCCAGGACTCGCATAAGAAACCTGGGGACCGGGACAGGAGAAGCCTCATGAAATGGAGAAGCTGGAGCAGCCAGAATTTGAGTCCTGGTTTCCCCTTAAACCAGCCCCTCTCACCGTGTTCACGTTAATCAGTCTGATCTCTCAGTGTCTCTCCACCCAGATGCTATATATGACACATAACAGTCCTGCCTTTTTTCACCCCCAAAGTTCCCTTTTTACAACCTCAGTCTTGCTGTGGCTGTTCATGGACCCACTCTTCTCTGAGGATGGAAACCTTAGGGTCTTCTCTGTGGCCCCTACAGTCAGTCTCCTGGTCTAGCCTTCTCCTGAAACTTCTCCTTTGCCCTCATTACCAGCTCCATGGCCCAATCTCCAGCACAGGGTTGGGGAACCTGCAGCCCTAAAGCCACATAGATTTGTTCTGCAAAATATGGAGTCAGTCAAAAGGCCATATAAAGATTTAGAAGGCCACAACTGGCCTTAAGGCCACAAGTTCACCTCTGCTCCAGTTGGTTCTAGAATACTGGCCATGTTGATCTGGTTCCCCCAGCTGCCTTCCTCTCAGATGAATTTCTGTCTACTTGGCATATAGCACCTCTCCCATTAGAATATGCCCTCCTTGAGGGTAATGACTTTTGTCTTTATCTCCAGTGCTTAACACATTGACCAGCACATAGGAGGTGCTTAATAAATGCTTGCTGACTGAGATAAGTACACACAAGGCAATTTGGAGGGAATGCTGAAACCGGAGGGAAGTGAGAAGTTAGAAGGGGCACATGAACTTTATCTAGAAGGAAGGTAAAGATTTGGGGGGGGGGGGCGGGGGAGAGCATTCCCAGACTGTCCTGAGGCAGGAGGAAAAGGGAGAGGGACATAGGAGCATAGAGTGTTCCCAGGGCTTTGTCCTTAGGTCCCCCACTGTACCCTGGTTCTATTTTCGACCTTACCTTCGCTCTTGTCTGAGCCTCCTTGTAATTCGCTGCACCTGGTGAAGTCTGTTCAAGACCCGCTCATTCACCTGAGGGAGACAGAAAAGATCAGACCAGGAAGGGTTCCTCTTCCCCACCTCCCCCATTCCCTTGGTCTTCAAGTGTGACAGAGCATCCCACTACCATTTATAATAAAGTTTTAGTCCCAGGAAATAGGCTCCAATAGGGGAATGTTAGAGTCATTTAGTCCAATGACCTCCTTTCACAAAGGAGAAATGGACCTGGGGACGTAATTTGGTCACAGTAGTGGGGTCACCCATCTGACCATCTCTGTGGGGCAGTGTAAGGCTTGGGGCCAGGGACCTGGACAGTCACACAAGGAGGTTTAGAATCACCCTTGGAGACACAGGATCTGGGAGGCAGGCTATAGAGGCTGCTAAATGGAGTCTTTCACGACTGAAGTACAGGATGGGAAAGACATGGCAGATCTGCTCGTGCAGAGCTGTGAAAGGTGTGGAGGCAAACAGGAAGACTGCTCTCATTTCCCAAGTACTAGAAGGGCTGTTTAGAGAGGAGGATTAGACCTGGAGGATGGACCCGGGCATGGCCTGGAAGTGTCTGGCGTCTAAAAGGAAGGGTTGGCAGCGGTCACCTCTGAGGATCCTGCAACCTTATACACAGACAGGTGGAGGAAAGCCCCGCCCCCGTCCTGGGCGATGGAAGGGAAAGGGCTGGCCCAAGGTGTGCCAGCCGGGGCGGGGCGCACCTGCTCGATCTCCCGGCAGCGCCGGCCCAGCGCCTGGTATTTGCGGCGGCTGAGCTCTCGCTGGCGGCGCCGGCGGCCCCGGGCCGCCTCCTCCTCTTCCTCTCGCTCTCGGAGTCCCGGTCCACCCAGGGCTCCCCCGACGAACTCCACCTCCGTCTCCAGCTCGGACTCGAGGATGTGGCCGCCGAACAGCGGTGGCAGCGCTAGCTCCGAGCCCGGGGGCGCCGAGAACTCCTCGAAGCCCACACCAGCCATGGCACTGCCGGGGAAGCAAAGAGTTGGCTAGGGCATTGATTTCGGGGACCCAGTCCTTCCTATTTCCTTCCCCCAAACTCCCCCGGTCTTCTGCCCCCCTCCTCTGGGAGCCCCGGTGCTCCCTCCCCCAGCTTCTCCCTTCTCTCTGGGGACCCCATCGGGCCCTCTCTGGCGTCTTCTGTCCCCGTTCTTCTGTGGAGCCCAGCGGCCCCTCTTCTGGCTTTCCTTTCCGCTCCTTCCGAGACTCCGGCGCAACCTCCTTACAGCCTCCGTCTTGGCTAGAGAGGTCGTGGAGACTACAACTCCCAGGAGGCTCCGGGACAGCCGGCCCTTGCACAGCCCAGGCCTCTGCCCCGGCTTCTCCTGGGAGTTGCAGTTTTCCGCTCCACTTTGCCTCAAGGTCCAAGGCTCTGAGTCCCCGGTCTCCCTGCGGGGATCCAACGAGCCAGAATTCCGGGGATCCAGGTCGTCATCCCTCTCAGCGACTCCGACATTCAAGCCTTTCAACCTACCCGGCCTGCAGAGGGGCCAGAGGGCCCCACGGCAGTCCCTCAGCTGCACTCAGTCCCCCACGTCTTGCTGGGCGCCGCCGCTCTCGATCTTCATTGGTTCTTTTGAGGAGCCAATCAGCGCTTGCTAGTGTCGTCACAACTGCGCGTCCCCTCTGAGGGCCTGGAGGGTGCGCGAGAAGGCGCTGGGTGGGTGTGACGTCACTTTCTCGCGACGGCTCCTCCAGAGATCCTGCACCGGTTTGTGAGAAGGCAGTAAGTGAGCAGCGGTTGGGGTTGGGGGTGGGAGGTGGCAGGGCCAGGGCGGCCTAGGCCCCCTCCCCTCCGGGAGCCTGCACTCGTGGGCCTCGATGCGTTCGCATCTAAGTAAATCGGAGTTGATTCTCAAAGCGCGCTGAGCGCGGGGGCAGATCCGAGCTGGCTGACGATGGGGAAGCGGGCCCTGTGCAAATGCCCGGAGGCGGGAGGCGGAGGGCCGAGGGTTGCGGACACTCTGCTACCCGTTCTGTCACGGCCTCGGGGCCTCGCCCTGCGAACCAGGCTGGTGAGGGGAGCGGAGGACATAGAGGCAGGAAGCCTCCCCCCTCCCCAGCAGTGGTCCGGGCCGAGGGTCTGAGGGGCAGCCCCCAGGACGTACTTCCGAGGTAGAAATAAGAGGCCTCGGCCACAGCTTGGGAAAGGGGCAATGAAGGAAATTGAGGCAGGTTCCGACTTCGGCGACGGCGGGCTGCAAAGACCTTGAACGGGAGGTTTAGAGGAGGAGCAGGTTGAGAAGAAAGACAGGACAGATGAGGAAACTGAGGCCCAGGAATGTGAAGTGCCTTGCTCAGGGTCGCACAGGCAGTAGATGGGGTAGCCAGGGTCCGAATCCAGCTCATGGACTCCAGACCTGCCTCTTTCCTCTAGGGCACTTCGAAGGAAGCTGGGAGTTTTGTGGTGGAAAAGGGGAGATGACCCCGGGGCACTGGGGCAGCGGAGAGGTGGAGGCCACAGCCTCGTCTCATTGGGATCCTCACAGCCCTATTTTACAGGAGAGGAAACTGAGGCTGACTTGGGATTTGACCCAGGGCCACATAGCTTGGCCTGAAGCAGGATTTGAATGTAGGTTTTCTGGACTTCCAAGTCTAGTGGGCTGTCACCATGCCACTTGGCAGCCTAGTGGGCTACCCACTATGCCACTCGGCAGTCTAGAGGGCTACCCACTGTGCCACTCGGCAGTCTAGAGGGCTACCCACTGTGCCACTCGGCAGTCTAGAGGGCTACCCACTATGCCACTCGGCAGTCTAGAGGGCTGTGTGCCACTCGGAAGCCTAGAGTGAGGCAGCAGGACATGGGAGTCCTAGAGATGAGAACAGAGATGGGAGCTGAGTGGATCATTGAGAGAGATCTAGAGAGAAGAGAAAGGGCCCAAAGAGCCTCGGTACTGCTTGGAAGAGAGAAGAATGATGCAGAAGCCTTGAGGAAGTACATGTTTGAACTCTGCTGTGGGGAACGCGATAGGGGGTGAGTCAGAGATAAAAACACCAGCATTCAGCTGTGGTGGTAATCAATTTGTGGCCAAGCAGTGCGACTCCTGTGGCATTGAGCACTGTGTGAGGGACAGCAGGAGCAGATGGGTTATGGGTCTGATGGCTGAGGTGTGACCAGGTGTGAGAGGGGGTAGGCCAACGAGCCGCTCTAGGGTCCTGGCTGAAAAGAAGGCAGGGGTGATGTCCTAGAAGAACAAGGAGAGGCAAAGGGACTTTTTTTCTGCAGGAGGACAAAGAATAAGGGTGGAGGAGTGAGGCGGAGGGAGAGATGGAAGGATCAGAGCGAGGACCCTGGGGGAGAGAACTCCAGAGTTCAGAATCAGGGAGATAAGGCCAATGATTGCAGATGAGGGGACCTGGTTGGCTGTCATTGGTGCCCGAGGTCAAGATAGGGTTTAGATTGACGTGAGAACTAAGAACGTTTGAACAGACTCAGCATGTGTAGTCAAGTCCTCGAATGAGAAGGCTCGGGTTGGCATGGGAGCCAGGTACTGGAAGTCTTCAGAAAGGAGGAAGTGACCTGGGGGCTGCTGGGTAGATGAAATCAGAATAGGGGGATGGAGCCTGAGCTCCCTCAAGGAGAGAGGCTGCTGAGTGCAGCAGCAGAGGGGGGCGCTGGAAGTGGGTCCTTCCTTCTGGTCCAGCGAGTGTGTGTGAGGTGGGAAAGAAGGAATGGAGGCCTATAGAGACAATGCAGCCTGCTTTTTTGCACAGAAGAGGAAAGAAGGGTGTGTCAGAGGGCTGAGAGGGGAAGGGGGGTCTGCCTGAGCAGACTGAATCCCAGCCATAAGGGGAGAAGGCCCAGGGACCTCCTGGTATCTGGACGCTCTGCTGTCCAAGGTCCTGGGATGCTGGAGAGCACACCTAGTGGCCAGGCCCCTGGGGTCTGGCTAAACTGACCTCTGAACACACTCAGGAGCTCTGTTCTTGGGCCTTATCCTGAGGTGGTGAAGGCCAACCCCTGACCAAAAGATTTGGAAGCCGTCAGTCATTCGGATGGTGACGTGAGGCCAGGTGGGGGTAGCTGCTCCAGATAGTAGTAGGCCCAGCCCTGTGCTGCCTCTCCCCAGGCTTTGCTCAGGTCTGTCTGCAGTCCCCTGGTCCCTCATCTGTTCCTGCCTGGGGGCCATGGGTCCTTTGGCCCATTGGCCCCTTATGCTCTGCCTCCAGACTCACCTTCCCCTTGACCTCCTCCCACGTTCGCTGCTCCGACCCATGTCTGTCATTTACTCTCCCCCTCCTTGTTGTTCCACATAGCTATCTCTCTCTCTGTCAACATATCGCTTTTTCTTTCCATGTTTTCATGTCTTTGCTACAGGATTCATCTGTATCTCTGCCTGCCTACAGTATGTCCCCCGTCCCCCCTCCTTTGACTTGGCACAAACCTTGAGCATTTGGTCACTTCTTCTTTTCTCTCTCTCTGTGCTTGTCTCTGCCTTTCTGCCTGCCCACCCCTTTATTTCTGCCTCTGAGGTCTGTCTGTCTCTTTGGGCACACCTTCCTGTCTGTGTCCATTTTGGCGCTGGCATCTCTCTCAGTGCCTGTGTCCCTTGGGGTGCCGTGTTGGCCGCTCAGCCTCTGTAGCAGGGGAGCCTGGCTACTGGTAGAAGGAGTCCAGTGAGACGACTGGCCTTGAGTTCTGGCTCTGCCTCTTACTCCATGTGTGACCTTGGGCAAGTCTCTTCCCTTGGCCCTGTAAACATGAGGCTGTCAAACCCCATCTCTAGGCTCTTCTCAGCTCTGATTTTCACTCTCTCCATGTCTTCTTAGGCTCCTCTTCATTGTTTCTGCCTCTAGATGCCAGATTCCATCGGCCTCCCTCACTGTCCTCCTTCCCATCAGCACACACACGTGCCCGCTTCTCCTAGCCCTTTGTTACTGTCTTGTCCATCGACCCCAGGCTAGAAAGCCTCATCCCATGGCCTGTCCTTTGCAAGGGTCTGCCCTTGCTCCATCGTGTCACCAAGGCCTAGCCCTTGGGCCTGGCCTCCTCTACCTCATGGCATGCGAGCACAGACTCTGACTAGTGGCTCTGCTGCTCGATGCCTGTGGGTCTCTTTTATAAAATTGGGGGGTTGGAAAAGGTGACCCTGGAGACTCTTCAGGCTCTGACTTTCTTTGATTCCATGACTGACTCCTGGGGGTGGGAATATCCTAGGTCCCAGAATGTCGCTTGCAGATGAGCTCCTGGCTGACCTGGAGGAGGCGGCTGAGGAGGAAGAAGGTGGGAGCTTTGGAGAAGAGGAGGAGGAGCCTCCCATTGAAGATGTCCAGGAGGAGATGCAGCTGGACCTCTCAGGGGACTCCGTAAAGAGCATCGCGAAGCTATGGGACAGTAAGATGGTGAGTGGGGAGAGAAGGCAGGTGGGGGGGCACAGGCGGAGGGGGAACATGGGGCCCCAGCCAGTGGCTCTGACCTGAACCTTCTTTCCTAGTTTGCTGAGATCATGGTGAAGATTGAGGAGTATGTCAGCAAACAGGCCAAGGCTTCTGAAGGTACCCCTTCCCTCCCTTTAGGTTACCTGGCCTGCAAGGCCATGGAGCATAAGGCAAAAAGCATGGGATTTGGAATCCAAGGACCTGGGTTCAAATTCTGCTCCCAGCATGTGCTCCCTGGGTGACCTTAGACAAGCCATTTCTCCTTTTGGGGCTTTTTTGGGGCTCTTTTGTGAAATGAGGCTGTTAGACTCTGACAGCCTATGGGGTTCCTCCCAGCTCTAATGCCAAGCTACACTGCAGAACCATTTTGAGACCCCAGGGAAGGGCAGCCAGAAGCCTGGGGATTGGCTCCCAAATTCCGCTGCCCCCAGGGACACTGAGAGGCCATATCTGTAGCTGGAAACCTTTGGGCCAGGCCCTTCATTTCCCAGAGGAGAAACCTGAGGGAAGCCTACAAAGATGGGGGAGGCTTCTCTTCTTCACTTAGGGGACCTCCCATTTCCCCACCTTCCCAGTGGGGAAAGGGAAGAAAAAGAAAGCCCTTGGAAGCACTGTGTGGATTGGAGCCAGGTGAGCCTGAGGCCATCCCCTTGGCAGAGAGTGGGGCCTGCTCATTCCATCGATCAGAGACCACGAGGCTTTCCAGGGTTGTGGTTATTGTCCTTTTTCTCCTGGTGCTCCTTCAGTCTGAGTCAGCGCCTACAAGTTGGACATTTCATTTCCCGAGTAGGAGAGTCCCTGGCTTCACAATTTCCCCTCTGCCTTGGGTGGGCTGGGCTGGTAGGCTGCCCACTGACCGGTCTCTCTCCACAGTGACAGGGCCAGTCGAGGCAGCCCCTGAGTACCGGGTCATCGTGGATGCTAACAACCTCACTGTGGAGATTGAGAATGAACTGAGTGAGTGAGTGAGCAGGGGTGGGGGCAGGGCAGAGGGGGCTCCCGGAGGGAGCCACCAACTGCTGTCTCCCCTCTCTGAAGATATCATTCACAAGTTTATCCGAGACAAGTACTCCAAGCGCTTCCCAGAACTTGAGTCTTTGGTCCCGAATGCTTTGGATTATATCCGGACTGTCAAGGTGAGTAGGCCAGGGAGGGAGGGAGGATGTGGGTGGGGGTGCGCCTGTGGTGTGTGTGTCTGTGTGTACATGTGCTAGCGGCAGGAGAGAGGAGGGAACGTTGCCATTGTCTGAGGGACGGGGAAGTGGGGAGACACAGGCTTGTCCTAAGGGGTGCCCAGGCTGAGGGACGCAATGAGGAGTGGTCTATTTCCCAGACCTTCATCTGAGAGGGCTTAGGTGGGCTGGGCATCAGGAGGGGCTTGGACCCTGAGGGCTGGCCTAGATGGACAAGCCTGTTCCTAGACCCTCGAAATCCCCCTTCTTTGCCCCTCAGGAACTTGGAAACAGCCTGGACAAGTGTAAGAACAATGAGACCTTGCAACAGATCCTGACCAACGCCACTATCATGGTGGTCAGCGTGACAGCCTCGACTACCCAGGGGTATGTGTGTGGAGCCAGGGCTGCCTTCTCCTTCCCCGGCCAAGTCACTTCCTTTCTGCCTCAGTTTCTTTAAATGTAAGCAGGGGATGATCATTCTGTTGCCTGCCTCCCTTCCAGAGCCATTGGGAGAGAATGATCCTGTCCATGTTTCAGATAGACAGAGCCTGGGGGCAGTCTCAGGTCTGTCTGCGGGCTGAGGGGGCCAAGGTGTTTCTGTCTGGCCTCGTGTGGCCTATCCCAGGCATCCCTAGAGGACTGGCAAGGACCTTGTGCAGTGGAGGCCCTCCCAGGCCACCACCCACCCCTGACCTCCTGGCCCCTAGGAAGCTCTCCTGGCCACTGCCTGCCCCTAGTCCCCTAGGAAGCTCTCCCAGGCTGCTGCTCACCCCTAGCTAACAAACATCAGTCAGGGTCAGAGTTGGAAGGCAGGACCTTGACTCCCAGTGCTCCTATGGATGCTGGGTGGGGCTCAGCCTGGGGGCAGGAGCCCTGACACCCTGGCTTTCTAGGCAGCAGCTGTCTGAGGAGGAACTGGAGCGCCTGGAGGAGGCCTGCGACATGGCCCTGGAGCTGAATGCTTCCAAGCATCGCATCTATGAGTATGTGGAGTCCCGCATGTCCTTCATCGCCCCCAACCTCTCCCTCATCATCGGTGCCTCGGCTGCCGCCAAGATCATGGGTGAGGCCTGGGGACCCCTGGGGAGATGGTGCCCAGTCTGGGTGGGGCGGGGGGAGACCAAGAGGAGACTGTGGGGACAGGAGTGTTGTGAGGTGACAGGACAGGCCCTGCCTCCCCTAACTGCCTCCTTGGCCTGGCCCAGGTGTGGCCGGTGGCCTGACCAACCTCTCCAAGATGCCGGCCTGTAACATCATGCTGCTTGGTGCCCAGCGCAAGACCCTGTCAGGCTTCTCGTCCACCTCCGTGCTCCCACACACAGGTTACATCTACCACAGCGACATCGTGCAGTCGCTCCCCCCGGTGAGCCCTTCTCCTCTGTCCTGAGTGTCCAGGACATGAGCGCATGCGTGTGTGTAGGTGTGGGTGTAGCATACTAGATAGTCCTGGGAGGTAGCTGCTTTTATGGATGGGAGTTGTAGTGACAGGCTCTGGCCAGCCCTCTGCCTTTCTATCCATCATTTGCCAGTTCTCACCACCTCCCACCTACACTCACACCTCTTTGCTCCTGCATTCCGGCAGGCCTAGGTGCTCTTGGGCACGCCCCTTCTCCTCTCCGGGCCTGTCTTATCGTCTGTACAGTGGGGCCAGGAGATTGGCCAGATTTTGATGCTTTGTGGTTCTGGGGTTTTTCAGGCCTGGGTCTTAGCTGTTCTGTGTCCTGGCCATTGGATGGTCAGTCTGCTGAAGCCTGGGGTCGACCCCTAGTTAGAAGAGAGCTTTGGCGTGCACCAAAATCAAATCCTCAGGATTCTAGAAGAATCTATATGAGATACAGGTTCCCAGGGAAACACCCAATAGGCCACTCCCATGACTAGGGGTTAGCTCTTGAAGCTCTGCCCTCTCTGGAAAGGCCAGGCAGGGGTGGGGGTGGGGGTGACTGGACCCCATGACGCAGGATATCCTGCTCACCTCAGGATCTGCGGCGGAAGGCAGCTCGCCTGGTGGCTGCCAAGTGCACCCTGGCTGCGAGAGTGGACAGCTTCCATGAGAGCCCCGAGGGGAAGGTACGAAGGCCAGGGAGGATTGCCTCTGTTCCCGTTTGCTGTGGGGGAACCCAGGAGCCTTGGGATTGGGGGGTGGGGTGCCATCCTGCCTGTGTCCCTCAGCTGGGTGAGGGCAGACACTGTCCCTTCTGCTGCTGTGGGCAGTGAGCTCCTGGAGGCTCAGGGTTTACTGATGACACAATGGGAAACTGAGGCCCAGACTGGGGACAGGGTCCCTGTCTGCCCCCTCCCCTGTGTATGGTCCAGAGCCCTTCCCAGGGCCTGCGTGGGCCTTCCTTCCGCAGCACGCCCCTCCCCCCAGGTGGGCTATGACCTCAAGGACGAAATTGAGCGGAAATTTGACAAATGGCAGGAGCCCCCCCCTGTGAAGCAGGTGAAGCCGCTGCCCGCCCCCCTCGACGGGCAGAGGAAGAAGCGTGGTGGCCGCAGGTGAGGACCAGCCTTGCTCCCAGGGCTCACCTCAGGGGGCACTCAGTGGCTAACTGATCTCTGTCCCTTTACCCCCCCCCCCCCCCCCCCCCCCCCCCCCCCCCCCCCCCCCCCCCCCCCCCCCCCCCCCCCCCCCCCCCCCCCCGTCTGCCCCTTCCCCAGGTACCGAAAAATGAAGGAGCGTTTGGGGCTGACTGAGATTCGCAAACAGGCCAACCGTATGAGCTTTGGGGAGGTGAGACTCTCCCCTGGCCCCTGGCTTCCCCCTCTAGTGGGCTGGGCCCTCTTTGGGGGTATGTGTGAGACCTTCTCAGGTTCCTGGCCGCTCCCCCCACCCCGTGGCCTGGGCCCTCTTTGGGGGGTTGAGACCTTCCCAGGCCCCTGGCTGCCTCCCCCAGTAGACTGGGCTCTCATGGCTCTTTTCCATGTCCCTAGATTGAAGAGGATGCTTACCAGGAGGACTTGGGCTTCAGCCTGGGTCACCTGGGCAAGTCGGGCAGCGGGCGTGTACGCCAGACCCAAGTCAACGAGGCTACGAAGGCCAGGATCTCCAAGACTCTGCAGGTGCCGGGGGAGGCTGGGCAGTGGGTAGGGGGCGCCAGCGTGGCAGATGAGGGGCCCAGGTTCCAGGTTGTTCTCTTGCACCCATAGCGGACCCTGCAGAAGCAGAGTGTGGTCTACGGTGGCAAGTCTACCATTCGAGACCGGTCTTCGGGGACAGCGTCCAGCGTGGCCTTCACACCCCTGCAGGTACTGCCTCAGAGCAGCTGGCGGGGGGGGGGGGGGGGGGGGGGGGGGGGGGGGGGGGGGGGGGGGGGGGGGGGGGGGGGGGGGGTGGGGTTCTTCCCCCCCCCCCCCCCCCCCGCAGTGTGTGTGTATGGGGGGCTGGGGGAGGCCGGCTGGAGGGAGAGACACAGCCCCCTCAGCGCCCCTCCCACCCCCCTCTGCAGGGCCTGGAGATCGTGAACCCTCAGGCAGCCGAGAAGAAGGTGGCTGAGGCCAACCAGAAGTACTTCTCCAGTATGGCTGAGTTCCTCAAGGTCAAGGGGGAGAAGAGCGGGGTGCTGTCCACGTGATGGGGCCGCCCAAGGCCAATTGCCCCTTTTAGTTTTCTCTTGTAATTTTTAAATAAAAAGTTAAAAACCAAATAAAAACATTTAATAAAGGGGCTGGGGTCTTGTGTTTGTGGGGAAGTGATGGCATCCACCTCTCTGGCCTCAGTTTGCTTTCTGATAGCAGGAGGGTCCATTTTACAGAGGGAGAAGCTGAGCGGCAGGGCCTACCTCGGCCCTTGGACCAATCGGGTCTCTCTCCTGCCAGGCCCGCTCCCTCGCTGGTGGCTCAGGGAGGAGTGGCGGCTGCGCCAGCCAACCGCGTGGTGGCTGCTCTGGTCCCTGGGACCCGCCCTCTACCCATTGTCCAATGGGCGCAGAGCCCTGGCTCCTGCCTTGGTCACGGCCGCGAGGGCTCTGGGCTGCGGACCGAGGCCGTAAGAGAGGCCGGGCCTTCTCTCCTGAGGAGGGAGAGAGGGAGAGTCGGGCCCCGAGGGGAGCCTGGACAAAACAGCTCGCTCCGACCCCGCCTGTAGGCCAATACCGGAGCGTCGGATGCCGACGCCCGCCAGTGAACGCGGCCCTGCTGAGAGTCTGGCGGTCGCCGCAAGCTTGGGAACGCCCCCAAGCCGATGGAGGCAGGGCCGGAGCCAGGGTTGACCAATGGCGAGACCGCTCCCGTCTGACGGACGCCTCGAGTCTCACACTGCCGTGTTGTTGTCCACGGGGGGTAGGGCTGGGACCAATGAAGCCCTGCCTGGGTTCCCTCCCTTGGCCAATGGCAGGAAGCTAAAACGCTACCTAGAGCCCGTGAAACTTCGCCTAGGCTCTGACTGATGCTGCAGGCTCCGGCTCCGCCCCCTCGACCAATAGGGCAAAGGTAGGGCGGGGAGGACGGACGCCAGCCTATGGCGCCGCGACGGCTGCCTGACTGACGCGTCTGCCCTCGCGCCGGCGTGTTGTGCCTGGAGGGGTGGGAGTCTGGAGGGGAGGATGTGGGAGGCGGGCCGGGCTCCTTGTTGCCCAATCGGCGGCTGCTGCCCGCCGTGCGGCCAATGGATTCCGGGCGCAGCGGCGCGGAGCGGCCAATGGGCGGGCGCGGCCGGGGCGCGCGGGCGGGGCGGGGCCGGGCCGGGGGCGCAGACGAGGCCGCCGCCGCTGCCGCCGCCGCCGCCGCCGCCGCCATCTTGGAGCCGGCCAGGGCCGCTTCCGCCGAGCAGCTAGCTAGCGGAGCCGCCGCGCCTGGCCCCAGAGCCCCGGGAGCCCTCCCCGGCCCCCCGGGAGCCCTTCCCGGCTCGCGCCGCTGTCACGAGAGCGCCCGGGTCTGTCGCGATAGGCGCCCTCCCAGGCGCCGCCCCCTCTGCCCGCCCGCCCGCCACCGGGAGCCCGAGGCCGGGCCCCGGCCCAGGCCCGGCCTCCGGAGGCCGCGGAGGAGCCGCCGAGGAGCCAGGAGCCGCCGGGCCTGTGTGGTGAGAGCGCCGCCCTGCCCGGGCCGTGGGGTCTTGCCGCCCGGGGGGGGGCTGTGCCCCTGCCGCGGAGCCGGCCCCCCCAGGGGGTCGTGGCCCCCAAGAGCACTCTGCCCCGCCGAGAGCATCACACCCCTGCTGCAGAGCCGGCCCCCAGGGGTCGTGCCCCTCCTCCCAAGAGCATCATGCCCCTGCTGCAGAACCTCCCCTCTCCGGGTCGCGACCCCCCAAGAGCGCCATGTCCGTGTCGTGGAGTTGGCCCCCCAAAGGGGTCGTGCCTCCAAGAGCCGTTCCCCCCTGCCGGGGTCATGCCCCCCCTCAAGAGCACCATGTTCCCCAAGAGCACCGTGCTCTTGCCGTAGAGCGGGTCTGCACTATGCTCCTGCTGCAGAGCTTACCCCCGGGGTCGTGCCCCCTCCCAAGAGCCCTTGCCTGGAGGTGGCCTGATGCCCCCACCCCCGCTGGCCAGGCCTCACCTTAGAGCTGGTCTCCGGGGCTGCGGGTTTCCCCCACTCCGTGGGACCCAAGCTTCTGCGGCAGGACCCCTCCCCCCGCCAGCGTCATGCCCTTACAGTAGAGCCCAGACCCCCATGGCCCACCCTGGCTCCCTGGGCTTTAGAGCCCTGCCTTTGTCCTACAGTGCCCCAGAGGAAGGGTCTCTCTAGGTTCCTCTCCTAGAGCTCCTGCCTTCAGGGTGGGTGTGGTAGTCTGACCCCCGACTTCATCTCTTGGCTTGACTCTTTATCCTCCCCGGGGTGGGGCAGCCCTGCAAGCTGGGTGGCAGGAGCAGGCGCCCTGTTCTTGGGAAGGGGCTGGTGGAGGGACGCTTTCGCCCATTAAAGGTGAACAACTTTGCTGCAAGAGCATGCAGGTTGTGGCCTAGATGTGCATTGTCCAGGGAGGCTCTGAGGGGAGGGCACCTCCCCCTTATGTCGGCCCTCCTTGGGGTACGCTGTGGGCTCCCTGGGTAGGAGAGCCAGCCTTCCCTTCCAGAAGTGGCCAGGCTCCTGTCTGCCTGGTGCACGAATGACAGAGACCTTGGAGCTGTCAGTAGTTACCCCACCAAGGAAGGCAGCTTGGAGCCACTCCCCTGTGGTAGATCTCAGCCTGGCTCCTCTCCCTTTGTAGTGTTCCTGGCCGATCCCCACAGGGCTGCCGCCCTTGAGCTACGGGGGGAGAGCCGGCTTCCTGCCGTACCAGGGGTGCCAGGAGAAGTTGGGGTGCTGGCAGGAGGCTCCTCGTAACTGGTTCTTGAGCTGCAACCCTGATGGGAAGGGCCCAGGCTCCAAACCCTGACCTCTGTCCCTTCTGTTTCCTCTGCAGTATCTGACTCTGGGAGCATGAAGAGCAGGTGTCTCTAGGGCAGGAAAGATGGCAGATAAGCGAAAACTCCAAGGTATGGGGTCCCCCTCCTGTCCTCTTCTCCTTCCCACCCCCAAGCCCGACTCCACTGGCCCCATGACTCTCTCATCATCACCCCAGGTGAGATTGATCGCTGCCTCAAGAAGGTGTCCGAAGGAGTTGAGCAGTTTGAGGACATTTGGCAGAAGGTGACGAGGCTGGGCGGAAGGAGGCTGAGATCCCTGGGTCCCTGAGAGGGCAGAGGCCGGGAGGTTGGAAGGCTAGGCTCCTGGGTCCCTAAGGGGAAACTCTGGCTCGTGTCAAGTTGAAGGGGTGTGGGTCCCCAGACAGTTGAGGAGCAAGAACACTTTCCTCTCGAGTCTATGCTTTTCTTTCCGTCTGGTGGCATTTTACCTGGCATGACCTTGAGGGATGGGGTAAAGAATCAGGGCTCCCGCCAAGTCTTGATCTTTTTCCTTCATCAGCTTCACAATGCAGCGAATGCCAACCAAAAGGAGAAGTATGAGGCTGACCTGAAGAAGGAGATTAAGAAGCTACAGGTGTGTGTTTGTGGGGGAGGGAAGATGGCACATAGGCCTGCGTCCTGTCTGGCTGCCTGCTAGGAGAGGGCAGCTCATTTAACAGAATTTGTCGGCTTGTCTGCTGTGTGTGGACAGCAAAGGTTGTAGTGGGTTTCCTGTCTCTGCAGCTCTCTCAGCCAAGACTGGGTGCCCATTTGTGAGGGTGGGCCGTAGAGGGCTTAGTTTTGGGTAAAAATAGCCCCCGGATGCCTTCCTGCTTGGCCCTCTTTCTGAGGAGCCTGTGGTCCAGTACTGCACATGCACGCTGTGAGGGGTGGCTAGTACATCGTCTGAGCTTCAGCAGGGCAGGGTTTCTGGCAGGAGACGGGAGGACCCGGGGCTCTGGCTGTGGGTGTGTTCACTCTGGTTCCCATTTCTCTCCTCCAGAGGCTGAGGGACCAGATCAAGACATGGGTAGCTTCCAACGAAATCAAGGACAAACGGCAGCTCATCGACAACCGCAAGCTAATCGAGACGGTAGGAGGAGGAGGGTAATCTTGGGAGACTGGCCAGTCCAGGGCCAGGGCCAGAGTCGGGTGCGGGAGGGCCAGCAGCCCCCATAGCCTTCCTCTCTCTCGAACCGCAGCAAATGGAACGATTCAAGGTTGTGGAACGGGAAACAAAGACCAAAGCTTACAGCAAAGAGGGGCTTGGCCTGGCCCAGAAGGTGGACCCGGCCCAGAAGGAGAAGGAGGAGGTCGGCCAGTGGCTCACTGTGAGTGCGTGGGTCCTGGGTGAGGACGGGGAGCTTGGCTGGACAGTGGCCCTGAGCTCATCGCTGCCTCGCTTCCCTCCTCCTCTGCTCAGAACACCATAGACACCCTCAACATGCAGGTGGACCAGTTTGAGAGTGAAGTGGAGTCGCTGTCTGTGCAGACCCGGAAGAAGAAGGGGGATAAGGATGTGAGTTGTGGGGAGCTTAGGACTAGAGCCAGGAGGCCGCTGGTGGGGGGGGCCCCCAAAGTGGGCAAAGGGTGCTGTCACTATGGGCATTTGGGTCCTTAGGGGTGTGGGCCTGAATGCATGCAATCCCAGGGATGCTCACCCAGCATGAGTTTGTAGTCTGGGAGGCTGGATTGAAGGTGGCATAATCTGAGGGGCTTGGCAGCTTGAGTCACCTACAGGAGAACAGAGGGCCTGCTCTCCATGATGTTTGAGGGTCTTCGTGGAGCTTGTTGGTCTGCCTGCCAAGCTTTGTGTCCTGGTGGGGTTGCAGGAACTTGGAGCCTGGGCACAGGGGTCTGTAGTGAAAAGCGCCCTGAATCCTAGGGTTTGTAGGATAGGCAGAAGCCAGGGGCCTTCATGTCAGGAAGGATCTGGTGGCCCAGATTGGGGGGATGTTTTCATAGGTGACTGCATCCTGGGGGCTGTGGCAGCTAGCAGCCTCAATATGGGGTCTTTGCTTGTTAGACAGTTGGCAGCTGGGGGCCATCAGCTAGGTGCCATAATCTGTAGAGACTGGAAGGCTGAAAGCTGAGGTGTGGGGCTGGGGATCCAGATGCTGGGGTCTACAAGGATCGAGAGCCTTAAGGCTTAGATGCTAGAGTTTGGGAATATTAGTGTCCTGAAAACCGGGTTGTATAGATGCCAGGAGTCTGCTATGTGATGTCCAAGGATTGGGGACCCCTGTGCTTTGGTCTGTAGAACTTCAAAGGCGATGTCAAGTCTGGGGGCTTAGAAGCCAAGATCCTAGGAACTTTGGATGCAGCGTCTGTTTCCTAGAGCGTTTAGCGTTTGGACCTCAGCAGATATGTTTTAACCTATACCAGAACAAGAATCCCTACTCCGACGTTTCCAACAAATGATCATTCAACTGTTGTTTCAAGACCTTAAATAAGGGGGAAATTTTATGCTGGTATATGTGAAGGCTGAGGGTCTGGATGTAGGAATGAGGATGCTAAGGTCTGGGTGGACCCCGAGGGCTTGGTTGGTGGGGTCTTTTTACTCCCAGAGCCTGGCACAGTGTTTGGTGTAGGGTGGGCACATAAGACGTGCTGGTTGACTAATCGGCTGGTGGCCTGGATGCTGATTTCTTCTGGGGCTGGAGGCTTGGTCGTGAGGCTCTTTGGGAGCTGGGAGCATGGATGCAAAGGTTTAAAAGGAGGGCAACAAATTAGAGACTTGGAACAATCGTGTCACCAATTGGAGACTACGCTTTTAGGGTGTGTTGGGTGAGGTCGGGGGGTTTGGAAGCTGATACCTGTGGGTCTGAGTTGGGCTAGAAGCTAGGGTCGTTAGTGCTAATGTCTCTAAGTAGCAGAGTCCCTGGTCTCTGGGTACTGGGACGTGGAGGCTGGTGTATGTGGGGGCTGGTGGTTTAGATGATGGAGACTTAGGAGTTTGGAGGCCAGCTTGACGTGTGTGAGAGCTGTGGCTAGCTAGGCTCTGGATTGGCCACTGTAAGCCTGGGAGCTTGGGGCTTGTTAGAGCTGGGGGCCTAGATTCTAAAAGTGAGGAAGTTTGGGGTATTAGAGGCTAGGAGCTTGGATTCTGGGGTCTCCAAGAGCAAAGAGTCTGTATATTTTGAAGTGTAAGAGTGTGTGTGTGTGCACGTGCATGTGCATGCATGTGCTCAAATACATACATTTCTTTGCCTGCCTCCTTTCCTGTGCTGCTGTCTCCTCTCTTGTTCTGGGAATAGTTCTGGCTTTAGCTTGGGGGAGGTCTGTGGGTGCTGGACGCCTGGATACCAATGTCTGTCATTTAGCAACTGGGATCAGGTGCCAGGCTTTGTAGGTCCTGGCTCCTGTGGTCTCTTGGTACGGATTGGGCCCCTGGGGTTTGTGGGTCCTGGCTCCTGGGGTCTCTTGGTACAGATGGGCCCCTGGGGTTTGCAGGGCCTGGGTCTTGGGGTTTGTGGGTCCTGGCTCCTGGGGTCTCTTGGTACACCCTGAGCCTGGGGTCTGCAGGGCCTGGGTCCTGGGGTCTCTTGGTACAGCCTGGGTCCTGGGGTGTATGAAATGTGGATCCCGGCATCTATAGGGTCTGGAGGGTGCTGGGGGCTTGGAGTCCTGAACTGGCTCTTCCATGGCTGCCCACAGAAGCAGGATCGGATCGAGGGCTTGAAGCGCCACATTGAGAAGCACCGCTACCACGTGCGCATGCTGGAGACCATCCTGCGCATGCTGGACAACGACTCCATCCTGGTTGACTCGATTCGGAAGATCAAGGACGATGTGGAATATTATGTGGACTCCTCACAGGACCCCGACTTTGAGGAGAATGAGTTCCTTTATGACGACCTTGATCTCGAGGACATTCGTAAGGAGCCACGGGGAGCGCAGGGAGGGCTCTGGGGACCCGGCTATGAGGCAGGGGCTCGGGAGCCTGGCCACATTCTCTTCCACCACAGCGCAGGCGCTGGTCGCCACCTCACCCCCGACCCACAGCCACATGGAGGATGAGATCTTTAATCAGTCCAGCAGCACACCCACCTCCACCACCTCCAGCTCTCCCATCCCGCCCAGCCCAGCCAACTGCACTACGGTGAGTTGAAGTCCTGCTCCCCAGAGGGCGGGGCCAGGGGCCAGGGCTGGACCTCTGGACTGCAAGGTCCCTAAGGGATGACAAGGAGACCACATGGTTGGCTTCCTGAGAGGATGGGGCCGAGATCAGGACAGCAGTCTGGACTTGAGTATCTTCAGACCCCCCCTAATTCTGTCTTCTGAATCCTAGGAAAACTCTGAAGATGACAAAAAGAGAGGACGGTCAACAGACAGTGAAGTGAGCCAGGTGGGGCCCCTCTCTCCCCTTTGTCTGAAGTTGGCTGGGCCCCAGGGTGCTGAAGGGAACACTGTTTCCTCCTCTGGGCCCTGACCGTTTCTCTTCTCTCGCCCTCAGTCTCCAGCCAAGAATGGCTCCAAGCCTGTCCACAGCAACCACCATCCACAGTCTCCTGCTGTGCCATCCAGCTACCCGGCTGGCCCTGCCCCTGCGCCCCCTGCACTGGGCAATGGGCCCGGAAGCAATGGGGCTCCTGTGGCACCTCCCAAAGCCAACCCTGCCCCAGGCCACAATGCCAGCACCCCCACCCCATATGCCCAGGCTGTGGCCCCTCCTGCCCCGAGCACCGGCTCTGCTCAGCCCAGGCCACCCAGCGTCCAACCTGGTGGGAGCAGCAGCAAGCAGAATGGGGCTACCAGTGAGTGGAGGGCTGGAGTGGGGAAGAGGGGCATGTGGAGAAAGCGGCAGCCAAGAGAGCTTTTCCACCCAATGCTCTGTCCCTTGCCCCTTAGGCTATAGCTCCGTGGTGGCTGATAATTCATCAGAGCTGAGCCTGAGCAGCAGTGGGAGCAGCAGTAGCAGCAGCCAAGCCCTGGGTCCCCCTCCTGGCCCCCACAACCCACCACCCACCACCACGTGAGTCAGAGCCTCGGGCCAGGGGAGGCCAAGACAGAGACCTGTTTTGGTTTGGTTCTGAGAGGGCTTCTGGACACCCAGCTCCCTTTGGTCCTCACAGGCTTCCGTTAGGGTACTTTATGGATCCTAGCCAGCCGTGGGAGATGCCCCAGGGGACCCCTGGCTTCCTGAGGAGGGGGATGCTTCCTCCTTCCTTGGGAGCACCCCAAAGGGTCCAGGCATCACCTAGCAGCCCATCCTAGCAACAGCCCTTGTTAGCACTGTAGAACTGCTCCCTCTGTTGTGTGCCCTCATTTCTCGTATTTGTGTGAGTCTTTGACTTCCTTGTTCTTGCCCTCTCTTCCACACCCAGGAAGGAGGCAGCCGGGGCAGCCCCAGCGGGGGCAGGGGGCGTGGGTGGGGGCTCAGGGAGCGGTCCTGGAGGACCCAGCCTCCTGGTGCCCCTGCCTGTGAACCCTCCCAGCTCCCCAACACCCAGCTTCAGTGAGCCCAAGGCAGCTGGGGCCCTGCTCAACGGCCCCCCCCAGTTCAGCACAGCCCCGGAGATCAAGGTGAGAGCCTCCTGTTGCATCTCTTGGCCTCTGGACCACTCCAAAGAGACTCTCCCATGGCACCTTCCCATCTTAGGCCGATCCCATCCCTTCCCGCAGCCTTAACTTCTTCATCTGCGAGTTGGGTGACCCGTAAGCCTCGTGACCTCTTGCTGAGGTCCATGGGGAGCTCCCCTAGCGCTCCCCAGCGCCTGGGAGAGGAGTCAGGCCTGTGCCGCTGTCAGAGGTTGTCTCCGTCCCGGCCTCCCCTTCCCCACCACCGGCAGAGGCAGTGCATGGGAAGAACACCAGATGTGCGATAGAGTGATTTGGGTTCAAATCCTCCTCGTCTGCTTTCTGTCTGTATGGTCTGGTTGGTCCACTGTGCCTCCCTCTGCCTCCAGGCTCCTGAGCCCCTGAGTTCCCTGAAGTCCATGGCAGAGCGGGCAGCCATCAGCTCTGGCATTGAGGATCCCGTACCTGCCCTGCACCTAGCCGAGCGCGGTGAGTGGGAGCCCTGGGGAAGCCGGGCCGTGAGGGGACCCCAGGTGGAGCGTCTCCTCCAGACGTTCCCTGTCCTTCTCACCTAGACATGCTCCTGGGCAGCAGTTCAGCCCCTCCGGCCTCAGCCCAGCCACCCCTGCAACTGTCTGAGGTTAACATCCCCCTGTCACTGGGTGTCTGCCCCCTGGGGCCTGTAGCCCTCACCAAGGAGCAGTTGTACCAGCAGGCCATGGAGGAGGCTGCCTGGCACCACATGCCCCACCCTTCGGATTCAGAACGCATCAGGTGAGTGAGTGCCCAGGGCCTGTGGCAGAAAGGACAAGGCGAGGTAGCCTATTGTAGTACCTGGGGTCTTTGGAAGAGGGCTACAGAGGAGACCCTGTACTTGTGGAGAAGGGGGTCACTGGGGACTGAGATTGTAGCTTGGGGGTCTTGAATCCTGATGGACTGAAGGGAGCTGGGCCTGGACCACCTTAGGAGGTAGGGCTTGAGTCCTTGGGACAGAACCTGGAAGCTAGGCTTCCGCTGGCTGCCTGAGGGGTGTGATGTGTGGAGGATGGGGCTCCTTGTGGGCAGAGTGGGAGGGGGTGAGAATCTTGGCAAGAAGAGGACACAAGGGCAATGCTGCCATGCAAGGACTTAGGAGATAGGCTGGATGCTGGGGGGGCCTGGACGTGCCAGGACACTGGAGGCCGAGGAGCCCCAAGGCCCAGGAATGGAGCTTGTCTTGACTGTCCTGCTTCCCTTGGCCTCCATAGGCAGTACCTGCCTCGGAACCCATGCCCAACCCCGCTGTACCACCATCAGATGCCGCCTCCTCATTCAGACACGGTGGAGTTCTACCAGCGCCTCTCAACAGAGACTCTGTTCTTCATCTTCTACTATCTGGAGGTAGGGGGGGCAGAGGGAAGGGCTGGCCCCTCCCTAACTCCATGGCCTAACCCCATGGCTCCACCTAGCCTTACCCCTCTTCAGCCCAGTTTCAGGCATCCCTGGCAAAGGCCATCCTTGGGGAATCCTGACCTCTGCCCTTTGACCCCTGCCAGGGCACAAAGGCTCAGTACCTCGCTGCCAAGGCCCTAAAGAAGCAATCGTGGCGATTTCACACCAAATACATGATGTGGTTTCAGCGGCATGAGGAGCCCAAGACCATCACAGATGAGTTTGAGCAGGTGAGAGATCTCCAGCTCTGCCCCAAAGCCTTGGCTTCCTTGAATAGGTTCCTCCCATTCCCAGGAAGGGGGCTGGGGAGGAGTGTCCACTGCCCTGTGTCTTATGCATTCTCAGGCTGCTTCCAGGCGTTCTCAACTTGGGGTCTGCCAACTTGACTTAATTTCAGTATCATCGCCTTCCCTTGTTACACCATGTATTTTATTATGCATTTAAAAACTTGATTCTGAGAAGGGGTCCAGGACACAAAAAGGTGAAGCATTGGAGTGGGGCGGCTTGCTGAGCGACCTTCAGAGATGCCTAAGGAAGGGGGGGCCTTTAGCTTGGCATCGGTAAAACAGGCAGAAGGAGGGAGTGGAGATTCATTGGCTTCTGGTCACTGGCTTTATAACAAAGCTTCCAGATGCCAAAATCTTAAATCCTTTTATCAACTCGGATACCATGATACTTCAAAATGGTTTCTCACACTCTACTTTCTGGCACTCCTTCCTTTTACCACTGCCCTGGTGCTGGGGGGCATTATTCCCTGCCTCAAAGTTTCCTTTAAAAAAATTGACATTCTATGGGGGGATGGGGAACAAACCGCTGTGAGGTTAGGCATTGTCTAGCAGACCAGATTTCTGAATCAGTCATGTCTGAAGCCCACACATCTCAGTGTGCCCCCTGGGTAGTTTGTACCCTATATCCACAGCCAAAAGAGTATCTCCTGCAGTTGTGAATGAAGGCCTCCAGAGGGCTCCAGCCCTGCCCCCCCTCGCCACAGTAGCTTCTGCCTCCGAAGTGGATGGAGGGGTCCCTAGAGATCACATGTTCAGCCCCTTGTTTGTTGAGATGAGGAAAACTGAGGCCCTGCCTGGAGGCTTTGGGCTGTGTAGTCTGATCCCCTGCCTTTCTCTGTCTCCCCAGGGCACCTACATCTACTTTGACTACGAGAAGTGGGGCCAGCGGAAGAAAGAGGGCTTCACCTTTGAGTACCGCTACCTGGAGGACCGGGACCTGCAGTGACCCCTGCCCGCTGCCCCTCTCCCCCTCCTCTCCTGGCCGGCCTGATGCCCCCCCTTCCTGCCTGCCCCCAGCACTTGGGGCAAGGGGCGGAGCTCAGGGCCAGGGACTCTCCTTCCCACCCCCTCCCCAGCTGGGGAAGGACTTGTTTTTCGTAAACCTATTTTCATTTTTGAAGATATTTATGAATAAATAGTTTTATATGATGTCTGTGGTCCTAGCGCCGAGGGGGCCGGGCAAGCTGGGGGTGGAACTGAGAATTGTACCGCCTCTTGCGTTCGTCAGCCTCTTCCTCCTCTCCGGGCTGCTCTCCTCGAATGGTGGCCATCAAGGCTTCGGCGCGGGCCCGCTCAGCTGCTTCTCTCTTTAGACGCTCTGCCCGCAGCTGCTCCATCGAGGTTCTCCCAGGGCTGTGTGGAAACAAGGAAGTGAGGGAGGGGCCCCAGGCGCACCTTCTCCTCAGACCAGGGAGCCTGTCGGGGTCTGGGAACCCTGGCACTGGCTTCATTGGGGCTGTGAATCATTTTGACTTAACCATCTGTGCCACGGGAGGGTGAATCCAAGCAGGTCCCTGCTCTTCAGGCTTCAGTTTCCCATGTGGAAAGTAGGGGAGGGGAAACTGGATGTGCTGATGGATTTCTTCCTAGATCCCATTTCTCCATCTGTAAAATGGGTGGGCAGCTCACTGGCCCGAGCCCCTTACCTCTTGAGGCGCTGCTTCTCTGACTCCTTGTGACGGCTGCCCCTCTCGCTCCCCCTCTTCTTGCCCAGCTGCCTCTTCAGCTCCCGAAGCGGGTCCAGGTGGCTCTTGGCTTTTTCATCGGGCACGGGGCCGCAGTGCGTGCCCCTGGGCTCGGGAGGGAGCTGGTACCACGGAGGCTGAGTCTGTGCCTCGGTGGCACTCTGGCCCAGGTAGGTGAGGACGCCCAGGGCCTTCTCCTGTTGTTCCTTGGATAGGGAGGAGGGAAGAGGAGGGGTCAGGGGAGGGGCTGGACCCTGCTTCCCCTGCCCCCAGGGGCCAAGTCATTCTGGGTCAAGGGCCCAGGGCTCTTGGGTAGGGTCGGGGAGGGCAGACACCGCCCCCTCTTACCTGGGCCTGCCTCTTTTCTTCCTCGTACTCCCTGTTGCCCAGGGTTGCCCCCTTCCCCTCCTCCACCAGTTCCCTAAACAAGTCCACGGGGCGAGGGCCTTCCTGGGACGCTTCCGTCCCCGCCGCAGGAAGAGGAGTCCGGTGGCGGGCTCTTTTCCGGAGGAGGTCGGTGCGGGCCTGGGAGATGATAAAATGAATGTGTGCCCCGGGCCGCCCCACACTCTGACCTGGGACACGTACGGGGCTGAACGCCGAGTCTGCCAGTGGCACAAAGCGGGGAGGAGTGTGGGCACCAAGCCCTGTGGGGTGAAGGGGCAGATCCAGAGCAGCTGCTCAAGGATGAAATGGGAAAGGAGTGCAAACCAAGGCTGTGATGGAAGAAAGGGGCTCAGAGGCCACGAGGTGTCTGCGTCCGTGAGAGCGCTGGGTTCCACCCATCCACAGACACTTATTCCATGCTCAGGCCGGGCTCTGGGCCGCTACCGGAGAGCCACGGCACTCAGGCCCACCCGGGATGCCCACTCGTGGGGGGCGCTGGTGGGGCAGGCCTCACAGGCTAGGGGGAGGCTCTGTTTTCCCTTCTCCCCAACACCGCAGGGCGCCTGGGCCATCATTCTTGCTGCATCACCCTAGGTACGCGCTGAAGCTGCAACCCCAGTCTCCTCCACCCCCTACTCCCCTCCGCCTTAAGGTTTATTCCGGAAGAGGCAGAGAATGGACCCCACCTCCTCCGCGCACGCGCAATGGCTCCCGCCCCGCCTCGATCGCGCCTGCGCCCATGCCGCCGGACCTCGTACCTCCTGTTGGGCCAGCAGCGCCCGCCGCTCCCGCTCCCGCTCCCCATCCCGGGCCTGAGCTTCGTCCCGCCGTACACGGGCTACGTTGTCCTTATTTCGAACATGCCAACTCTTCTTCGGGAGGATATTCATGGTGCCGCGGGCCGCTTCTTCCTTCCGAGTTTTATTGCCCCCGCCCTCGGCCCGTCCTCTTAACCGCGCTTCCGTCTATTGGTAGAGACTGCCGTGTGAACTCGCCCCGCCTCCCCACCCCAAGCGCTGATTGGTCGAAGGGACCTAGCCTCCCAGGAAGATGATGCGCAGTCGTGGCTCTTCCTGGGGGCTCCCGCCTCCGTCTGGGACTCGGGCAATTGATTGGCTAGTCTCTTTCCCGCCCCGCCGGCTTTCCGAGATCGAGCCAAGCTCTGGAGGCGGAGCCGAGAGAAAGAAAAGAGCCGAGGGGATGAGGCTACATTTATTGGTAGGGCTTCGTTTGGGACTCGGACGTCTAGGCGGCCCTTCGCCCCAATCCTCCTTGCCTGAGTCGGGCCGTCTAGCCAGGAGGCACTCTTTCCCAGAAGCCCCCGGGGCACCCCTGCCCCAAGGCCTCATGGGACTTGTGGTCTTCGTGCGTCTCAGTCCTGGCGGTGAGAGTTGGGGGGAGCCCTCTTCCCCCTCCTCTCTTCTCCCATCCGGCGGCGGCGGCTCCCGGCTGCGGATCAGAGGTCCCGCTCCTCCCCGCTGAGCTCCACAATCCTCTGGGCCAGCAGCACTTTACTTTCGCTTTCCTGAGGACAAGGGAGTCGAAGCGAATGAAAGGGCAAACGATGATGCCCGGCCAGCCCCATCCAGTCCCTTGGCGTTCTCTCACCATCTGTAAATGCCCTTTCAGCTTGGAGACCAGGCGGCCGTAGGAACTGGCCAGTGTCAGGGTGTAGACCATCAGAACGCTGGGGCGAGAGGAGGCATGAAGAGGGGCCCAAAGCTCTCCTCCCCTTTGGTGGCCCTCGCCCCGGGCGTCCCTGCCTCACCTGGACACCAGCATGAGGGGCACAGCGAAGCTTAGGGTCCCCAGGAAGAAAAGAAAGTCCCGAGCACTCTGGGACAGATCCTGGATGGCGTTAGGTATGGCAGCCCAAATGTTCTGTTGGCCCCGGAAGGGGCCACATAGCTTGGACGGCGGGATCCTAGAAAGAGGAATCACTGGAGACAGGGGCCGAATCCAGCCTGGGGTCAGGGCTGGGTCAGGGAGCACCGGATTCAGAGTGGCCGTCCTTGGCCGTGAAGCCTAGCGCTGTCCCGGCCCCATCGGTTGGAATGGCAAGACCTCCGGCAGCCCGGTGCCGCCCCGTCCCCGCCCCGTCGGTAGGACGGGCAGGACCTCTGGCAGGCCGGTGCTATCCTTGTTCTGGTTCAGCCTCTGATTTGGTGCGTGGCTTGGGGAACTCTCTTCCTTTTCCCCTTTGTAAAATAAGAGTAGGCTCAAAAGATGCCGTGCCTGTTGGGCGCTCCCTAGGAGCCTGACTCCCACCTAGCAGGGCTTGGGGCGCACCTTTCTGAGGACTCTGCCCTTAAAAGCATCCACCTGACAACGACTAGCTTTCGTGGGAGGGGTCTAGGGGAGGGAGGACGCCCTCAGCACTCACGCGAAAATGCCGTAGAGCACGGGGACAGCCGAGATGGCCAAGCCCAGGAGCAGGACCAGCGGGAAGAAGAAGTTGGCTGTGGAGGCCCGGAAGGTGCGAGAGGCCGGAGAGAAGAAGGCGAAGAGCGTAAACTGCAGGGGGGTGGGGGTGGGGTGTGTGGTAGTGGTCAGGGCACCAGACGCGGCCACACTGCAGTCCCATCCCTCTCCTCCCTAAATCCCTCCCCGCGCCGGCTGCCACGCGCCCCCTCCCTCCACTCCATCCGAGTCCCAGGCGTCAAGGCACACGCCTCACCCTCTTTAAGTAGAAGGTAAGCAGTAGTTTGGCTGTGTTGAACAGCGCCAGGAGGGGGCAGTAGAAGCCCCCTACCCAGACCAGCGTCTGCCCGTATACCAGCCCCAGCACCTCCTCTGGGACCTGGAACTCCATGGTCCCCACCAGGCGGCCCAGGCGGCCTCCGCACATACCTCCCAGGAGTCTGGAAAAGAAACGAGAGGAGAATCCGGCTCAATTCATCCTTTGCTTTAGTCCAATCCCGGCTTTTCCCTTCAACTCCCCGGCTTGCCGTGTCCCTGGTTTGGACACCCAGTGGGCATCCTCTAACTGCTCCGACTCCACGCACTAAAAGCATTACCCAAACCCCGGGGGAGAGGAGGCGGGGTCTAATGAAGGGGCGGATCCCATAGAACTGATGGAAACAATGGAGTTTTGGAATTGAGGACGGGGCTGGCCAGGAGAGGAAAAAGAATCTCCGTGAAGGAGAGGATGGAGAGGACAGGGCCGCTTGGAAGGGCCGGGGAGAGGTGCGGGCGGCAGTGAGACTGGTGCGTACTTGCGCGGGAACTGGACCAGCAGAGGGACGGCCAGGCAGGTCAGCAGGTCAAACAGCAGCAGCTTGTACATCTCCTGACCCACCCGAGTCTCCCAACACTGGGGATGGGGTTGGGGGTTGGTCAGGTAAAACCCAGGGGCCCCCCTTCTCCTTGCCCCCGCCCCCTCGGGGACCGTGCATCCGCGGCCTTTGTCCCCTAGAGGTTCTAGGTGTCCTCTGCCCCTTGGGGCCACGGGGTTCCCCCCGGGGTCAGCCCTTTCCCCCCTCCCCCGGCGGTCCGGATATCCCCAGCCCTGTCCCCTTCTCTGTGATCCCGGCATCACCGGTAAGTTGCTGTAGTCATAGCCGCACGTGGCGCAGGCCTCTGCCTCGGGGTTGCCTCCACAGGTGATCTGATTCCAGAGGGATATGAGCAGGACCACGAGTGAGGCCAGGCGGAGAAACACGGTCCTGGGTGGGGAGAAGGGAAGGTGGGGTGTGAAGCGATAGTGGAGCCCAAACTGGGCGTGCAAGGCGCAAGGTCTGACCGTAGAGCCGTTCCCTCTCACTGGGCCACCTGAAAAGGATGAGTTGGACCTGGCGGCTCCGCGTGTAGCCCTCCAGACTGGTGATAAGGGTGAAGATGGGTGGCAGGATGAGGTTAGCCACGGATATGAAGATGGACGGTAGAAAGGCGACCAGCAGATTCAGTATCGGGGTCTCCTGGACCACAGGATCCTCCTGAGATGGGAGAAAGGGGCTGGGGAGCAGACCTGGCAGGACGTTCTGTCCCTTGCCCTCAAGGGTCTCAGCTCTCCCCAGAATCCCGGCCCCTTTTCCCTGGCCACAGGGTCTCCTGCACCTTGTCCATTGGACCCATCCCTTCGGCATCTGGGCCACACCTGCAGATTATTGTAGGGATCTGTGGCCCAGTGGATTCCATAGAAGGCCGCCCCGAGCAAAGCCAGCACCAGCAGGTTGAGCACTATCCTATACACCCACAGACCAGCCCACCGCGCCCGGGTCCGGGTCTCTGCGCGCTTCCTCACCGAGGCTTCCTCCAGCTCCACCTGTGGCAGAGACAGGGAGAACAGACACTGGGCCTGGGAAAGGCTGGCAGCTGGCACTTCCCTTGTACCTTCCCTCTCCATTCCAGGTTCCCCCTGACTCATGACCCTGCTTAAGACTCCGGGTGCTCTCAGTTTGCCCCCTCTGCTGGGGCCCTCTCTGGCTTCCCAAGACCACGTTCCACCTCTTGAAGTTCTAAGCCCCGCCCCCAGCCCCAGCCTAGGCTTCCAGGCCCTGTCTATGGTCCTTCTCTCTCAGCCATCCTGGAAGCACCTGCAGCTCATAGCGTATGGCTCGCCTTCGGAGCTCCACAGGGCCAGCACCCTGGAGTCCAAAGTCCCAAGTGGAGAAGACACGGTGGCTGTAGCTGGTCAGAGCCCCAGACTCACTCAACAGGGTCTGCTTCAGTCCTGACACCGACCTGGGGGGAAGGTGGGGGGAAAGTGGGGCTGAGGGTGCTGGAGATTTATGGGGAGGCGGGGACTCTGGAGGCTGGGAAGGAAGGTCTGGGCCCAGGGTCCTTGGAAAATCTACCTGCGGAGGATCAGGAGGAGGCAGAGGAAGCCAGAGACAAGTATGGACAGCAGATAGGCGACTGGCAGCTGGAAGGTGCCACCTGTTAGTTCAACTGGGTAGAAACCATAGAAGAGGGGGGACCACTCCAGATGACCCTGTGAGTAAAACAAGAGGCAGACAATGACAAAAGTGGCTGGCAATAGGGCCGTACAGAAAGGGGAGAACTTAGGATGGGGAATCAGGGGACCAGAGCCCACTCTGCCTAATCGGTGACCACTGGGCATCCTTGTCTGCAGACAGCCTCAATTTTTTCCTCTAAAATGGGACTGGATTCAGGCTGTTTTTCTGCTCTGAAGTTCTGTGGTCTAATTCTAGAGGACAGGTGCTGGGGTGGGGGTGGGACAGATATTCAGAGTGAAGGAATCCTTACCTCTCCAGAGAGCAGGTTGGTGAGGTGTGTGGCATAGTCCACAAGGCCCTGGGGCACAGGGTCATAGGGTCCACAAGACTTATGGTCCCCAGGTGAGGGTGGCTCTGGGATGGGACCCAACAAGAGGAGAGGCAGCAAGGTCAGAAGTCCTTGGAACAAGGCCCCCAGAATGTTCAAACCGAGCAGGAAGCGAAGGAGTCCAAAGTAGGACTCAGTACCTGCCCCATACTGGCCTGGAGTGAGAAGGGAGATGTCAAGGATCTCACAGTCCAGCTCCCACTGGGGGCCCTGGGTGGCCCATCAGCCCCACTCACCCCCAATCTTCGTCAGTATGGTCCTCCAGGGTACCAGCATCTCTGGGGCTCCAGCCAAGCGAGCCCAAGCTCGGCCCAGAAGCAGGGCCCCCTTGGATCCCTGAATGCCTGACACTGGCTTTGTTGGCTGGCATGAGTGAAGCTTCCTGGAGAGAGGGGAGCAGAGACACAAGGACTTGAAAAAAATAGATGGAAGAGGAGAGAGGAAGAAAACATTGCCAGGTGGGGGGATGGAGGCGTGGAAAAGCCACCCCTCAGGATCAGAGCCAGAGCCAGAGGGAGGGGAAAGGGCAAGGCGGAAGCTAGGTTAGGGTCAGGCTCTCACCACAGAAGCCGTTTGGCCTCCATGGGCCAGGGCAGGTCTCGAAAGGCCTGGGATTCTGGAAGCACCTCTGGGGATGTCCCGGGGGCAGTTTTCCTTTGTGACCAGCTCTCCTGATTGCTCTGCTCCATAGGTGGCTCTGGGTCTCCCCAGGGATGAACACTCGGCCCTCTGTATCTCACTGTGGCCGAGCTAGGGAGCTCGCTCAGTAGGGTTGCCAGCGATGGGCCTGAGGTGTGTGGGGAACAGAAAGGACAGGGAGGCTCTAGGGGGCCCCACCCTCCCGTTCTTGAAGTATGCCCTTCCAGTGGAGGGAAGGGGGCAAATGTACCCACTCTCCTAGCTCATGTCTTCGTGGCCTGAGGCAAACCTTCCCCCAGGTGACCATGGGATCCTGTTATCCAGCCCCCTCCGGATCCCCATGTCCCTTTGCCAGTCCTTTCCTTTGGGGATCTAAGCCTTCCCTCCCCGCTCCCCCTTCCATTCATTCTAATACTTGCTCTCCCACTGGAAGAGCCAGGCATGGCCTCCCCCAGTCCTCTCAGGATCCAAGCATCCCCGGGGGAACCAAGCCTTCCTCACTTTTTAGTCTGTAACAATTCCTCCCTCAGCTTCTCAGGGATTCCAGCATCTCCTCCCCCAGTCTAACCCCGTATGCCACCCATAAGTTCTTTCCCTAGATCCCAGGTCCATAGCATCCCCTCCCTCCCCCACCGGGACTTTGCCCTGGGGCTCCCGGGCACTTCCTTCTTCCTTTCAGAGGGCTTAGGGATAGAGTCTGAGGTTATGGCTCCCCTACTCTCCTTTCTGAGGGTCCTCTTTTTCTCCCCCACCTCCACCAACCTGGGCCAGGCCCCCCAGGGATCCAATCCTCTCCAGATCCTCCTCGAGCCTCCATTCTCGGTCTCTGTCCCTGGGGCTACTGCAGGGCTCAAAATCGGAGTGCCCAGGTAAGACCAGGGCGGGGCTAGCCCCTCCCACTCCTGGAAATATGTTCTCCCAGCAGTGCTCTGGGCACTGGCCCTGTGGCACCTGACGCAATGCCTGCCGGGGGCTGTGGTCCAGAGCCCACCTTCCTTACTCTCAGAATCTCAGAAGCCACAAGCTTCCCTCTCAGACAAATACCAACACAACTTTTGTCCAAGGCTCTTTATTGAGAAAATTAAAATTCCACCCCCAAGAAGCCGGCCTGGGGGGAGGCTGGCATGAGGGTTCCCAGCCGTATCAGCCCCCAGGAATAAGACTCATCAGGCCCAACTCTCTCAGGGACCCAGCGGGCCTGATCCTCCTGTCCCTTGTGGGATCCTGGCTTCCAGGTCTCCGGCCCCCTTAGCCTGCAGGTCCCCCAGGGATTCTGGTGTCCCTTCAAAGTTTGGGGGAGCTCAGTGCCTGGACCTGTCCTGCTCAGCCCCAGGGGTCACTCCTCCCGCAACTTGTCTGGGGGTGTGGGAGGCTTGTTTGGGGGAGTCTTGGCTTCAGCCCTGGCGCCCCCTCCCCTGCGGCCAGGGCCCCCTCCCCCCAGGGCCAGCCCCAGCCCCAGACCTGCCAGGGCAAGAAGGTGGATGCAAAAATAGACAGAAGCCCAGTAGCGGAGAGTGTCCTGCAGTGAGAGCAGGACAAAGCCCATGCACATGTAGTCATAGGCCCGCATCTTCAGGAACCAGTGAACCCAGTCCCAAGCCTGCTGGGCCTTGGGGCTGAGGTGACGTCGAAGGCCTGACTCCAGGCAGCCCTCAGCGGCCAGGCACAGGGGGATGGTCAGGAAGCTCAGGTAGTAGCCTGGGTGGATGCCATGCCAGTAGGCACTCAGCAGCATGGTCCAGGCGCTCCTGCAGGGGTGGGGGCAGAGCATCAGAGGTGCCCTCTCCTGCCATACCCCTGCCTCCATGACCAGCACCAGGTGGCTCACCTCAACACGTAGGAGCGTGCTGGAGCGCTCTTGTAGATGTACTGAGCAAGCCACCACTGCACTGTCATGTTCCAGTACCGCATCCCATCTCGGACGCGCACACAAAAGTCGGTCCCATAGCAGTCGATGTTGCGAATGGTCTCGTAGTCATATTTGGTGGCTGCCCCAACTTCCAGGCTACAGGAAGAGCCCTGGGGTCAGGAGAGGCTCCCGACTTCCCTTCTGTGCCTTCTAAAGGGGCTTGGCCGGGGCCCTCTCACCACTAGTTTCTGTGTGGGTGTCATTGCCTGGCTATGGGGAGGTTTAGGTCTCATGGCACAGTGGGCCCCTGACAATGCCACCCCCTCAGTACCACCACAGCTGCCAAGAGTGACAGATTGCCCAAGGAATCCTGGAGCCCAAGCTTGTGCTAGGTCACTGAGGCAAAGGGTAGACCTGTCCCCTGGCAACAGGGCCTAGGAAGCTGACAGCCTTCACAGCTGCCAGAAGCAAGGCCATCCTGCAGGATGGGGCCCAGCTTACCTTGGGAGGGCTATGGGCAAGCTCCTCTGGACCTCCAGGCACCAGAGCTGAGGGGCTGCATTTTGCCTTATGATCACCAGGGAAAGCCCAGGGACAGGGGTGTTGAAGACCACCTTCCTTTGGCCACGGGATGGCTCAAGATTTCCCACTGCCCATGGTCAGTGGGAAGGACAGTCCCCCAACAGTGTGAGAGGAGCTAATCCGAGCCATTTACTCCAAGGGGCCAGGGGTAGTAGGGAAGAGGCTGCCCTGATTACATCCAGGGGTTGGGTTCAGCCACAGAGGCCATGTCTGCAGGGAGAAGGGGTATCCCTTGGACGCAATGATCCCTTGCGGAATGCTGACCTGTCTGGGGCAGGGTAGGGCTGGGTGGGGCCACCCCCGGCCCTCGACTTGGCCCCCACCGGGTAGGCCCCGAATCCGGCGGCTATGCAGTCACACTCAGCCGCGATCCAAGCCACGTAGAAACGCATTCGGAAGGCAAAGAAGATGGGTACCATGTAGAAGAGGCGGAATGCCAAGGATCGGCTGTAGAAGGCATCCTCCCGTACGGCCTCCAGGGGGAAGAGCCAGGAGGAGAGAAGGAAGAGCAGCCCGAAGAGAGGAGCAGGCCGGGCCCGCAGCAATAGCGGCTCCAGGCTGGGTACTGCCTCTGCTGCCGGTCCTTGGTGCAGCCAGTCATGGTAGGTGCGGTAGCGGTAGAAGGGGCCTGCCAGGGGAGGGGGGGGGGGGGTCAAGGCCAGGATGGACACCAGAGAGATGCAGACCCTCAACAGAGACACATGAGACAGGCAGAAGATGACAGAGAGCATGTCGATGGCCCAAGAGGGCTCTACCAAGACAGCCTCACGAGGTCCTTTGAGGGAGAAGCTACCAGCACTATTCCCATTCCCAAGAGAAGGAAACAGGGGTTATGGTCACACAGCTAGGATGCCCCAGGGGCAGGCACCCTAGCCACTGGGCCACACTGCCCTACCCAGAGCCCTGTGGGGTCCTTTGAGGCCAGCTGAGGCAAACGGAGACAGAAAGCAGCAGATCTGGAAGCCCCTCGGGGAGAGGTGCCAGGGAGAAGCCAGGCCCAGGGATATTAAGTGACTTGCCTAGAACCCCTGGGCTGGTAAGTGTCACAGGTGGGATTTGAACCCGGCTCTTCCTGATTCCCCATCCAGCAGTCTAGTCACTAGAAGATGACAGGGAAGTCTGATGAGACAGTAGGTATTCTTAGTGGACCACATGATCAACCTGGATCAGCAGTGAGCTGTAGCAGCTAAAAGCTAATTCAACCTTGGGTGGTGTTGGGTTCAGTACTAGGGAGGGCACTGAGAGGCTGGAGAGGCCCAGAGGAGGGCCTTGAGGATCAGTGGGAGGGCCTGAAAAAGAGAAGGCCCAGAGAGAACATGGGAGCTCTCTTCCAGCATCTGAGAAAGTCACTGGGTCCCTGGCCTCCCTAAGAAGGAGGCTAGGCTGGTGCCTCCAGACATGCTACATGCCCCCTAACTGGAGGTCTTTGGCTGGATGGCCATTTCTGAGAGGTGCCCTCCAGGTGACAGCCAGAGAGAAGAGAGCCAAGGACAAAGGGGGTAGACGTGAGATCACAGAGACAACATGCATGTCGCGGAGATGAGCAGGCGGCTGGCTGCCAGGCAGGGGCTGCTCACCAGTCAGGAGGCCCACATAGCAGTAGCTGTAGCTGAGTATCTGGGGCAGCGAGGGCACGGCAAGAAGCTGCCCCACAGGCGGAGGCTTTGGGGGATCTTCCTTCTGCGCCCGCAGCTCCTGCACCTCACTGGCAAGGCTCACCAGCTGGGAATGAGCACAGGATCAGGGCTGGGCCCAGCACTGGAGGACATTCTGGCCTGAGGTCTCCATACCCCAGCCCATGGGTCCCCATGTCACCCCATGTCCCTCAGAGAGCTGCAGGAAAGAGCCCTGACTTCAGGATTGGAGGACCTGGATTCTGATCCTTACTGCCTGGGTGGCCTTGGTGCAATCTCTTCACCTCATGAGGACTCAGTTTCCTCATTTGTAATGAGGAGCTGAGCTGCACCGACCTGCAAGGGACCTTCCAGCTCTATCCTGGATCCACGAGTCCAGTGGATGAGGCAACCCCAGCTCCCAGCAGCCCCCAGAAAATTCCTCTGATAACTAAGAACTGTATAGCCCATTACCTGGAAGAGGCTGCCGGCACTGAAATTCTAGGCCCAGCTGGTCCTGGCTGTCGACAGGAGTTTGGGGGAGGGGGTCCCAAGGGTGCTGTGTGTAAAAGCCCTCACCTTGAGCGTGAGCAGCAACTGCACCGCGTTGGTGAAGGCTGTGGGGGCCGGAAGCCCGAATACGGTGACCATTCGGAAGAACAGGAGATAGAGGAAGGTCCAGGCCAGTGCCAGGGCGTGACAAGATCTGCCCAGAGGAAGGGGGGAGAGAGAAACAGAGGCAGACAGAAATACACTAGCAGGGCTGGCAAGCCAGGCTCTTCCCAAAGGTGAACAGAGAGACAAACTGGGGGAATCCCCCAGGAGTGGGCCGGCCCGCCAGTTACCTGGGCCAAGTCTCCATGATGATCCAGGTGCCAAGAATGGTGACCAGCGAGTGCACAATGTGGGGCCCACAGGTGAGCAGGGTCAGGGCCACGCCCACCCCCGCCGATCCCCATTGCTTCAGCCTGGGACCTGGAGTGGAGCAGTGAGGGCAGTCAGGGGAGGTGAGCCTTCCTCTGCCTCGGGGAGCCCCCTCCTCGGGAGCCCCGCGTGGGCCCTCCCCTTGCCCCACCCCGGGAAGGGAAAGGGCCTCACCCGCTTTCTTAAAGAGGAAGCCGATGGGGATGGAGATAAGGAGAATCGCAAGATACTTCCACTCCTCGGGCGTCATGTTTCTGGGGTGGGGGAGCGGGGCCTGAGTGACCCCGGCATTCCTCCTCCCCAGCTCCTTAAGGATCGAAGACAAGCTCTCTCCCCAGCCCCTAAGGAATCCCTCCCCTCGAGGGCCAGGTATTTCGCCCCACCCCAGCCCCCGGGTATGACTCTCCCCCATTCCAGGAGCATGTTCACCCCAGGTCCGGGCATGCCCCTTCCCCTTCCAGGAGGTCCAGGGCATCCCTCCGCCCCCCCCACTCCGGTATGACCCCTCCCCCCCGGCCTCCGGGGCTCACCCCAGGCACGCCCCTCCTCCGCCCCCGGAGGTCCTGGGCCCCATGCCGCCCGCCCCGCGGTCTCCGGCCCCGCACCCCGGTGCTCAGCCCCACCTGCGGCAGCCCAGCGGCCCGGCTGGGACCCAGGTCCGAGCAGCCGAGGCAGCCTTGCGCCCCCCCTTGCACCTTCGGCTCTGGCCCGGCCCGCCCTCGTCTGCTGCCAGACGCCCTTTCCGGATCCGGGGCGGGGCCCCAGGTGCCCAACTCAGGGTCCTGGCTCAGGAAGCCTGCAGTCTGGGCCTGGCAGGGCGGGGCTGGACGGCAGAGAGCAAAGAGGGGCGGGAGCTTTGCGCCCAGCGCTAGAAGGGGGCGGGGCCGAGTCTGAGGACCGGGCATTGGAAAGAGGCGGAGCTGAAGCCTGAGCTTTGGGAAGGGGGCGGGGCTGAAGGATGAGCTCCCGACGGGGGCGAGTCTGAGACGAGACATTCGGGAATGGGCGGGGCGTTGGAAAGGGGCGGGCCTGCTGTGGGGGTTCTGATGGGGCGCTGCTGAGGCCTGAGCGCTCGAAAAGGGGCGGGGCGTTATTGAAAGGGGGCGGAGTCTGAGGACGGGGCATTGGGAAGGGGGCGGAGCTGAGATCCGAGCGTTAAGAAGGAGGGGGTCACGCTGAGTGCTGGGCTGCTGAAAGGGGCAGGGAACGAAGGCGGGGCGTTTGGGAAAGGGGCGGGGCTGGGGCAGGGCCAGCGGCTGCGCCACAGCCGCTGGGCACGTGGGCGCCCGCAGGCCCCGAGGAGCCCGGGTGCGCGCTATGCTAGTGCTGGAGGTGGAGGCCGGGCAGGCCCTGGTGTGGAGCGTTGAGGCGGCGCGGACGCTGCGGGAGCAGCTAGGCGTGGGCGGTCGGCCAGTGGGCAGCCTGGCTCGGGGACCCCGGCAGAACGCGCGCCTCGGCCTCCCGCTGTTGTTACTGCCCGAGGAGGCCCGGCTGCTGGCGGAGATCGGCGCCGCCACGCTCGTCACTGCCCCGCGCCCCAACGCAGGCCAGCAGGCCCAGGTACCCGTGGGGAGCTCGGGGCCGGAGAGGCCGGGGTGGGGGGGTGGCGCAGCGGGGCCGGACAGACCAAGACCGGGGGGGGGCGGGGCCTGGGGAGTCCGGGACCCCGGGGGCTGAGCGGTGGAGCCCCGGGCCCCTGGATCCCTAGCCGCTGCAAGCTTCTCCTTTCTCCAGGCTGTGGCTGCTTATAGTCAGGCGCAGGAGTCGGGATTCCGGGAGCAGAGAGGCCTGGCGTCTGAGGCACGGCGGAGGCGTCTACAGGACCTGGCCCAGCACATTGCCGAGGGCCGGGCCAAGAAACAGCGGGGGCCGCGGGAGGTGGAGCCAGGAGAGGAGGGAGGTGAGGTGAGAGGCCTTGGGGGAGGGGGCCGGAGGTCTCCGCCAGCGCCCTAACTCTCCCTCTTTGGTCTTCCCCCCTGTCTAGGGCCGCAGCCCTGTTTCCCAGAGACTGCAATGTTAGTCCAGCTACCCACAGCCCGCACCACGGCGGCCTGGGCCAGGCCCCTGGACTGGCACCATCCATCCCCAGATTGGCCCCACCCCGGGAACCCAGCCCATGAGCTGAGGTACCGAGTCTACAAGGATCTGTGGGAAAGGGGCTACTTTCTCACCTCCGGGGGCAAGTTCGGGGGTGACTTTCTGGTTTATCCAGGTGAGCTGGTTCTTCCTCAGCCTTTTCTGCCTTAGGGTCCTTTCAGGTGTAGCCCATCTATCTTGTTTCTGGTTCTCATCTCTGTAATATGTGTTGTGGGGAGACACACAAGTCCCTGTGGTCAACTGGCCTGCCTTCTTCCTTTGCTTCTTTTTTTGAGAGTAGGTGTGCCAATTTTGTCCTAAGCAAGGCCCTGAACTTCTCTGGGTTTTAGTTTTCCCCACTGTGAAATTCGTGTGAGGGTGGTGGCGTTTGGGGGAGGAGTTGCAGAAAAGCAGACTTGGGTTTGAGGTCACAAGAGTTTCCCCCACGTGGAATGGGCCTCCTTTCATTGGGGGGCTCCAGGCAGGAGCTGGATGACTGCTGTCCAGGACGGTGGATTCTAGTCTCTGAGCTCATCCAGGTCACCCACTGCCTTACTGCCAGCTCTTACTCTGTCCCCTTGGACTCGTGGTGCTTGGTCTCCTGTTCCTCATGCGTCAGTTTGCTCAGCTGTCTGGAATGAAGCTAGGACTTCCAGTTCTGTGCAGTCAGTTGGGGTGGGTGGAAGGAGGGTTGAGAAAACAGATGGAGTCGGGGGCGTCTCCTTCACTCACCTCATTCCTCTCTTCTCCCTGATCCCAGGTGACCCTCTTCGCTTCCACGCCCACTTTGTGGCCCAGTGCTGGGCCCCTGGGGATCCCCTCCCGCTTCTAGATCTCGTTTCTGCTGGCCGTCTTGGGACCAATGTGCGAAAGACTTTGCTCCTCTGCTCCCCTCAGCCTGATGGCTCTGTGGCCTACACCTCCCTGCAGTGGGCCGGCCTGCCGTGACCAGAGAAAGAAGGGGGAAAGAACCTTGGGCTGAGCCACTGGACCTGATTTCCTGATTTCTTGTGTGTTCCTCTCCCTCATCAGTGTCCCAGATATTTTGGACTCAGGGGTATCCTCATGCGTTTCACCTGGAGAACCCAAGCTCCTTGGGCTGGAGAAGGAGAGTGGAGGGCCACCATTTACTGTTTTCAGTGGAATTAAAATCTCTGGATGAGCCAGAGGCTTTGTGGTATGGTAATCCTCAGGGCCAGACCGTCCCAGGACTCTTGAGTTAGCTTATTCCAGTGATGTCTCAGTCTTCTCTGTGGCCTCAGTTGCCTCATCTTTAAATGGGAGCAGCAGTGAGGGGGGTGATGTGAAATCCTCATCTTACCTAATTTCTCCTCCAGGTAACAAGCTGACTTGGTTCCTCCCAAGTCTCTTCTTACCTGCTTCCATTATGGTGGGGAGAGACTTTGATCCTAGAGGCAGCTCAATGTTGCAGTGCCAAGAGGGGAGTGAGGGGGACTCGAGTTCTAACCTGCCTCCAGATACTCCCTAGCTGTGTGACCCTGGGCAAGTCACTTCACCGTGTTCCAACTCAGTTTATCTGTTAAACGGGGTAATCCTAGCCCCTATTTCCCAGGGTTGTGAGGATCAGCTGAGATACTGTAAAGTGATGAGCACAGTGTGATCAAGATTCAGGGCCCTTCACTGTCCTGTTTGCCCCGCTGTGAATGCCGGAAGCACTCCAGCATGCCAAGCCCTCTCTGAGCAGAGATGGCCCGATGAACGGGACCGTGTGCTTCTCTTGTTCAGGTCTGTCCCATCCTCCGTGACCCCATTTGGGAACATTTTGCCATTCTCTTCTTCCCCAGCTCATTTTACAGGTGAGGAAGCTGAGGCAAACATTTAGGACCTGAAATGCCCAGGGTCCCACAGCTAGGGAGCGTCTGAAGCTGGATTTGAATACTGCACCAGAGCTGGTCATTTCCCCCTCACTCTCACTCCGTGCTCCAGTTGTAGACACCAGGCCTCTTGAAGCTTCTCCCATCCTCCATGATCTACTCTCTGGGTCCTCTCAGCTGCCAAGGTGGTCTTTCTAAAGCTTGGGCCCGACCATGTCACACTTTTGTTCAGTCCCCCCTTTTTGTTTCTAGGTTCCAAGATAAACTTCTTTGTCATCTAAAACTCTTCCCTACCAGGCTCTAACCCCCAGGGGCCAGACTTAACGCTTTTCACCCCCTTTTTTTGGTGCTACCCTAAAGCCTCCCGCCCTTTCCCTCTGGCGCTGCCCTAAAACCTCCCACCCCCTCCCTTTGGCACAGCCCTGTCCTGCTGCCTGGCATGGCACCCTCTTCACCATTGCCTTTTGGAATCCATATTTTTTCCGCACTCAGCTCAGGGGCTTTTCTCTATGTCAGCCCTTTCTCAGTCCTTTCAATGGCTAGTGCCCTCCCCTCCTAAATCACTTTGTATTTGCTTTTTATATAGACTATGTAGACATATGTATTTTTATATACAACTATGATACATATACATGTGTGTCTATATATATGTATATGCATATATATATATGAGATATGTGCATCTTTCCAGTAGAATGGAAGCTTGAGAACAGGGCCTATTTGGTTTTTATAGTTATATCCTTGATGCCTATAACTTACAGCTGGAGACAACCATTGCTGCGTCAACCCTTACAATATTATCCTTTCATGTTCCTATTGATGGAGATGTTTGGGTGCCTGTGCCTGGACCCCAGTTCCAAAATCACATCTCTCCCTAGCTTCAAAACATTGGCCCTAGCAGTTTCTCTCTAGCAAAGCAGGGCAGCATGCCCTTATCTCTATTCCTATTACTGCAGCCAGCTGTACCTATAGAATATATTAGTTTGGATTCCCTGTGTATGTGCTAAACTGGCCATGTACTGGGTCATAGAGATGTTTACTACTCATTGGCCTATCATGTGCATGCTAGACCCAGACATATGTATACTCCCTTACGTTCATCTTGTCTAACAAGACATTGATGGAAGCAGCCTAGATGTTCCCAGTCAGCCCGGACAGTGAAGTTTCAGGCCTAAAACTACACCTCCTTGTGGCCTTGCCTTGGACTATTTCCCAGTGAACTCTGGGTAAGATACTTGGGCAGTAGATACAAAAAGTGCATGTTCTTTAAGAACTAACCACCCCTTAATCACTCCCTAAGCCTACCCCAAAACAATTAACATTTGGCAGGTTTCATCCCAAAATACCATATATAAAAATCAACTGCACCCTTCTAAGGTTGCAGGTTCCCTAAGAACTCTTGCCTGCCAAAAAGCATAATAAATCTTTGCCACCTTGACTTAAAGAATGCTTGGGTCCATGAATTCATTCCAGATGGCCCCAACCCTCTCCAGTACTCAGTTGAGTACTAGGCACTCCCCCTCAACTACCCTGTCTGGGAACTCCAGTCTTGGGCTTCCTGGACCTCATCTCCCCAAGCCTCAACACTAGAGCCCTGACTTCAAGGCTGAACTCCCAAGGGAAAGCTAAAGAAGGGATTCCAAAGGATGGAATCACTGATGAGTTCCATTTCTATTAGAGAATTTCCTTAGGGAATAGTATAAAAAATACAGTTTTGAGAACTGTGTAACATGTGATACATAAACTTGAAGATTTTTTCAAATAATTGTCCAAGAAGGGACTGAGAAAAAAATGAAATGAAAAGTATGACCAGGGCCAGGTACCCAGTAAGAACTTAATAAATGCTGATTGATTGCTGTGGGAGTCAAATGAGTTCATGGAGGGGAGAAAGTGGAAACTTCTGGATTTGGAGAGAACTTGAATTCAAATCCTGTCTCTGTGACTTCCTACCCCAGTGACCCTGGGCAAGTCCCTTTCCTTCTCTGGTCCTTGGTTTCCCCATCTGTGAGGGGCTTAGACTCTATGACCTCCAAGGTTCCCTCCCTCCAGTGCTAAATCCTAGGTAAAGCACAATGTGAATATTAGCAGTTGGTATTAATATCTTGGCTGAGGTTTTTCTTTTAATTTTTCCTTCATAAGTTTAAAAAAAAAAACCCCAAAACCCCTTTGCCCAGATATTGATAATTTTTTTTAATCTTTCCTTCATGACAGTTGGGCAGCTAAGTAGAGCAGTGGATAGAGCACTGGGCTTAGAGTCAGGAAGACTAGTCTTCCTGAGTTCGAATCTGGCCTCAGACACAATAGCTGTGTGACCCTGGGCCAGTCACTTGGCCCTGTTTGCCTCAGTTTTCTCATCCATAAAATGAGCTGGAGAAGGAAATGACAAACCGCTCCATTATCCTTCCCAACAAAACCGTGAACGGGGTCAACAGAGAGTCGGACCTGACCAAATAATTCACTAATAACGTGTGAAAAGACTCATCACTGAAGGTGACCAAAAAATCTTAGTTGAAAGCATCCCCTTTATTTTAGAGCAAATTATTTAGCAGATAAATTTGTTCATTTAATAATTTCTCTCTCTCCCTCCCTCCCTCTCTCTCTCTCTCTCTTTCTCTCACCCTTCAGTGATTATATGCCCACATACACTTTACTGAGAAGTCCAAGGAATCATGATGTGATCTTTCTCAAGACCAAGGGCAAGGTCCAGTGTTTTGGTTGTATTGTCCCAACATCATTATGTGCTCTGCTCAAGGAATTCCACCATGGAGCACATCCCTCCATTCTAGTGAGAACAGCCCACTTAAGCCAAGGCCCAGTGGTCTGCAATCCCACAGGCAGCATGCTACCAATATCCACAACCGGCAGCTTTTCGAAGGAGCTGGGGAGAGGACGTGGAGACCAGCTCTATGGAGAGAGTTGAAGGTTCGAGGGAGATTTAGCCTGGGGCAGTGGGACCTGATACCTGGCTTCAGCTTGTTGTCCTTTCTTGGAAAGGACCATAACTTCAAAGGGAGGTAATACCATGATATGCAAATGAATTGGATTTGAGTGAGGGCTGCTGTGCAAAGTCGCTAGCTTCACTTTCTCCTCCTGAGCCACCTGGGTCCAGTGGCTCATTGGGACAACTGGAGTTGGCCCAGGATGTAGTGGGGGTCCTCGAAGCTAAGGTCTTTAACCTGTCCCAGTTTGACTGAGGCAGCGCCATTCAGCAATTAAGACTTAAAAATAAATGAGGCAGGAAATGACCTCTTTATCAAGTCAAAAAAAAAAATCTACGTGGGAGGAGAAGACCCTCTGGGTTTCTGGCCAAAACAGAAACAATTGCTATTTATGTTCATTCTGAGCCAATCAGGGCCCAAGCAAAGACCAAGTGGGGTGACCTAGGGGTGCTCTGCCCAAAGGAAATGTAGATTTTAACTTCTGAAACCTTCTGAAATAGGGGCTGCACAGACAGAAAGAGGCTGCAGCCCCTATCCTGGGGAGCTCACCCTTGGGGTAGAGGCGATAGTTTCAGCAGCAGGTCAGATGGAGAGGGCCCCTGGTCCTTGGGGGACAGTGGCCAAGCAGGTGGTCGGCCACCTGGTCCCTGTGACCGACAGCCTCCCAGCATCAGACAACCTCCCAGCGTTGGTGGCTGCGGCGCCTCGGGGAGCAGGGAGCAGGCGCCTGGCAGAATTCCCAAGAGGAGCATCCAAAGATCGCTTGGAGTGCGGTCTGGGGCCGGGATCACCAGGTGCAGGTGTTCCATAGAGTTGCTGTTCTGGGGCTCTGAGGGGAGGTGCCTTGGCCCGGGACAGGGCTGTCCAAAATACAGCCCGCTGGCTGCAGTGCGATTTTATGTGGCCTGCCCGTGGGTTTTAATTTTCACGAGGGAAAAAATAATTATTTGCATGGAATGCAAATTAGATTTTTTAATTCCATCACTAATAGATAACTTCGATGTTTGTTTTCTTTGGTGTTTTTAAGCAGTATTAGGGACAGTACGTATCACACGGAATTTTCAATCGATCTGGGGGATGCGTTTGGTTCCTATGATGGAGACTAGTCAGGATGCACCTACCTTTATACTGCTGTGTTGTCGCTTTGTTGTTTTGTGTTTGCTTTCAGGCTTCCCGGCTTAGCCCGTGGTATTGATGAATCCTGTTCCCCCACTTTCTATCAGTGTACTTTATTTTTTATTCTGGGTGCGGCCCTCGAACACTTATTTTATTTTAATGTGGTCCTAAGATAACCTAAGGTTGGACAGCCCTGGCCCAGGTCACACACCTGGGAGGAGGGGCCAGGAGGGCCCCGCTTCAGCTTGGTTGAAGCTGGAGCAGTGGTCCGGGTGGTGCAGCCCCTCGGGGAGCTTGACCCTCACTGGGGGCCCCTCCCTGGCGGGTGGCAAAGGCCATTTCGAAAGCTCGCGGTGTCGGGGTCCTGGTCAGTACCTCCTGGGTCAGCTGCCTGGTGTGGTGGTGGGGCGTCCATGGGGCGGGGCGGGGCGGAGCCATAACGAAAGCTCGTAATTCAGGATCCTGTTCTGTGCCCCCTGGGTCAGCCACCCGTGCATGGCGGCAGGGTCATTCCGGGGGATCGCGGTGTCCGTGTCCTGATCTGTCCCCTCTGGGTCAGCAGTCTAGGGCTGGGGGGTCCCTTTCATTGGGGTGGGGCGGGGACATTCCTAAGGCTCACAATTTCGGGGTTCTGGCCAGTCCCCCCTGGGTTGGGGGGGGGGGTCGGGGGTGGCCGTCCGGTCCCATCGCTCCCAGATGACGGATGTGGGCCGGACTTATATACCCTTCGGTCTTGGCGGGGGGGCCCGCACCGAGGTAGTGGTGGAGAGGTGCCAAGAGGACAACTGGGGCTGCAGGTGCGTAAGAAATTCCTATCCACAAACTTCCTGTCTTGCTCCCCATCCCAGACGGCCTTCCCGGTTAGGCAACGGCGGACTAGACGGCTCCGACATTCAAACCCAGGATCCTGAGAGTTCGGGTCCCGCAAACAGAGGGGGCTCGAACTCATGCCTTAGGGGCGGAGCGAAAGTCGAACCCGCGGCCGGGACTGGACCCGGCTCCGAGCCCGGGCCCGCCTCACCGGGCCGCTCGCCTCCGATTGGCCTGCGGCACGCTCGCGCGATGACGTCACGAGTCACGCCCCTGTCTCTATAAGGCCCGCACGCCTGCGCGTTCTGTCTTTTCCCGGTCGGTTGTGAAGTGTGGCGTAGGTGAGTGCGCGGCTCCCGGGCTTGGGGGAGGGAGGGCGGGAGAGAGTCGGGGCTCGGAGCTCCCGGTGGCGGCCCCCGGGTTCCACGCTCCCCGCGGAGCGCGCCTTCGGCCCTTCTTACCCGCATTCGCTCGGCCTAGTCTCCGGGCCGTTCCCCTCTCTCGGGCTGCGCGCGGGCGCTGCAGCAACCTTGCCGACCCTGCGTGTCTCTCGCCCCCACGCGCAGGCGCGGGTCAGACTTTCCTGCTAGGCCAAGATGCCGGTCGCCAGGAGCTGGGTCTGTCGGAAGACGTACGTAACGCCGCGGCGGCCCTTCGAGAAGTCGCGCCTGGACCAGGAGCTGAAGCTGATCGGTAAGTGGCGGGGCGGGGCCGGGGGGGCTACGGCAGCCGGGAGGGCGCGCCTCCACCCACGTGCTCCGCTCCCCTCCCCCCAGGCGAGTACGGGCTCCGCAACAAGCGCGAGGTGTGGCGGGTCAAGTTCACGCTGGCCAAGATCCGCAAGGCGGCGCGGGAGCTGCTCACGCTGGACGAGAAGGACCCGCGGCGGCTGTTCGAAGGTAATGCCCTGCTGCGGCGGCTGGTGCGCATCGGCGTCCTGGACGAGGGCAAGATGAAGTTGGATTACATCCTGGGCTTGAAGATCGAGGACTTTCTGGAGCGGCGCCTGCAGACGCAGGTCTTCAAGCTGGGCCTGGCCAAGTCCATTCACCACGCGCGCGTTCTCATCCGCCAGAGGCACATCAGGTGCGGCCGAGCCCTGCCACGCCCGTCCGTCCCCCCCCCCCCCCCCGCGGCCCCGCAGGGGCAGCACCCCCCTGAGCCCGGGCCAAGCTGTCCCCGCAGGTGATGCCCGCGGCTGAGCTGTGCCCGGGCTGCCCGCTGCTGCTGCCGCCGAGTTAGTTTGCGGCGGGGCCGGCACCCCCTGCGCAAGGCTCACTGCGGCTCTGCCGTACACCTTGTGAAGGTTGCGCCCTGGTTCGGGGCAGCCCAGGTGAGGGCACCGTGCCGGGAGGGGGGAGGGGAGGGCAGTCCACCCCCGCCCCCGGGCAATGTGCAGAGCTCCTGCTGGGACTTCCTCACCCTCTAGGTCTCCTTCCTTGCAGGGTCAGAAAGCAGGTGGTGAACATCCCCTCCTTCATCGTGCGCCTCGACTCCCAGAAGCACATCGACTTTTCCCTGCGCTCGCCCTACGGTGGTGGCCGGGCTGGCAGGGTCAAGAGGAAGAATGCCAAGAAGGGCCAGGGAGGGGCGGGCACCGGTGACGACGAGGAGGAAGATTAAATGCAGTTCCCCCCCCCCAAAGTTTACCACGTTGGGTAGAATAAAGCTCTTAAAATAACTTCTGAGGTGTCTTATCTAACTTGGCCTGGGGGGAGGCGGGGAGGCGGGGAGGCCAGCCAGCATAGGGCTGAGTCTAGGGCAAGCGAGTGAAACCACCATCACAGGGTCGATGTCTGCTGAAAGCCCCAGGAATAGTGTTCCCCAAGCTATGGGCTCCCGTTCCTGCTGCCGTTTTTGGGGAGGGAATCTGGAGAAAAGTACCAGGTGGGCAGCAGCTGCTCTGGGAGTGACCCAAGCAGATGACTTATGCTATTCCTGAGGCCATCCTAGGCAGAGAGGTTGGACAAGCCATCTTTGCCACAGGGACCCTCTACCCCAGATACTGAGCTGTTGAACTGAAGGTATTCTTGCTCCTGAAAGCTACCAGGGGAGACAACGTGCAAACACCAGATACGTGAAAAATAAAAGAAGACCCCATAACGAAGAGGGGTGGGGAAGGCTTCTTGGAGGAGAGAGACAGGCCCAAGAAGACCCAGAGCCTGAGTGTATTCCTCAGGGAATAGCAAATTCCCAGGATGGCAGAGGGCTGGAAGGTGTGAGAAGACTGGGGAGGTAGGACGGGGGCAGGGCTAGGAAGGGCCTGGAATGCCAAGCACCATTTGGTATTGGATTCCCTGAGGCACTAGGGAGCTATAGTAGGTTATTGGGTACCAGCATGACATCTGATCTGCTTTGCCAAAGTCACTGGGGGATGGAATTTGAGGCAGTGGGATCCATCCAATCCCCTTAGTTGTCATTCCTACAAAACAATCCTTGTAGGGATGTATCCACACTGCCCAAGACCCCAAAATTATCTTGCATTTACATGGCACCCACTATGCGATATCTCTATTTGACAAATGCGGTAACAGTGAGGGGTTAAGTGACTTGTCCAGGGTCACATAGCCTTGGTGTCTGAGCAAGAGTTCCTGCCACTCAAGTCCTTGGCACAGTAAATGGTTCAACAGCAGAAATGAGTGGAAATGATGTTTGAGGGGACTCAGGCCTTTGAGTTCAGCTGAAACCCTCCCTGCGTGCTCTCTCTCCCCCCGTCTGAATGGGAGATCTCACTTTCATCTCTGTGTCTCCACTGCTTGGCAGACAGGAAGCGCTGAATTGATGCTTTTTTTTCATTAAGCGCCCACATTGTGCTGACCCCTTGGTGTCTGCAGCCTGAGGTTGCCCAGGTGGGGTCATCTATCCTGTGGTTCAGGTGTCCAGGAAGAGGCTTCTCCATCCACACCTGGCAGCTTCTCAGGTAAAGCCAAGGAAGGGCCTCTTCCTCCTGGGGTCCCCTGGGCTCAGGCCAAGCTCACTGCAGGGGAGCATAGAGGCTGGACTCCCCAGGCCCAGAGCGGGGAGGGTCCTTGGTCCCAGCCTGGAGGCTGTAGAGGTTCAACTGGGCATAGGTCACTTCCTGAGGGTCTTCCCTTTCGGGAGCCTGGCAGGAGGAGATGGAGGGATAGAGTGGGACATGGGGCAGGAGGGCTGAGGAGGGGAAGGACCCTGAACCCTCCCAGCTGTGTGTCCCTGGGGAAGCCTCACCCTCCCTGGTCCCTCCAGAAGAGGTCTATGAGTGACTCACAGCAGTGTCCTCTGTCTGTCTGCCATCATTCACAGCAGCATCTGGAGACAAGAGAAGGTATGAGGGGCCAGGACCTTGGCTCTGCTCAGAACCAAGCTCTTCCCTCTGACACCCCAGGTTCCCCTGCCGCTGCCCCTTCTCTCACTCACATGGTGTCTCTTCCAGGGGGGGTCCCTCTGGGTCAGAGCTGGGGAGCAAGAAGGCACAGAAAGTTGAGGGGGAAAGTCTGGGAAGGTGGGCAGATGAGGTGGGGGAGGGTCTAGGGGGAATCAGGGTATGTCTGGAGCCCTACCTCCTGGTGGTCTTCTTGACCTCGGCTTCTCTGCCCCCATTCCCTGTAAGAGGAGACAGAGTCAGGCTTTAATGGGGCTCAGCTCAGCCTCCGTTGGGCCCTCAGCCTACGTGGTCCCAACCCCAAGAACTCACTGAGTCTGGCCTGATGTCGACAGCGTCGATGGCAGAGGAGGAGGAGGAGGAAGAGGAAGAAGAGGATGAGGAAGACTGAGATGCCAATCAGGATGCCTGCTGTGAGACTGGAGGAAGCTAAGGATGAGACCAATGGGAGAGTGGGCAGAGTTAACACTGTCCTGGTCCTTGGGGAGGCTGAAGGCGCATCTGGTAATTCAGTCCTACACACTTTGATTAAGCCCCGTGCTAAGGGCCTGGCCTTGTGCTGGGGTGGGCCCTTGGGATTCAGAGACAAAGCAAGAAGGAGCTCCTGCCCTCAGGGGGCTTATGTTCTCCTGGATGTAATCTTGTGATCAGGGACAAATGAATCAATGATTTCAGACAAATGACACAAGGCAGGATCATCCCTGGGACAGAGGGAAGACAAGAAATGAGCATTTTTGAAGTGCTGGCATGGAGGCAGGGGATGGGGGTGGGAGGAAGGGGAGAGGTGGGACACGGTTTTCAAGTCAAGCCAGAAAAAAGGCCTTAGGCAAAGGAGGCCAGCCCCAGCCAGGGGCTCAACCAACTGGAGGAGGGCCCAGGAGGAGTCTGTTGGTTGGAAGCAGGAAGATCTGAGTTCCAATCTAGCCTGAGACCCTTCCTAGCTGTGTGACTCTGGGCAAGTCACTTAACCTCAGCCCCAAGTTCCTCATCTGTAAAACAGATAACAGCAGCACCTATGTTACATGTTGAGGGAGTAAGGACTGTGTAGCAGGTGAGCCTTGGGGGGACATTCCAGGGGTGGGACCCAGCTGGTGCAAAGGTCCAGAGGTGAGAGAATAAGGATGAAGTCAGAGAGGAGGGAGACCTGGGCCCTGACTGGAAGTTCAGTTTCTTGCTTTGATCCATCTTGCAAGGATCCCTCAGTTACTCACTGAAGATCACATGCCCTGGGGAAACATTGGGGAAGGTCTGGAAATCTGGGTGTGAGCCCTTGACCTCTCTGGGCCTCTGCAGCCCATCTGAAAAATGGGAGCCTGGACGAGAGGTGGGAGGGGTGAGATGCCTCCTGCCTCCCTCCACATGGTGAGTCTCTGGTTAAAGAGCAGGGGACTATGGTAAAGCCTGGAGCTTCTCAGTAAGGGGGACAGAGAATGCCAGCAGCTGCTACCTGGGCTACCCCCTGCCCTCCTCCAGGGCCCCGCCACCCCCACTGTGCCCTGCAGACAGACACATCATCTGTATAAATGGGAAAATCACTGGCAGGTAACAGGGTGTGATTGATCAGAGAGCAAAATGGATCTAGAGGGGCCAGGGAGGAGAGTCCTCACTCTCTGCATTCTCTGAGAAGGACCCATTGCCCAGACTCTCCATCCCCTCCCTCTGAGCCTCCTGGCCCCTGCAGTCCCCTGGGCCAGGGCCCTGAGAAATTAGGGTGGTGCCCCAGGGCCAATGATGGAGCTTAGGAGTGATTGCGGGTGAATGGGGGGGGCCCGGGGCTCCCTCACCTGTGACCCTGAGCACCAGGGGGTCACTGGGGGCTGACCACTCATATGGGTATTCATGGTGAAAGCTGTAGCATCGGTAAGTCCCTTCGTGAGCAGTTGTCACAGCCTGCATGGAGAAGTTGGCCAGAGTCCCTGTTCCGTGGGTCTGGGCCATGCCTTGGGTGATCTGTTTTCCATCCTTGTACAGGGCATACATGTCGTACCCTTGCTGTGACTGACACTGGAGGGTAACATTGTGCCCTGAGGCCACCTGAGAGCTGGGCAAGGCTGAGAGGGAGGGTGCATCATAGGGCCCTGAGGGAGGAGCAGGAGGAGAGCCTGGAGTTAGAACCGGGACATTTCTCCCCTCCATGTGCCCAGGCTGGAGCTGGGGAGGGACAGAGCAGCTGTGCCTCCATCCTGCTCTCCCTCTCCTGGCTTCAGGGGAGCCGGAGGCTGCAGGGCTTGGGGGGATGCAGGGAAGACAGAGCCAGCCCTGGCTGATGCCAGAGTATGAGGCCGGGGCTGAGAGATGGGTGTGAGGGGGTGTGTCCTCTCACCTGTTACTGTTAGCTCCAGGGGGTCACTGTCCTCTGACCAGGATGATTGGCTTAGGTAGAGACATTGGTAACTCCCGGCTGTGTTTGCTGTCATGGCAGAGATGAGGAACTGGGCTGCCCTCCCAGCTGTGGACTTTTGCATGTACACAGAGCCTCCTTTCTTCAGAGAGTACCAAACAGCCCCAAGGTGCCCTTCACACCAGAGGGACACAGGCTGCCCCTGGGGGATCACCAAGCCTGGCTCAGCCCTGAGGGAGGGTCTGGGCAATGTGCCTGGAAGAGAATCAGAGCCCAGAGGGTCCCTCCCATCCCCTGCCACCCCCAGGTTTCACCCTTAGACCCCCTCCCAGAATAAGCCTATTTGCCTAGAGACCCATATTCCCTTCCCACCGCCTACTCCTGGCTGGGGACAGCTCTCAGTTCTGAGGAGGCAACAGGGGCAGGAGGCATTTGGGGAAAGGACTCACCCTCTTGTGCCCAGATCCCCCAGCACAGACATAGCCCTGTAGGAGAGGTTTTGGGTTAGACTCGGCTCCCAGCCCCAGAACCCATATCCTTGTCACCAACCCAGAGCCCCAGCCTGGTGGCTGGATGCAGAGGGGGCAGCCAGACAGCAGGAGACCTGGGCTACTGTCCTGGGTGTGCCCCTTCTCACTGGACCTTCCTTTCCTGCTCTGTAAAATAGGGGAGTAGGGGTCGATGCAGTGATTTTTCAGGTTCCTCCCAGCTTTGAGTCTCCCTCCTGAAGGCCGTGGCTCTCCCACTTCCTAGGCTTACCTAAGCAGAGCAGGGCAGAGAGTGTGGGGACCATTGTGGCCCCAAGGGCTGGTGACAGGGTGGACAGATGGCCTGATTAGCAGAGAGTCATCAGCACAGGGTGTGGTCAGGGCTGGTCTGGCCCCAAGTTACCCAATCCCCTTCCCCGACATGGGAGAGGGGAAACTCCTTCCTCTTTGTGGCTTACACTGCATCCATGGGAGTGGGTTGGGTTTCTGGGCAGGGCAGGCTGGCTGGCCCAATTTGAGATCTGGCCCAGTCCCTGCCCTTCTGTGGGCAATGATTTCTCCCTCTGTACAATGGACAGGAAGTCAAAGCACCTTCCCTCTTCTAAGTCTCTGATTTCCCCCCAAATCAACCAGCCAACAAATATGTGTGGAGATCTCCTGTGTTCCAAGCTCTGGGGACTGAAAGAAAGGCAAAAAAGAGAGTCCCTGCCCACGAGGAGGTGACTGAGTAATGGGGGGGTCGTCATACAAACAAAATACATGAACAAGATTTAGACCAAATCAAATGGGGAGAATCTCAGAGAGGAGTCACTAACATTAAAGAGAAGAGAAAATGTTTCCTGAAGGAGGAGAGATTGTGTTTCACTTCATTTACAAATTTTATTTTCAAATTTGTAAAGATTCAATTTTACTTTTGTTTTCAGTTCCAAATTCTCTCCAAGTGTATCATCATATTATCTGCAAAATCATTCCCTATTCTGATTCCTTCTATTTCTTTTTCTATTCTTAATGCCATAGAATTATGCCATCCAACATTGAATAATATTGGTGAAGGTAGACATCCTTGTTTCCCACCTAATCTTACTGGGAAAGTTTCTAGCTTATCCTTGTTACAAATAATGTTTACTATTGGTTTTAGGTAAATGCTTCTTATCTGTTTAAGGAAAAGTATTTATACCTATGCTTTCAAGTTTTGTTTTTAATAGAAATGTCATAGTTTATCAAATGCTTTTTCTGCATCTGTTGATATTATCGTATGTTTTTCTTACTTTTATTGTTGATGTGATCAGTTATGGTAATAGTTTTATCTATTTTAAACTATCACTGCATTCCTGGTATGAATCCCACTTGACCATAACGTATATATGATATGATATTGTAATCTTTTAGCTAATATTTTACTTAGGATTTTTGCCTCTATATTCATTAATAAATTTGTTCTATAATTTTCTTTTTCTGTTTTCATTCTTCGTGTCTTAGGTACCAGTATTATATTTGTTTCATAAAAGGAGTTAGGTAGAATCCCTTCTTTGCCTATTCTTCCAAATTATTTATTTAATATTGGAATTAGTTGGTCTTTAAATGTTTGATAGAATCCACTTGTAAATCCATCTGGCCATGCTGTTTTTTTTTCTTAGGAAGTTCATTTATGGCCTGTTCAATTTTTTTTTTTTCTAAAATAGATCTATTTAGATATTCTTTTTCCTTGTCTGCTAACATGGCAGTTTGTATATTTGTAAGTATTTTTCCATCCCCCTTAAATTGTTAGACTTGTTGGCATATAATTCGGCAAAATATTGTTTTGATTTTATCTTCCTTACTGGTATATTTATCCTTTTCATTTTTGATACTAGCAATTAGGTTTTCTTCTCTCTTTTTGAAATCATATTAACCAATGGTTTATCTATTTTATTGGTTTTTCTGTAATAGCAACTCCTAGTTTTATTTATTAATTCAATGGTTTTCTTACACTCAATTTCATTAATTTCACCTTTGATTTTTAAGATTTCCAAGTTAGTATTTAATTGGAAATTTTTAATTTTTTCTTTTTCTAGTTTTTTTTTTAATTGCCTACCCAGTTTACTGGTCTGCTCTTTCTCTTTTTTATTGATATAAGCACTTAGAGATATAAATCTTCCTCTGATTACTGCTTTTACTATATCCTATCAGTTTTGATATGTTGTTTCATTATTATCATTTTATTTAAAATAAAATTATTGATTGTTTCTATTATTTGTTCTTTAACTCATTCATTCTTTAAGATTAGATTGTATGTTCTCCAATTGTCTTTTCCTTTATTTCCATGTTCCCTTATCAAATATAATTTTCATTGCATTGTTGTCTGTAAAGGAAGCATTTAATATTTCTGCCTTTCTGCTTTTAGCTATAAAATTTTTGTGCCCTGGTATCAGGTCAATCCCTGTAAAGTTACCATGTACTGCTAGGAAAAGTGTATTCTTTTCTATCTCCATTCAATTGTCTCCAGATCTCTATCATGTCTAGCTCATCTAAAATTCTGTTCACTTCCTTAACTTTTTTCTTCTTCCTTTTTTGGTTAGATTTGTCTAGTTCTGACAGGGGAAGGTATAAGTCCCCCACTATTAGGGTACTACTATCTATTTCCACTTGTAACTCCATTAACTTTTCTTTTAAAAATTTAAATGGTATGATATGTGGTACATTTAAGTTTAGTATTGATATTGCTTCATTATCTATGGTGACTTTTATCATAATGTAGTTTCCCTGTTTATCTCTTTTAAATAAATCTATTTTACCTTTGACTTTGTCTGATATCACGATTGCTACCTCTGCTTTTTTTTTTTTGTATTGGCTGAGGCATAGTACATTCTACTCCAGCCTTTTATTTTAATTCTTTGTGTAGCTCTCATTTTTTAAATGTTTCCTGTAAGCATCATATTGTAGGGTTCTGACTTATAATCCATTCTGTTATCCCTTTCTGTTTTATGAGTGAATTCATCTCATTCATGTTCAAAGTTATAATTAATATTAGTATATTTTCCTCCATCCTATTTTTCCTCACTATTGCCTTTCTCAGCTTCTCTTTTCACCCTGTCCCTCCTCTAGTTTACTTCTAACCATTACCTCCATATTCCATACCTCTTTAAAGAATCTGTCCCTTATCCTCTCCCCTTACTCTGCCTTTCCTTGTTTTACCCACTCCTCTGAGGGCCCCTCCCTTTTCTTCTTCCCCCACTTTTCTAAATCTTAACCTACACATTCTTCTATATCTGCCTCCCCCATTCTGTTCCCTCACTCTTTTATTTCTTTACAAATTTGGAAGACTTTTATACCCTTCTAGAGGTATATGGTATTCCCCCTTTAACCTAGATCTGATGATTCTGGCACTACCAGTCCTCTACCCCCACCTGATTTCTCTGTATCAGTTCTTCCTCTTGTACCTCCTCTGTATGAGATAATTACTCTTTTTACCTTTTCCTATCAAATTTTGCTTTTTAGAATCACTATATCGTGCTCAGCTCTTCCTCTTTTTTTCTTTCAAACCATCCAATTACTAATGACAGTCTTAAGCATATGGTTTACATTTCCATCTATAAATAGTAAATGATTTATCCCTATTGAATCCCTTGCAATTAGTCTTTGATGTTTACTTTATATTCCTGCTGGATCTTATATATCAAATTTTCTATTGAGTTCTGGTCTTTCTGCAACAAAATCCTGAAAGTGTCAATTCATTGAATATCCATTGTTTTTCCTGTTCCAGATTAAGCTTAACTTTCCTGGCTAAGTCATTTTTGGATTCAAGCCCAGTTATTTTGCTCTTCCATATATAGTGTTGTAAGACCTGTGGTGTTTCAACTTAGCTGCTGCTAAGTCTTGTGTGATTCTAATTGTGGCTGTGCAGTATTTGAATTGTTTCTTGTTGCTCATAATATTTTCTCCTTAACCTGGGAGTTTTGGAATTTGGCTGTGATATTCCTGTAGATTTTCAGTATGAGATCTGTTTCAGGTGGTGACCAGTGGATTTTATCTTTTTCTACTTTCTCCTCTTGTTCTAAAACTTCAGGGCAATTGTCTTTTTTTTTCTTTTCTTCTGGTTTTTTTAAAAATTAATTAATTTATTTTTGGTTTTCAACATTCACTTCCAAAATATTTTGAGTTTTAAATTTTCTTCCCCTCCCCAAGACAGCACACAATTTGATATAGGCTCTACATTTACATTCGTATTAAACATATTTTCACATTAGTCATGTTGTAAAGAAGAATTAGAAACAATAGGAGGAATCTTGAGAAAGAAGAAACAAAACAAAACAACAAAAAAGAGAGAGCAAATATTATGCCTCCATGTCCATTCAGACTCTGAAGGTCTTTCTCTGGATGTGGATGGCATTTTCCATCATGCATCTCCTTGCATTACTGAGAAGAGCTAAGTCTGTCAAAGTCAGTCATCGTATAATGTGGCTGTTCTTGTATACAGTGTTCTCCTTGTTCTGCTCACTTCACTCAATATCAGTTCATATGAGTCTTTCCAGGTTTTTCTGAAGCCCACCTGGTCATCATTTCTTATAGTACAATAGTATTCTATTACATTCATATACCATAATTTGTTTGACCATTTCCCAATTGATGGGCATCTCCTCAATTTCTAATTCTTGGCCACCACAAAAAGAGCTGCTTTACATATTTTTGTACATGTGGGTCTTTCCTCTATTTTTATGACCTCTTTGGGATAGAGTCCTACAAGTGGTATTTCTGGGTCAAAATTTATCCATAGTTTTATAGCCCTTTGGGCATAGTTCCAAATTGCTCTCCAGAATGGTTGGATCAGTTCATAACTCCACCACATCTTCTCCAGCATTTATCATTTTCCTGTTTTGTCATGTTAGGCAATCTGACAGGAGAGATGTAGTACCTAAGAGTTGTTTTGATTTGCTTTTCTCTAATCAATGGTGATTTAAAGCATGTTTTGATAAAACTATGGAGAGCTTTAGTTTCTTCATCTGAAAAGTGCCTGTTCATATCCTTTGACCATTTATCAATTGAGGAATGACTTGTATTCTTATAAATTTGACTCAGTTCTCTATATATTTTAGAAACGAGACCTTTATCAGAGACAGTGGGAGTAAAAATTGTTTCCCAGCTTTCTGCTTCCTTTCTAATCTTGGTTGCATTGGCTTTGTTTGTGCAAAACACAATTGGCTTTGTTTGTGCAATTGAATATAATCCAAATCATGTAGTTTGCATTTCATAATATTCTTTTGTTTGGTCATAAATTCTTCCCTTCTCCATTCATCTGAGAAGTAAACCATTCCTTGCTCTCCTCATTTGCTTATAGCATCATACTTTATATCTAATTTTTGTACTCATTTTGAGTTTACCTTGATATACAGTGTAAGATGTTGGTCTATGCCTAGTTTCTGCCACACTATTTTTCAGGTTTCCCAGAAGTTTTTGTCAAATAGTGAGTTCTTATCCCAGAAGCTAGATTCTTTGGGTTTATCAAACAGTAGATTACTATAGTCATTGACTACTGCGTCTTGTGTACCTAACCCATTCCACTGATCCACCACTGTTTCTTAGCCAGTACCAAGTAGTTTTGATGATTGCTCCTTTATAATACAATTTAAAATCTGATATGGCTAGGCCACATTCCCTTGTATTTCTTTTCATTAATTCCCTTGACATTCTGGACCTTTTGTTATTCTAGATTAATTTTGTTATTTTTTCTAGCTCTACAAAATAATTTTTGGTGGTTTGATTGGTATGGCATGGAATAAGTAAATTAATTTAGGTAGAACTGTCATTTTTATTGTATTAGCTCAGCCTACCCATGAGTAACTGATATTTTTCCAGTTATGTAGATCTGACTTTATGTGTATGAAACATGTTTTGCAATTTTATCCATCTAGTTCCTGGGCGTGTTTTGGCACGCAGACTCTCAAATATTTTATATCTATAGTACCTTTAAATGGAATTTCTCTTTTTATCTCTTGCTGTTGGGCTTTGCTAGAAATATATAGAAATGCTGATGATTTATGTGGGTTATGTATCCTGCAACTTTGCTAAAGTTTATTATTATTTTAAGTAGTTTTTTAACTTGATTCTCTAGGATTCTCTAAGTATACTACTATATCATCTGCAAAGAGGTATAGTTTTGTTTCTTCTTTGCCTATTCTAATTCTTTCAATTTATTTTATTTTTTTTTTATTGCTAAAGCTAACATTTCTAGTACCATATTGAACAGCAGTGGTGATAAGGGACATCCTTTTTTCACCCTAACCTTGTTGGAGATGCTTCTAGCTTATCCCCATTACATGTAATACTTGCTAATGATTTTCAATAGATGCTATTTATCATTTTAAGCAAGGCCCCACTTATTCCTATGCTCTGTAGTGTTTTTAATAGGAATGGGTGTTGTATTTTGTCAAAAGCTTTTTCTGCCTCTATTAAGATGGGCATATGATTAATTTTGTTGTTGATATGGTCAATTTTGCTGATAGTTTTCCTAATATTGGACCAGCCTTGCATTCTTAGCATAAATCCTACCTGGTCATAGTGTATTATCCTTGAGATAATTTGCTGTAATCACTTTGCTAATGCTTTATTTAAAATTTTTGCATGTATGTTTATTAGAGAAATTGGTCTACAATTTCCTTTCTCTGTTTTGGCTCTTCCCAGTTTAGGTATCAGCACCATATTTGTATCATAAAAACATTTGGTAGGACTCCTTTTTTGCTGATTTTCCCAAAACTTTATATTGTATTGGAATTAATTGTTCTTTAAATGTTTGGTAGAATTCACTTGTCAATCTATCTGGCCTTTGAGATTTTTTTCTTGTAGAGTTAATTGGTGGCTCATGCAATTTCTTTTTCTGAAATGAGTTTAAGTATTTTATTTCCTTTTCTGTTAATCTGGGCAATTTATATTTTTGTAAACATTCATCCATTTCACTAAGATTGTCAAATTTATTGGCCTACAGTTTGACAAAATAGCTCCTAATTATTATTTTGATTTTCTCTTCATTGGTGGTGAATTCACCCTTTTCCTTTTTGATACTGGTAATCTGATTTTCTTCTTTTTTTCTAAAATCAAATTAACCAAAGTTTTATCTTTTTTATTGGCTTTATCATAAACCCAGCTCTTAGTTTTATTCAGTAATGTAGTAGGAAGGCCGAATTTATGATCTCAAAAAGGATCATATAAATATCAGAATGGTTCGAAATCGATGGGTATACAGAATTCTCCAAGCAGAAGGCATCCAAAAATTTATTCAGGGCCCAGAGCAACAAATTAGAGAA
>CM053622.1:809530178-809545354 GCA_028646595.1 Phalanger gymnotis | reverse complement strand
TATAGTCTTTCACAACATGAGTATTGTGGAAGGGTTATACATAATGATATGCATGTAGCCCATGTTGAATTGCTGGACTTCTTAGGGAAGGTTGGTGGGAAGGGAAGAGGGGAGAGAATTTGGAACTCGAATTTAAAAAATAGATGTTCAAAAACAAAAACAAAAAAGTTTTTGCAGGCAACAAGAAAATAAGATACACAGGCAATGGGGCATAGAAATTTATCTTGCCCTACAAGAAAGGAAGGGAAAAGGGAATGGGAGGGCAGACTGGGGAACAAGGCAACCAGAATATACGCCATCTTGGATTGGGGGGGAGGGGAGAAATGGGGAGAAAATTTGTAATTCAAACTCCTGTGAAAATCAATGCTGAAAACTAAATATATTAAATAAAATTTATTTTAAAAAAGAATTCATATGAGAAAGAGAGTAAGGGAGTATTAAAGATGTGGAAACAAAAATTTGAATGAAAGAAAAGAGAAGGAAATTGTGGGAAATGAAAGGAGGAGTTTTGGTTCCACAGGATTAAAAGTACTTCCCCCACGTTTAGCAGAATGTAAGTCAGGTGACTGGTTCTAATCAGAGCTGTGATCTACCAGAGCCAGCCTTCTGATTGGTAAGGGGTTAGAAGCTTGTACACATGCTTAAGGAGCTGTTTGAGGGGGACATGACATGGACAGTTCAAGGGGTTGCATCTGGCCAATAAAGAGCCGGGTGAGAGATTCAAATTGGGAGTCAATAAAAGGACTGGCATTTGTCTGAGTCCTTGTACTCTCCTGTACTCCATTCATGTACTCATTTATTCTGAAAGAATAAATGTAAAATATTATGAAAACCTTCCTGGCTTAACAATGAGTACTGTTTATTCCTAGACTAAGTATGTTTCTGTTAGAAATAGCAAGAATTTTACCTGGCCATGTGTGAACTTAGAAAAAAAGATTTTATTTCATGGCATATTGACAGGATGACTTGGCCTCTTTGTTGACACAAGCATACCTCAAGTTAGATACAAAGCTCTTTTATTTCCTCCAGATTTGAATTTCATGCTTTAAACCCCATTGGTCAGCATTTCGGGGTTCACTAAACCCCACCCCTTGATTACATCTTTTCACCTCCACACTTCAATCCCCCCTTCTCATCCACACATACTTCATTCTTTATATTTTTTTGTTTCCTTTCAGTTTGTCTGCATCAGATGGCATTAGAAAGGATCTCTCTCAATTGCTAAAGAGAACCGATAAAAGCATGGGTTTGGAAATTCAAACACAGGATGCCAATGATAAAAGACACATTATGTAATACTGAGTCTAGGTTGAGTCTTAACCATACAGGAACAGCCCTCCTTAGAACAAAGAGAGGACTCTGCCTTTTAGATATGCTGATTTTCAAAGGGCCAGACTCTTCAACTGCCTCAAAAAAGCAGTTTGATTACTTATAATTAGCTTCAATATGGCATCAAATCATACTTTCATATAATCTTTGCAGAAATAAAATTCAATCATACCTTACGGTTTCTAACATAGGTTTTCTGTTGGTCTTCCTTATGATGGGGTTTAGGATCTGGAAGTCCCCTTGAATTCTCCTTGAATCTTCCCATTTGGTGAGGCTTTTGCCTGAGGCCATAAGCCTTTCATTATGGCTAGGCCCAAATCTCTAGGTTACTTTTAACCTAGCCTAGCCCTGTATTGTCTGGCTAGTTTCCACCCTTGATCTTGTCAAAGTGTCTATGCCCAAATCTGTTACCCTTAAACTAGCCTAGCCCTACATTGTCTGTTATCTCCAGGTAGCCTTCAGCTACTTCTCACCCTTAATCCCATTCTCTTGGTTCCTGGAGTCTGACTTGATAATCATTTAATATCAATCTAGTAGCTTCAGTAAGGGTCAGAGCCTGAACTGATTAATCAGAGCAAGAGCTTAAACCGATTAACCAGAAGAAGAGTCTGAACCTAACAACCTCTTTGTTCTCTGAGTAAACTCAAAGAATATCTCTTCTAGGTCAACAAAGCCAGATCAAGCTGACTTAAGGGCATTCTTTCCTCTGTCTATTAATACTCAATTAAGGGTGAGGATTAAGGATGAGACCCTTAACACAAGAAACAATCTTGCTTAATATTTTATGGGCATATACTATGTTATGGAATGTTAATGGTAAATTAAACACAGAAACGCTAGGTTGTAGTTTCAACTGACACTTTGTCAACTTTCTTATCTTATTGTTTACAACCTATTCAATTTAGAAAAAGTTTTTTTCTTGCATCATGGTTAAACATACATGGAGATCATAAAATTGAGTAACAGACATGCTGAGTTGCAACTGTTCTAAAAATGTATTTAAACCTTCTCATTCTTCTGTTCAGGCAGTCAGATTTTGTCTGGCTCCATACGTGTATGTATGCACTAGCTTTAAGGGAATAAAAAATATGAATTTTCATATCACCTAGCTTGCTGCCTCCTTTAACCGAACTTTCAGGTTGACAGACCTCATCCCAGTCCCATCAAGCTCCTCCTTAGACCTCTCCTCAAGACCCTCCCTAAACTCCTCCTCCCATCACCCCAAAACCACCCTAGACCCCTCCCACAATCATTCTGTAAATAAATCTCATCTTGCCTCCATGAAGGTGCTCAGATTCAATCTACTTCAGATTGAATCTGGCCTGCTTGTGAAAACAAATGTCACAAAAGGTGAGATTTCTTAAGACTACCCAATATGGTGAATCTATAGTAATTTTGTTTTTCTTTGTGAGAAGGCTTGAGTCAAATTCATTTGAGCAGGACCCAACATGTTGGTATTTTGGGGTTTTGAGCACCCCTAAAAACACATGTTTGCCCAACCTCAACACTTAACAGGGATCATTTGCTGCATATGTTCACACTGCCTCCTTTGGTGGAACTCTTTCCAAGGCTCACCCCCAGATTACAAATAGCAGAGATTAAAATGAGGCAGTTGAGCATACAGATGAGATGTGGGTCCAGTTATCATGCTGTACCATAAGTCTGGTTAGCATGGAAGGGGGCATTATTGTGTAGTCAGTCACTTGTGCAGAGTCTGCCTGAGTGACCTCATGTATAAAACCTTGCTTAGACTTTGGGTATATAGACAGCCATCCTACAGGAGATTGCAGTCTGGAAATACTCTGCACATGTGCACTAATCCCATCACCCCAAGACACTGTAATGAAGGATAAACTGGAGTGGCACAAATCTCATCTCCTCATCGATTACTTGTATCAATCAACATACTTTTGCCCTCATATGGAAGTAGTTTACTCTAGTCTATAAAAGCCTCCAGTAGTTTGAAATCCATGTTGAGCTGAGCTAATGAAGTCCTTTTACATTTCTTTTCCTGAGTTTGCTTCATTGAACAGGGAAAGGCCCAAACCAAGATTTCTTTTGACATAGCAATTGCATAAAATTTGGACAAAGCCAAGTCAGTTTGGATAAACTTATTACATCTCCAAAAACCAATAAAGCAAAACAAAAATAACATTAAAAACAATTCTAGAATACAACCAGGAACAAAATAATTAGTGACTCAAAAAATTGACTACTCCATATGAAGAGAAAAATGAAAGAACAAATGCAAATAATATGCTTCCCCCTTCCAGAAGAGGAAGCAAAAATCTTCAGACACAGACCACAGTGAAAAAACTGCCAGTAGCTTTCTTTCTAATTCAAGGAAGTTTCCTAAGTCTCAGAGTGCTTTCCTAAGGCAGCATCATTTCAGAGCAATAGGTTAAGCAAAATTAGGAAAGAAGATGGTGTCATGATTCATTGTCACTAAAAGAAAATTCATCTAGGAAACAATCCTCCTTCCATATTTCAGCTTACAAATACATATGGTAAACCAAGCTGTTCACAAAAAAAAAAAAAAACCAATTCCTAGTTGCACTCCTTCCAGACCAGCAATGGACGGAGCTCCTACATGCAGCACTGGGGTGTCATTTTTGTGGCTCAAAGGGAGACAGAATCAAGATCTCTAGCCTCTTTCTCCCCTCCGCCTGACCTTTACAGAGTGAAGGAGCTCTCCCACTAGAAGAGAGATAACTCAGCTCAAGAAAAAGAGAGTCCCAGATCTCACCCAAACAAGAATCTTCCCAAAGCCCCTATAGTAACGGAATGGAGCAGGGACATTATTGAGGTTCAGGGGCTTCACAAAATGTTGATGTGCATGGTATATGGGTCGTCTGGAATGAATTCACTCAGGCTGTCTCCGAATCAAGTAAAGGCATTTATTCCAGGTAGCGCAACACACCAAGCAGGTTCCTCTGCTCCTTAAGGGAGACATAGCTCAAGGGAGACCCCACCTTAAGGGGGGGGGGCGACAGCCCCCCTAAGGGAGGCAGCCCCCCAGGGGAGACAACTGTTTCATGGAGATACCCCTTAAGATTGATGACCCCCACTTGAGGGAGTTGGCCACCAGCCAGGGGAAGTTAAAGATTCTTATAGAAGAAAAGCTGCTATAGGTGGGGGAATGAGGTAACCAGGGACTTGTAGGCAAGGTGGAGGTATTTCAGAGTTTCCAGAATTATCTAGGCACATCATCATTCCATTGTCCAGCCCATTTCCCTGGGGTGGAAGGGCCCTTGTTAGTTTCTTTCATTGACCAGACTCTTTGAATCTCATTGTTTTCTAAAGTGATTTTAAGTGGTACTTGAGATAATGGGTTTACCATTGACTAGCCTATTTGAATCTCATCTGGATAGAGACAGTTGGCTCCTCTCAGGTCAACTTCTTCCCAGAGTTTTTCCCCTTTCAGCAGCCTAAAGTGGGGCTGACCTCTTCCATCTTCTCTACCAAGTCTGGAAGCCAGAAATGTCCAAAGCATAAGCCAGATACTGAAGAGACCCTTGATCTAATGATCAAGAAAGCAAACCTCTATCCTCTCTTTATAATTCTACCCTATCCCCTCATTGGTGCAGTGCACTGATCTCCAACAAAAAGGAGAGAGGCCAAAACCAATGGGTTTGGGGACTGGAGTTACGCAAAGAAACCATTAATGGCTCCTGAGAATAGGGAAGCCAAGTCTAGGCAAGCCAAGTCAACAAGGATTTATATATCAAGTACCTATAGTGTGGCAGGTACTTTGCTGCTGTGGGCATCTGTCCTCCTGAAAATGAAGCTTCAGGGAGAAACCAGCCAATCAGAGGGAGAAGCTGAAGGGGCGGAGGATACTTCCAATGTGTAAGGTCCAGAGGTGGAGTCTTGCCATTTGTCCTTCCATTCAAAAAGAACCAATGAAATGCCCATGAATTTGACTTAAGAAAATCAGAGTTGCACAGTCATCTGCCTCTCTCTCTCTTCCAGAGAGTCCAGCAGCAAGGCAAAGTCAGGAGGACTGACAATGGCTTGGGATGTGGATGACCTTGGCTTCTTCAATGTCTCACCAAGCTCTAAGCCCTCCACAGTGCCTGCTTCAGCAACCTTCATGGTTGTTGGAATGAATTGTGTCCACTCATGCCACAAGGGCTCAAATGCTTGAGTAAGTACCCCCACAACTCACTGACAGATTTTAAGCCTGTCAGTTACCTTCAATCTTGTTTAGCCCACCTGACAAGATGGTTTTAGTAGGGTGTTGCCACTGCACATGCTACAGCTGCTTGGAGCCACAGGTGATTGCAGTGAGCTTCTAGGGTAAAAAGATTTAGGGGACCTTGTAGAGAGTGTGCAGGTGAGTTAGAAGTGCAACCCAGAGAGGGATAAAGAAAAGATGAGCATTGGAAGCAACTGTCTTACCAAAAACTCTGCACAGTCATTAGTGAATCCAGGAAAGATTTTTTAAAATATTCTTAAAAATGGGTAACTCCCTAAGGGAGTACATCTGTTAAGACAAATACAAGGCTATTTATTCTCTGTTCCCCAATTAGAATTTCCCTCCCATTAGGATTCACAGCCTATCCAAAAACACCTAAATACCACGCGCGGGCACGCATACACACACACACACACACACACACACACACACACACACGGGACTCTACCCCTGATTACATTATTACATTTTGCATTTCAGCCCCCCCCTTCCTCATTTTCTTTATACTTTATTTAGTAAAGGAATAATAAGCCATAAATGCTTTTAAAATCAACTCAGGATGTCTGTATCACTCAGATTTTATGATCTCCATAGCATGAGAAAGGAATTTTCCTAATCGAACAGTTTGTAAATACAATAAGATAAGAGAGTTGACAAGGTGTTGTGGTACTTGAGAAAACCAGTTATTGCTGACAGAAGACCCCCAGCCCATAGCCCCTGATAAACCCCCCCAGAAAGAAGGGACTCTGACCTTTTGGCATTTAGCAAATGTCCCTAGGGCTCCGTGACTCCTCCAAGGAATGTCAATAGATAAGATTATCCCACCAAACGATAACCTGTCAGAGTCTTTGATCTGTCAGGGTCTTTGATCCTGTTCCCCCAGGACCACCTTGTGACCTGGCCCATAAATTTCAAGAGATAATTAACCACTGCACCTTGTTTTTTCTGTATAAACATGACTCCTTCAGCTTTACTCGAGGCCGTTTTGATTTGGGTTGAACACCGAATGGTCGCTGGCTAATAAATTTTCCAATCAAAACTTATACTCTGTGACATGTCTTGCTCACTCTTGGTATAACATAATGGAGGCCCCAGTGAGATAGAGGCGATATTCCAAGTTATCACCCCAGAGACACCCAGAGAATTTCAGACTTCATCAGGGAGCCTCTGCCCCAATCCACCTTCTCTCATTTCGGAGGGCCAGAGCCAGGGATTTCCTTTCCTAGGACTCTGATGTTGGGTGAGGGTCTTGGAGGATGGGCTCCCTGCTGAATCATCCCTTTTTGGTCTACAGAGAATCCTGGTTTCAGACCTCTAGAGGTAAGATTTCTGTTCTAGTCTCTGGTCTCTGTTAACACGCTACCTGGATGCAGGGACACACGTGTTCAGAGTGGGGGAGGGCAGAACGCTGTCTTCTCACCACAGGTAGTTTGAGAAAGATTGAAGGTCTCTGTTTATCCCTAAAGAGGAAACCTGGTTTTTCTTTCCTCTGAGGGAACCTGGTTTAGCTTTCAATTCAACTTACACATCAGGTTCTGTTCTGTGTTCTGTACGTTCTGAATTTGTCTGTGTCTGTGTGTCTGTGTCTGAAAAATGTGAAATGTCTATATTTTGGTAAAATCTGAAACGCAGGCAGCCAGAGATTTCGGGGGGGGGGGGCGGGGGACAGGGGGAGCTGCAACTAGGGAAACAAAGACTCTCTTCCTTGTGGTTCCTTGTCTGGCCAACTTGGAATTATAACGGAAATAGGGCTAAAACTTTTAGCAGATTCTGGGATTTAATCATTAAAAAGTTTGGAAACTGGTTAGTTGGATTTTGAGAGAGAGAACTCCTGAGACTGTAAAATCACTCCAGGAGCTCACTATTGCTGAAACACCTCCTCCCAATGCTGATCACTTATCATTCCCCACTCCCTCCCCAAAGTTAGGAGGGAATCTTTTCCCTTAGGTTTAAGTGCAAAAAGGTTTTTAAGGAGTAAGAAAAAGGTGAAGTTTACTTGAGTTACAATCATTGAGATCTTTCACCATTGTTGTCCTGTCTCTGACCAAGCCAGGGCTGCAGTAAAAGTTAGAGAGTTAAAACAAACTCCTCTTGTCCTAGATCAGATTAGAAGAGAATGCAGGAGAACTGTAGGGAAAACTTAAATCACCCTTCCCCACCTGGCAAAAGGAGGAGAAGGACAGAAATTCACAGACTGACAGTCAGTCCTGTGCCCCTGGGTACCTTTGTAGTCCATCCTTTTTGGTAAAGCTTAGAAATGACACCCCAGTCCTATGCATTCTGCCCACCCTGTCCCCAGCAGCTGCAAACTGCCCTAGGCTCAGTAACTTCTGCAGTTGTGGGGGAAGGGAAAGATGAATGGATTGGGCCTGTGATCAGCATTTCCTAAGCTCTGCCTCCAAAAAAATTATCTTCACTGTGAAACCAGCCCCTGCTCTCTGCTCTAGGTAAACTTCATACTTCTTTGTTCCAATTGCAAAACTGTATTTTAATCTCTGACCTGTTTCCTGATTTGTAAAGGGAAAATAGTAATAATGGTTGTTTATATTTTAGACACAACATTATTATTATCTCTCTCTGATTTAATGTAATTGTTAACTTTTGAAGTGGTTTTTGAATACCAAAAGTAATAAGCTGAAAATTATCCATATGTGATAATCTGGAAATGCAATTGATGTCATCTGAAATTTATTGTTTCTGTATTTCTAAAATTGCATTGTATTTCTAAAATTCTCTTAGATTGTAAAATTTGAGAAAATCATTGTATGGTAAAAAATGATATTATAGCAATCTTCATCTGATTTTGATATATGTGAATTGGGCTTTTAAAGGGATGTGATAAAATCTGGAACTGTTATAAGTGGTTATAATAAGTGAATAATTAATATTACTGATAATTAACCATGAGAACAGACTTTCCATGTGAAAAAGTTTTTATTATGAGAATATATCTGGTGGTTTAAAGTTATGGTTTCAAATAATGAGATGAAAGATTCTCTGTGCATGGAGATTTAGAAATGCGTTCACCTAAATTGATAAATGGGTTGTTTCAAGTTTTCAAATGCATAATTATGTTTAGGGAAGGCATTGTTACCTTTCTAAATTGTGTAATTTGACAAACAGATGTATCTGCAATATTGAAAAACTGGTTTTATAGACAATAATCTTTTCTTTTACAATGCTAAGTATTGGGCCTTAGAAATTAAAATGTTACCACTAGTGATTATGAATTCAGATTTGATTTGCTTATCCAAGTCAGTTATGATCACTTGATTGGTAATTAATTAGCTTGTTTCAAATTTTAAATACATGACAATTGCTTGTGGTGTACCTATATTTCTAAGTTGCAAATTGGTTAACATTGCATTGCCTATGCTGTTGGAAAAACAATTTCTCTTGTAATCTAGGTGTTGTTAGATTAAGAATTGTACTTAATTAAGAAATTGAGGTTGTTAACTGAAACAAGGACTTTTGGAACCATGTAGCCATGAATTCTTATCCATCTTGTGTAAAGTTTTCTGTGTAGAGGAATTCCTGTGAAGTTTTTTAAAGTCCTGGTAAACTTTGTTATTGTAATAAGGTTAATTTAATTGGGTATGTAATTATTATAGAAACTAGGTGTCCTCCCCATTACAACACTTTTTTGACTAAGGAACTTTGTAATATCTAGGAATTCTGTGCAATATTTGAGAATGAGGACATTTGGCACCAACTTAGTTAATGAATTCCAGCATTTAAGGGTTAATTTGCTTTAAGGAGAAAGAAGCAGATGTCTATCATTTTAAAATCTTCTAAATAATTTTTCTTCATGAAAGTTTAGTGACAATCCCTGTTTATATCAGGATCAATTTTAAACTGTTTTAAAGAAGGGAAAATACTTTTGAAAAATGCTCTGTCAAATCTTTTAGTATAATTTTCAGAAGGCCTGCTGAATTTCCACCTGTAAGCTAATTGGTTGCAGTTCAAATCTACTGTGAGTTTTCAGAGTTTCTGGGTGAGAACCTTATACTTGGGGAATTAATGCTTATCTGTAGAAGACTTGTGGAGGGTGGTTAAAGCATGTGTTTTATGTACCCCAAGAAAGGCCCTTTCAATGTCTTATTCTAGAATTTTGAGTAAGGAGGTTCAAAACCGCAGTCTGTGCATTCCTTACTCCTCCCCCCTCCCCTTAGTTTGGATAAGAAGAGTTTTACCTTTGCCCACCTGTCAGAAGGGATGGAAGGGGGAGGAGCAGCAGTTACTGGGATTTGAGTTTTTACTGAAAGAAAGAGAACAGTGGGAGTCAGAAGCCTCCATACCTGGCTTCTTAAAGTCATCAAAAAGTGATGGGTTTTTAGGAAAGATTAGGTTTTGAGGATGTGGGTCTTAAGGATACAGTTTTTATTAGTGAAGCCTGCCATCTGATGGAAAAGAACCCACCCTCAGGGGAGATGATATGGCAGATCTCTGCAATCAGAAATAAGCAGGTAGTGACAAAAGGGAAGTTATCTGCCAGAATCTGTTACCATTGTGAAAGAAGCTGGCTTTATGGGGAAAATGGAAAATTGGATAAATGCAAATATGTGAAATCTTGTTGTTTTTAATCAAATGACCGGTTACATTGGTACTCTTGTATAGCCAAATGAAAGATAACATGGTTTCTAAAAGTATCGATGGGAATAATTTGGGAAAAAGGGAAAAGAAGTTTTATGAGATAATATTGTTTACAAATGTAAGGTTGAATCATCATCCCATAAACTAAGGATAGGATTTAAAGTTATATTGTATCTATGTGAGATAGATAGAACAGAGATCAGCTGCAATGTCAACACTCAGGAAGGGGAAAGAGCCCAGGAGGGGACTCTGTGCCATCCTTGGATCCCTGGCTTTGCCCAGCACTCACTCCATGACTCAGGAAAACTCACAGCCTGTCGAGGGTTTCAGTTTCCTCCCCTATAAAATGGAGGGGTGGGATTCAGTGTCCAAGGCGCTATTGGCAAGAGGGAAATGAAGCATTGGTGACATAACAGGGTAGTCCAGAGGGCCCCTTCCCCTTCCGGAAGTGCCGATGGGGAAAGAGGCTTTGGAATATGGGACAAAGAAAGGGAAGCTGGATGTGGTTATACCTTCACCACCATCCCCCCAAAGATCCCCATTTCCTCTTCCTCTGCCCAAGAAAGACAGGCTGGCATGAGCTTCAGGGCACATCTGAGAAAGGGTGAAAGAACCAGCCATGCCAGCCACAGAGGGTCATCAGCAACAGCAGAGCTCTGGCTGATGTTTGCCTGGTGCCCACCCAGAACCTCTACAGCATTCCTGGAATCTTGTCAGGTTTTAGAAAATGTGTGTGGCTGCTGCGTGGTTTATCCAGGTAATGACACTGGTGGTCAGAGAGAAGAGGCCTCAAAGGCAGGCGGGGACTCAGGACCAGAGAGAGGAAGGAGAAGTAAACCTTCTCAGGGTTTGACAAACTCAGAGCAGAGCCTGCCCTGGGCCCATCCTGTGCCACAGACAGTGTCCTGGGAAGCCGGAAGTCTCCTCTCCCACCAGCTGCTGGGACCACCATGACCCACATCCTCTCTGTCCTGCTGTGCCTTGGTGAGTCCTAAAAAGCCCCGTGTTGGAGGGGATTGTACACACCTTCAACTCCAACCCGACCCCACTGCCATCTTGCTGAGTAAGAAGCTCTCCCCCAGAGAAGGGGACAGTCTGAGGTCATCCAGCAAGGTGAGGGGGAGGACTGGGGTGGGGGGTGGAAGCTGGAGCTCTTAGAGTGTCTTCTGGCATCCAGCCCCTTTCGCTTACACCAGCCATAAGTCTGGGCTCTGATCCCTTTGTCTCCTTCCTCTGGGGGCGCTGGGTGGGGGAATGTGGGGATCTGAGAGTAACGAAGGTCCTCTCTACCAGGGCTGTGTCTGGGCCAGAGGATGAGGGCACAGACAGGTGAGTCCTTCCCCCCTCACTCTCCCTGCCCAGAGCAGACAGTTGCCCCAGGAGAGGGAAGGGGGAGGTCTAAGCAAGGCTGACAGGATTTAAAATGAGGGAACCCTGTATGGGGGGCAGAGAGAAGGGGGATCCCCTGGAACTTACAGCTCTCATTCCTTCCAGACACCCTCCCCAGACCCTCTCTCAGGGCAGACAATGGCTCTTTGGTGCCCCAAGGGAGAAGTGTGACCTTCAGGTGTAAAGGGTCATGGGAGGGTGGTATATACATTCTGGATAAAAAGGAGGGATCTGAGAGGAAAAGGATCAAGGCAATGAACTCAGATGGAATGGAGGCCAAGTTTCACATCCAATCAGTGACAGCAAACAATGCAGGGACCTACTGCTGCCTCTACAGACACTCATCTCGCTGGTCAGAGCCCAGTGACCCCCTGGAGCTGGTGGTGACAGGTAAGGACACTCCCTGTGCCCCAGGCCCCTCAGGAAGGGCTGGCTCTGGGTCCCAGAAGCCCCTAAGCTCCCCCTCAGTCCAGCCTGGCCCCAAGCATCCCTCTGCCTCTGCCCTTCCTGTCCTCTCCCCTGTCTCTGCCTCTGCTATCCCTCTGGGGCTAGAGGTGGGGGAGGAGAATCAGCATTTATACAGTACGTACTATGTGCCAAGCAAGTTACACTTATTATCCCTGTGAGGCAGGTGCTGTTATGATCCCCATCTTACATTTGAGGAAACTGAAGAAAACAGACAGGAAGTGACTTGCGCAGGATCACATAGCTGAGAGGTGTCTAAGGCTGGATTTGAACTCAAATCTTCTTGGCCCAGGGCTCTATCCACTGCACCACCACAGTCAGATCCTACCTTGGGGCCAGAGAGGAGGCACAAGGCTCAGCCTGAGTCTCAGGACACTAGACAGAACTGGTGGCTCCAGAGGAGGGGGCACAGGGCCGGTGGGGCATCTCCCCCTCCCAGCCAGGAGAGGGAATGCAGGGTGCCCCTGCTGCTGCTCTGCCCTTACCCCAAGCTCAAACCTAGGCACAGGGAAGAGATGGGGGGGGGTCTCCTCTGGGTATCCGCAGGGATTTTCTGTACAGGAAGGTTTAGGAGGCCAAGATAGAAGTGAACCAGGAGTCACAACCAAGTCTCTTACAGTCCCTCCCACACCTGCCCTAGGGACCAGCCCAGGAGTCAGGATAAGAGCTAGGCTCTGCTTTGGGGAGCTAATAACTGGCCAGAACTGCAGGCATGAGTCTTAAGTATGTCCCCACCCCCAATTCCCAGGGAGAGAGATTCTATGACAAAAGACCAGAGATTGGGGCTCCCAGCCCAGGACCAGGGAGGAAGATGCCATGTCTATGCTTTCCTACCCCACACTGACCCCTATTTGTCTCTCTCTGTCTCTGTCTCCTCCTGCCTCCAGCCTTCTCTCCTCTATGTCTCTTTGTCTCTCTCTCTCTCCCCTTCCCTCCTTCTTTCTGTCTCTGTTCTCTTTCTTTCTCTGTCTCCCCACCCTCCCATACTTTTGTCTTTCTGTCTCTCTTGGTCTCTCTTTGTCTGTATGTGTCTCTGTATGTGTGTGTATCTCTCTATGTGTGACTCTCTCTGTCTCTACCTTCTTTATTCTCTGTCTCTCTCTGTGTAATGGCAAGCAGGGTGGGACTTTTTGTTGTCTTTTGTTTTGGAGGGCTTCTCAGCACTAAGGCAATCAAATGCCTTTGAGTCTCGCCTTTGAATCAAGAGTCATTGATTGCAAACAATATATATGATGTTGTGCTAATGATTAAAGATCTTTCCCACACTCTTGTGCTAAGTAGATGCTGAGCCTCAGGCCTACACCCTTTTACTAAGTAGACACTAAGCCCCAGGGCCCAAACCTGGGTACATATGCTTTGAGGTTAGCATTTTGCTTTGGGGGCACACTCATTAGAAGAGTGCTAGTGTGGAGACTCTGAATAGCCATTAAGGAGAGCTCCCAGCACTGAAAACCTGGATGTTTGTGTTTCTCTCTCTGATAACTGTGTATATATTGCTATGGTCAGACAGATAGTCGCCTGTCGATTGGTGTTTATTTTCTCTGTTTTATATAATTTCAGCTTGTAATTTCTATTTCTGTTTTCTCAGAGTGCTGACTGTATGTTTAATTGAAGTGATATTGTAAACCCCTTAAAGTTGCTTTCCTTAGAAAAGCAAATCAAAGAACCTGTGATAGTAGCCCTCCTGTGTGCTGGTGTTATTGGCCTTATACAGCCATAGTAGCTGCAAGCAACATTGTTGTTACATTCTGTCTCTCTCTGTTTCCCTCTGTCTCTCTCCCTCTCTGTCTCTGTCTCTCTGTTTCTCTATCTCGGTCTCTCTCTCTCCCTTCTCCTCCCTCTTCCCTTCCCTCCTTCCTTCTTTTCTTTTCTCTCTTTCACTCCTCTATTACTCAAATCTTTCACATACCTTCCTTCTTTCTCTCTCAGTTTCTCTGTGTGTCTCACCTCCTTCGGTCCCTCTCCTCTCTTTGTCTCTCACTCCCTCCATCCACCCAACCAAGCACTTTCTTTTTCCCACCCGGAGCTGTCCAAGATCCTTCCTCTCCCCCAAAATCTGTGATATTTCCCTTTTTCTGGAGATGAGCTAAACCTCCACTCCCAGGCAGAAGTCTAGGCAGGCCCAGGGCAATTCTTCTGCCAGCCAATTCTGCCCCCTCCTCTGAAAGAAGGGGGGTCACAGCCCTAACTCCATGCTCTCCTCCTCCTCTTCCCCCAGGCCTCTATGATCCACCCTCCCTCTCAACCCTGCCCAGCTCTGTGGTGTCCCCAGGACACCATGTGATCTTCCACTGTCAGTCAGAGGAATGGTATGACATGTATGTCCTGTACAAGGATGGAGAAGAGATCACCCGCGGCAGGGCCCAGATCCATGGAATGGGGTCACAGGCTACCTTTCATGTCTCTGCTCAGACCTCTGCCCACAGAGGAACTTACCAATGCTACAGCTTTCAAAGTCACATCCCTTATGAGTGGTCATCCCCCAGCAATGCCCTGGTGCTCAACGTCACAGGTAAGGGAGCCTCAGCCCCCCCCCCACTCCCCCATCTCTCCTAAGCTCCTCACTGAGGCATTACCCTACAAGCTCAGGGCCCTGCCCCAGGGGACTCCAGGGGCCAGGAAGCTCAGAGGAAGGGAGTGGAGAGTATGGGCAATGGGTCACACTCAGAGAGTGCAGAAAGTGAGGACTCTCCACCCTGGCCCCTCTAGACTCCACCATTTGCCACCTGTCCAGTTATGTTTTCCCATAGACAGACAATATGTCTACTAGGTCCCAAGAAAGGGGGTTGAGGAGGTCAGAGAAGGAGCCAAGAGGAGGCCAGAGCCAGCCTGGGTATAGCCAGTGCGGAAGGGGGAGGTTAAATATTCCCAAGCCCCTCACTCTTCTCCTCTCCCTATTCCAGACACCTCAAAGGATCCTCACCTGCCCCAAAGCCCTGGCAATCCCCAGGCTCTGACAACCTCCCCACTCAGTGAGTAACCAGTTACTCTCAGGACAGGGTGGGGGGTCTCTCTCCCCTATTACTTTCCATCTCCTGTCTAGGACATGGCTGAGTTCCCCTTTCTCAGAAAGAACCAAGGCATGGGGAGGCTGGAGGGAAGGGACAGCAGCAGGGGAAACACCAGCCTGGGGAAGGAGGAAGAACATGGCTGGTCAGGAAGGGGGCTGGGGAGGTGGGGAGCAGAGATGGACAGGGCAGCC
>CM053622.1:809507542-809529678 GCA_028646595.1 Phalanger gymnotis | reverse complement strand
TTTTGCTGCGGTGGGGCCTAAATAAATTTCTTGTTGTTTTCTCCTTAGAGAATCTCTCATACCTTGTGATTTTGGACCATTCAAACATATACATGATTATATTTGAGATCATAAATTCGGCCTTCCTACTACACTGCCCCAGCTGATCTTTGCAATGGACTGCAAAGAGTTTCAACCTAGGGGAGGAATGTAACTTGAGTTCCAAAGCCCATTGGTATGTGACTCTTTCCTTGTTTGTGGGGACAAATGCCCTGCCCTGTGTGAGAGGATGGCTGGAGGTGGGAAGAACCAGAGAGAGGAGAGATCTTCAGTTTTCTGCCAGTCATTTCAGGTGCTTCAAGAGAGAAGACACACAAGGCCAATTCCATTTCAGGTTGTTGAAGGAAGACTCTGAGAAGACCATAGAGGAGCTGGCAGTCTCCATCATGTCCCTGTCCCCAGAAGGGGACTTTGGGGCATTTTGCCTTGGTTTAGATCTGTGATCCTCTTTCTTGGTAGAGCTGAGTTAAGTTGCTGGCAACAGGAGAGCTCCTGCTCTCATTAGTGTCTGGTATAATTCTGGTATATATTTTCCTATGTATACCTTCTTTGATTTCAGTTTTGCTATGATGTGGATAAATGAATTTCTTTGCTAATTGGTTTGTATGTTCATTGTAGTAATGGTGTTTGGTGGTAAGGGAGTCAAGCCTTAGATATAGAGCCTCGGGTCCTCTTTTCCCCCTTATTAATGAAACAATTATCAGAAGTTAGCTTGAACCTGAAAATATATCCTTAGACTGATATTTAAGGGAGCAGAGAGATATGCTTTTAGCCTCTCTCTGAGGAGAGCAGAGTGGTGGTCTCTGTTCTGTTTCCTTTTTCCTCTCCTTGTAGGAATGACCTTTGGAGAAGAATTGGGGAAGGAGAGATTGGCCATTTCCAATGACAATGCCATGACACATGTGAGGGACAGCCTTACCACATTTGTATTATTTGCTGATACTGCCAGTGGTGGGTATATGCCTGGACTATTGCAATCACTGTTGGTGGGGGAGTATCTGCTTGCCTCAAGTCTCTCCCCATTTCAGTTCATCCTCAATTCTGCTGTCAAAGTGATCTTTCTAAGCTCCAGGTTTGCCTATGTCACTCCCATATTCATCAGTTAGGGGATCCTTGCCCTAGTCTAGTCACAGTCCTAATGACTTCAAAGTAGAAATCCTTTCTGAGCTGATTTGAAAGATGAGAGGAGGGCATTGTTTTGGAAGTGATAGTTAACAAAAGACTGATAGAGGCTTCTCTTTCAGATTAGTCTAAAAACTTTAGACTAGAATAATTTTAAAATGCTTTCTCGATATTTGGAAGAGGGGGGAAAGGGGAAGAAAGGCATGTTCTGTCTGCTTCCACATATGTAAAGGAAGGCTCATGAGCAACAAAAGAGAGCAGGAGTTGTTTGGTACCTCTAGGTGCCTCTAGCACCTTGAGAGAGGTTGTTTAATCCTGTGGTGGTGGTCCTTCTCTACGAACTTGTGTGAGAGGAAAGAGGCACTACATTGGGGTGGCCATCTACATGCATACTACATAGCAAAAGAGTTGTGGTTTGTTCTTCATTCTCGAAGAAGACCATAACATTAGGGAGATGAGGACATGACTTACAATGGACGGTGATTTGAGTGAGAGGGCCGTGCAAAGTCACTAGCCTCACTTTCTCCTCTGGAGACATCTGGGTCCAGTGACTGGATATCAATCAGGACAACTGGAGATGACTCAGATATAGCAAAAGAGATCGACTAGAAAGTTCCTCTGACTTCAAACGTGGGGTTTTCACCACTTCCCCACCCTCACTGGTAAATGCTTAGATAAATCCGTTTTTTTTTTCTGTGTTGTTCTTGACTCTGGTGCCAACATGAAAGGGCTTGTCCTTGTCTCTGTCTTCTATGTCTCTGTCTATCCCTCTTTGCACCCCTTTCTCTTTCCCTCTATATGTTTCATTATTCACCCAAGAAGCATTTATGAAGTGCCTGCTATGTTGTATTCTGGGGAGATGACAGCAAAACCAAAACTGCTGTTTTTGTTCTGAAGGAACTGACATTCTTACACTTTTCATTCTCCCTGTGATGTCCTTTCTGTTTTTCTCCGGGTCTTCTCAAGCTATCATCTCTGCTCTGACTTCCCCTTCTTCCATTCACAATCCACACAAAAGATAACATGTTCAACACTAAATTTTATTTTGCTCTCAGATGTCTTGTTCTATCCCTGTTACTGCCTTGTAAAATCCCAGCCCTCACCATCTGTCTCCTGCTCCTACTCACATGTAGCTGGATGGAGCTGCAGGAAGTCATAAAACTGGGATCTCTATACATTTTTGTTATCCATCATCAACTGGGCTCTCACTGCAGCAAGGCAATCCTTTTATTCCCTTCTAATCTATTCTGTATTACATCTCTCTCAGAGGCAGTTCCAAACCTTCTCTTCTCTTCTTTCCTCAAGCCTCCTCTGTCCCTAGTCATCTCAGTAGAGGACCAACCTGTACTTTGTTAAGAAATTAGGGGCACTTTGCCCTGAGTTTCCTTCTTGCCCTTCTTCTTTTTTTTTTTAGCGGTGAAGGCAGGGCAATTGGGGTTAAGTGACTTGCCCAAGGTCACACAGCTAGTAAGTGTGTCTGAGGCTGGATTTCAACTCAGGTCCTCCTGACTTCAGGGCCGGTGCTCTACTCACTGCATTGTACTTCTACTAATCTCAAAACTCCTTGTCATCACAAGCTCCTTGAGAGTATAGATTGTTTATTTTTCATCTTGTATCCTAAGTACCTGGCACAGTGCCCACCCCAAAGCTGGTGTTTAGTAGATGTTTGTTGATTGGTTGACTGGTCATTTGCATCCTCTCCTCCTTTACTCTGGTTTCTTATGAAGAAGAGGCCTCTTTTCTCACATGCCATCACTTCTCATCTCTTCTGGCTCAGTTCCCCCCAAATCGCTTCCTTACCTCTCTAGTTTTCATTCTGTCCCTACTTACTGATTTCATTCCTGTTACCTGAAAGCAAACCCAATGCACCCACTCCTGAAAGAAAAATCCCTCATTTCACCCTAACATTCCTTCAAGCTATTGTTTTAATTCTCTTCAGTATGAGCATGGGGTGTGAGAGAATGTACAGAAGGTGAGGGAAGTTCTAGAGAGGGTAGCTGGAGCTACAGGGTCATCAGAAGAGATCCGAGGTGTAATAGATGGTTAATATACGGAAGGAATATGAAAGAAAGAGATCTAAGGATGAAGGGAAGATTGCTATGGAATTGGAAGACCAGGGGATGCAGAGGAAAGGATGCACAGGGTTTTTTTCAGACCTGATTGGGCTTGAATTGAAGAGGATGAGGATAAGAAAACATGAGGAGTAAGCAGGGAATAGTTTTTTACTAAATAGCAGCTGACTAATTATTTCAAGGGATAAGGAGAAAAACAGGAAAAGCCATAGTATAATAATGGATAGCAGATGGTAAGAGAAGCTCACAGTCCTCAAAGGTGGTTGCAGAGAGAGCTGGTCCAGGTTTGGGTCTGTTCCTTCGTCCAGGAGACTGAGGAAGGGGGTGAGGCATTGGGGCTGGACAGTGATCTCCCTGATAAACAGAGATGGGTTGTCAGGCCTGGGCAGAGCCAGGGTCCTGGCTCCTCATGCCTTCTCCTCTTGCCCCCAGATGCTGATTTAGGTACATTCTAATCTGGAATGTTTCCAATGTCTGTTTACTGTTTTGCTGGGATAAATATGTTTACTAGCTGTTCACTATTCGTGATGTCGATTCACGTGACCAACATTTGGTGGGAAGTAAGCCGGTTAGCGTAAGCTAATGCTTACCCCACTCTCCAAGAACAAAGAGGAAATGGTTTCCTTCTCAATGCAGAGTCTTACATCTACATAAGATATATTTAAAGGGATGAGTAAATAGATATAACAGTAGCCCGATATCTCCTCTCAGAGTCCAGAGATAAGAACCCTTGGTATTCTTGGTGGCACTTCAGGGGCCTGCCTATCCATTCGAGGCATGGCTGTTGGTTCTTCCCCTCTCCTAATAGGTGAGCCAAGCCTAAGGTCATATCTATCCATGCTTCCACCAAAACATGTTAGACAACTTATATGGACATATATATCTCATGTGAGACAGCCCATCTGCAGGAATATGATAATAATTCTGGTGACTCTGGGTTCAGCCTCCCCACCACCCCCATCTTCAATCCTAGGCGCAGTTGCTTGGTTTCTGTATACAGTATCTTCTTCGTTAAAAAGTCACTTTTTGAGCTCAGACTCTCTGGGTATTTACGGGCACACGGTCTTTTTGTTTTAAAGTCTTTTTAATTAATTGCTCATTGTCACCTAGCTCTTACCCCTTAGGGAATCCAACCAGCCAATTAATCGATCAATGAACATTTTGTAGTGCCTACTATGAGCCAGACACTTCACTGAGTTAGGCTCTGGGGATACAAATGCAATTCCTGCCCTCCAAATACTGTTAAAAAAGGTTTTAGTGAGAATGATCCCAGACACTGTCTCTTCTGCCCCAAATTTCACTAGTAGAGACTCTCATGGCAAGGAAAAAAGGGCTAGCTACAAAACTTACAGAAAATGATCGTCCACACCACCTGGGAGGTTAGACACGGACACAGAAAGTCATTAGGTCACAAAAGTACCAGATGATTTGACCTATGGCCAGGCTTTGCAACAGAAGTGGTCACTTACTTGGCTTGAAGTTGCTCTGGTCAATGAACAATAGCCAATGTTTCTTTGAACTGCATTAGAGCTCTTTGACCAGAAGACACCGTGTGAAATTGGTGGAGCATTAGTTTGAGAGTTTAAAAAAAATTTTAAGCTGAATTTAAAATTTGACTTTAAGTAACAGAGGTATAACAAAAAATGATCTCATTCCACTGAGGGGAAAAACAAACAAAACTAATTCAAGGAGATTGGAAGCTTTGTTTACCAATATGCTTGGAATATTCTGATCTAGGAGGCGCTTACCACCAGTCTCAGGGTAGCAGAACATAACTGCTATCTTACTGGCAAAGGGAGATATTCTAATTTGCCCATCCCCTGACATCCCAGTTCACTAGAAACAGCCTTATTGTGCTCAGTCACAGGGTTACTTGTCTCTTTGGGTCTTGGGTGACGCAGTGTAGGGGAGAGAGACACATCCTTCAAGTAGACACCAATTTCAGAAGTAGGTACAAAATAGTTCCAAGAAGTCTCAGGTTTCCTTTTAAAGAGGGGCAGTGGTAAAAAAGGTACCCAGTGTACAATAGGAGCTGAGTATGGGAAGGCAGTTTATTCCTACACAGAAAGAAATGCTAATCATGGGAGAATCACAGCACACAAGTGCAGAATTAATTGGAATAACAAGATTCAGCAGTAACTTATAACATAACTCCAGTTAATCAGGAGGAAGGCTAATGCTTAAATCTCACTACTACATAAAAGAGCTTGTTAATGAGCTATTTATTATTTTACCTGTCCAGCACTGCCCTGTACCATCCAAATACACTGCTGCTAAAAGCTTGCTGTCCAAATGGCCAAACTGGGTCAACCCCCATAACAGTGGCCATTCTCTCTGATTCAGTAGCATCTTTTGTTTCCAGGTGACTCCTCATCGGCATCTGGGACCTCCAGGCCTTTTGGAACTCATGAGATTTCCATTAGTCCTGGACCAGGACATCCTAGAATTCTTGCCTAATGAATAAACAAACCAACCAGAAAAGGCAGGGGCAGCCATGTGCTCATGGCTACATGGAGGCCAGTTAGAAGACACAACATTCAAATCTCCACCCCTCGCTTAAGTGAGGGTAGTCAGAAGGATTTAAATTAAATAACAACTTTAAAAAAATATTTTTTTATAATAAACTCTTGTGGTCACTGTGTGGCTTGCCTATCTAATGTAAATAGAGGATGGGCCAGAGTAGATATTTTCCCATAATTCTCGTGATTTAGAGTGCCATTAGTTGCATACTCTTGGATCAATACCGAATCAGGCCCAGAACCTGTTGCTACCAGGAGTCACAGAGAGCCTAGGCTATGGGAGAAGGAAGAGCTTAAGCTCAGAGCTTATAGGTAGGCATGCAGTGGATAGCGTACCAGGACTAAAGTCAGGAAGACCTGAGTTCAAATGTGATCTCAGATACTTCCTAGTTGGGTGACCCTGGGAAAGTCATTTAAGTTCTATTTGTTTCAGTTTCCTCATCTATGAAATAGGGGTGATACAGCACCTACTTTCCAGGGTTGTTGATGAGGATCAGAATGAGATAATATATGCAAAGTGCTTAGCACAGTTCCTGACGTAGTACGTGGTATATCGATGTTAGCTATCGTCATCAACATTATTCCTATTTCACTTCCTCTGGTGAGCAGCAGGGTGGCTGGTGGCTTGAGTGTAGACCCACTCAGGAGGCAGATTGCCTTATATTTCCTTACTGGTGAATTTATTGATAAGGTGGGAGCCTGTTAATTAATTTTTTTGGTAGGTTGCAGAAAGTGGAAGATGAGCTCACGTAGGCTACTGGTGCTACCTCTGAGACCCACCAAGGACAGACACACATAGCCTGGCTGCTGCCACAACGGAAATCAAAGTACTTATTATAATGGGAAAAGAGCTGGGGTCAATGTTTGGGACAGGCTCTGCCCTCAGAAAGCAGAGGCTGAATGGGGAGGGGCCTCTGCCTCCTGGGGTCCCTTGGGCTTGGGTGGCGCTCACCACAGGGCAGCATAGAGACTGGACTCCCCTGGTCCAGAGAGGGGAGGGTCCTCGGCCCCAGCCTGGAGGCTGTGGATGTTCAGCTGGGCATAGGTCGCTTCTTGAGGGTCTTCCTTTTTGGGAGCCTGGCAAGAGGGGAGGAAAGAATGCAGTGGGACATGGGGCAGGAGGGCTGAGGAAGGCAAGCTGTATATCCTCAGGGAAGCCTCTCCCTCCCTGTTCCCTCCAGAAGGAGAGATCCATGAGTGACTCACAGCAGTGTGCTCTGTCTGCCTGTCATCATTCACAGCAGCATCTGGAGACAAGAAGAGAAAGCATAAGGGGCCAGGACCCTGGCTCTGCCCAGGACCAAGCTCTTCTCTCTGACACCCCAGGTCCCCCTGCTCCTGCCCCTCTCACTCACATAGTATCTCCTCCAGGGGAGTCCCCTCTGGGTCAGAGCTGGGGAGCAAGAAGGCACAGAAAGTTGAGGTGAAAGGTCCAAGAAGGTGAATGGAATCACTGAAGAGGGGTTCAGGGGGAATCACTGTATATCTAGGGCCTCTACCTTCTCAGGGTCTCCTTGATTTCTGTCTCTTTGCCCCTTGTCTCTGCAAGGAAAGTCAGGGTCAGACTCTGAATCCAGGAGGGTTCAGCCAGTGTCCCATGGAGCTTTTGGCCGAAGTCACCCCAAGCCCCAAGAACTTACTGGGTCTGGACTGACTTTGGCTGCAGCGTTGAAGGAGGAAGAAGAGAAGGAAGAGGAAGAATAGGATGATGGATGCTAAGATGCCCATCAGGAGATTTGCTGTAAGCCTAGGGAGACCTTGGTGTGGAGATCAAGGCATAGGGGACAGTGTTAACACTATCATGGTACTTGGCGGTGTATCCTCCCCATTGTGAGTGGAGGTGGGAAGATTCAGTCCCCAGTTAGAAGGACGAGTTAGGAGCTCTTTTTAGGTTCCTTTTCTTTGGACAACCCCCAGAGTGGGGATAGGCAAAGGAGGTGTTCAAGGGGAAGTGATGGGTAATTAATGAAATTCTAGTATTTGGCGGGGGCAGGGAAGAGGGAGAAATCAACCCTCAATTAACATCCATCTCAAGGCCTCCCTTTCCAGGCTGGTATGAGAATCTTCTAGTTACTCACCAAACAGCAGGTCAGAATGCTTTGGAGAGGAGGTTCCTGGGAATGAGGAAGTATGGTTAGGGAACCAGCAGGGCCAGCATAGAGACTGCCTAGTCTGGTAGTCAAGAGACCTGGGTTCCATTGACTGGATGACAAGTCTGGACCCGTTTTTGGACCTCACTTTTCCATTTGTAGAAAAAAAGGGGGGAAGGGGAGGGACTGGACTCCATTATCAATGGCCTGACATCGATGTGGTCTGATTCCTACAAGCACTTATTCATTTATTTGTTTCTTTTCCAATTTTTTCTTCTATAGCTCTCATTTCTTTTCCAATTTTTTTCCCTCTAGTATTCTGATTTAATTTGGAAAGACATTTTGAACTCTGTTTTTTTAAAAATTCTTGCTTCATTTCTTCCAGAAATTCTAGTGGCCCAAGATGTGTTTTTCTCTGAGGTTTTGTAGATGTTTTGGAATCAATCTATTTTTCCGAGTTTCTGTCTTGAGTCTCCCCAACACCATAATACCTTTTTATTGGTGGGATCATTTTTGTTTGTTTGCTTGTCCATTCTTCTGGCCCATTTTTTTTTTTGACTTCAGATTTAATGTTAGAGCTAGGCTTTGCAAACTTTTAGAGGGAAGGTCTGGGTCGATCCTAATGCTTCTTTCTTGGAGTGTTGAGTATTGACCGATTCCAAGACCTTGGAGACAACTAATGCTGGGCGGGGGGGCTACCAGCTTTCAGCCCTCCCCAAATCTGCTCCAAGGCAAAGTCTGATCACTGTCCCACTGGTCTGACCTCTGCAAGTTCTTGAGCTGGATTTGGGTCTGAGCAAAAGGCCTGTGGGCTTGCCCAGTTTGGAGTTTCAGTAGGTGCTGCTGGAATCCATCCCTGTCAGCCAGCTGGGAAGTTCTGCTGGGTCAGAGCGACACAGCTGTTGATTTCTCCTTGGCCTGGGATTCCTGTTCTAGTTATTCCACTGCAGGTTTCAGACTGGGCTGGAAGCTGGTGCTCCACCCCTGGTACTTCTGAACCTGCTCCTCACTCAGCACCTAGATAAGAACCCTGTCTTCCATCATCTTGGGAGTGGGTGACCTCTCTGGAGTGCCCTGGGTCCATGATCCAGCAGGTAGTGAGATCCTCACATGATCCAGCATGAAGTATTGAGGAACAGAGCTCCTGGTTGGCAGCTGTTCCTGTACCTCACATGAGTTTAGACCCCTGTGAACTGGATCTGAGACCTCCTCTTTCCCTTGTACCCAGTCTCTTCCTATGTTGGAATATTCTGTGCATTTCACTCCTGGCCTAACCCGTCCCCAGTGTCCACAGACCTCTCTATCCATTTCTCTATGTCAATCATGGCCAAAAAATCACTCGTTTTACTTCTTCCAATTGGTTTGCCATCTTGGTTCTGTCTTCTCCTGAGCTCTAAACCTATTTCACTATCTGGTATTGGACATTTTGAAGCAAATATCTGACAAGCACCTCATCATCAACATATCTGAGACAGATCATGTGCTTTATCCCTCAATCCTCCCTTCTTCTAAATTTTCTTATTTCTGCAGAGGGGACCACCCTCCTCCCCATTGACCTGGGTCACAACCTGATTTCTTCCCTCTTCCTCACCCTATGCATCCAAATAGCTGTCAAGCTTTGTTCTTTCTACCTCATCCCCTTCTCCCCACTCACCTAGCCAGGCTCTCATCACCTCTTGACTGGATCCTTGGGTTGGTCTCCCTGCCTCAAGTCTCTCCTTTCTCTAATCCACCCTCTTTGGCTGCTAAAGTGATTTTTCCCAAAGTATAGACCAGACATTCTCCTCCCTTATTCATTAAACTCCTGTTTCTCCCTATTATCTTTGGGATCAAATTTAAACTCCTCTCTTTTGCACTTAAAGCTCTCTATAGTCTCTCTACCCTTGCTATAATCAGGTCAAATTATCCTTATTGCTGTTTCTGACATAGGACCCTTCGTCTCCTGCCCGTGTCCTTTGGCAAAGGCTGTCCTTGATTCCTGGAGTATCCTCCTTCCTCACTTCTACCTCTTATACTCTCTAGTTCCCTAGAGGTAGCCCAAGAGCCAACTTCTTAATGAGAATTAATGCTCTCTTTTCCCAGCTAATAGTCATTCCCCCCTTCCAATTTCCTTGTCTTTTATTATGTATATATTTTACATATTTGAGAGGCAGTGTGGAATGGTGGGAGAGGGCTGGCCTCAGAGCCAGGAAAATCTGGGTTCAAGTGTTGACTCTGACTCTTCCTGGCTGGGTAACCCTGGGCAAGTCACTTAATGCACTCAGTGCTTCTAGCAACTCTTTGTAGACTAGAAGCTGTAGAGAAGGTGGCAACCTGCACTGGTAAAGGATATTTCCTCATCTGGGAGCTCTCTATGTCAATGAAATCATAGGTTTAGTCCTTACTGCCTTGTTCAATGCTGCTCCTCCCTCTTCCAGGGTTTTACCCAAACACCTTCCCCCTGACCCTTAGAGGACTGGATCTCCCTTCTCTCTCCCCGAATCTCCTGGGACCCTTTCTTCTGCTCCTTTGGGCTCCCTTGGGACAGTGTTCTGTCCCTAGGACAGAGAGGGGCACTGAAGATGGCTGAGACCCACCCCCCACCATTCCCAGACACCCAGTTTGGGTTGCAGTTACTCATGACTTGTGAGATCTGGTTCTCTGGGAATTGGGAGGCTGTGGTCTTCAGGAGTGTCTGGGAATGTGGTAAGAGGACAGGCAGCCTAACTTGTCCTGTCTTCCCCCTCCCCATCCAGGCTGTCCCTCATGAATCTTCCTGTAAGTTCCCCCTTTCTTGGTCCCATTAGATACCCTGTCTTCTCCTGGGGGAGCAAGGAGGAGAGTAGGGCAGGCGAGGTGTCCTCCACCCACCCTGAGGCTGTTAGACCCTGTTCTCTTTCCCTTCTCTCTTCCCCGTTTCCTGCCCAGGATGTCCCTAGGAGTCCTGGGGCACAATCCCCTAACTCCCCAGGGCTGAGCATAGAGCTGCCAGTCCGGGGCCAAAGACAGTTAGGGGGCATTGGGAGAGGATAGGAAAAGGGGCCATGTTGGGGATGTCTCACCTGTGATCCTGAGGACCAGGGGTTTGCTGGGGGTTGACCACACATCGGGGAAGTCACCATGAAAAGTGTAACATTGGTAAGTTCCCCCATGGTCAGATGTCACAGCTGGGATGGAGAAGTTGGCCCCAGTCCTCCATTCATAATGAGGGGTCACCTTGTCTACTTGGTCTTTAGACATCACGAGCCATCCAGGCCATATAAAGACTGACAGTGGAAGGTCACAGTCTGCCCTGGGGCCACTACAGAGCTGGGTATGACAGAGAGGAACAAGGAGACCCTGGTGTTACAGGGGAGCACTCCTACTCTATGCCTAGGTCAGAGCTCAAAGGGAGGGTTGTGCCATGTGACGTCATCCCTTTCCCCCCAGCTCTGGAATGATGGCCATGAGCCTTGGAGGCTGAGACTCTTGATGGCTACTCATTCTAGGTTCTGAGTTGAGAATACAATCTCTACTGTGGCCCTAGATAAGGAAATGTGTGTGTGTGTGTGTGTGTGTGTGTGTGTGTGTGTGTGTGTGTGTGTGTATGTGTGTAGAGACCTGGGGGCAAACTGGGGAGGGGATGAATTTAGTGAGGACTGGAGCCCTGGCTGAAGGGGGGGCTGGGACTGGGGGGGCGGTGTTCTCTGCCTCACCTGTCATAATCAGCCTCAGGAGGTCACTTGACTCTGACCAGTCAGATGAGGTCCAGTAGTTACATCGGTAAAGACCAGCAGCTTCTATTCTCATTTCCCCCAGAAAGAATGAAGCCTTATTCCCATTAAGGTAGGACAACATAGACCAAGGGCTTCCCACTTTCTCCAGCTTGTAGCCTAAAGCCTCAGAAGGGCCCTGACACCAGAAGGTCACAAGTTTCCCCTCAGGCATCAGATGATCTGGCTTTGCCCAGAGGGAGGGTTTGGGCAGTACATCTGGAAGGAAGTTAAAGCTTGGAGTTCCAGAGAGTTCCAATGCTGCCCTTTCCTCTTGCCCCCAGGCCCCTCCCAGAGTCACCCCAGTAGGTTAGCCCAGACCCTCCAGTCTATCTTTTCCTTGGGGTGGGCAGTGCCCCAAGGGATGCTGTCAGTGCTGAGACAGGGGACAGGTGAGGAAAGAGCAGGAGCAAGAGCGAGAGCTAAGAGGGAGGGAGGCAGGGAGAATGGGAGGGGGTTGGAGAAGGAGAGAACTCACGGTCCTGAGCCTTGATCCTCCAACTCAGACACAGTCCTGTCAGAAAAGGACCCATCAGCCCTGCCCAGAATCTTCAGCCTTCCTACCAAGATGGGAAGTGGGGGGAGGAGCAGGGTGCAGACTGAGGGTACAGGACCTTGGGGGGTGGGCTGCTGGACACCAGGGCACCTAGGTGGGAGCTCTAGCCCTGGGTGAGACCTCAGGGGAGTCACTTCTTCACTCTGGGCTTCTTTCCTTCACTGTAAAGTGGGGGAGAGAGGGGAAGGACCCGATGGTCACCCAGGCTGCTCCCACCCTTGATAGCCCCATATCAGGAACCTGGGATTCTCCCTTCCCAGGACTCACCAAGGCACAGCAGGGCAGGGTGCCAGGGAGACATGGTGACCCCAGGGCTAGACTGAAAGCTGGTGGCCCAGCTTGGGGATAGAAAAAGCCTAGCCACGAATTTCCTGTCACCACCTCTTCATTGTTTGGAGGAGTAGCTGCTTCCTCTTTACAGTTTACAAGTCAGATGAGGGAGGGCCCTGGGAATCTGACTGTCTCAAAGGACTGTATGGGTCCCATTAGAACTCAGGCATTGGGGCATTGGGAAAACCCAGTGGAGATGAGGGTCTGCCCCACATCACTGTGGGTCCTTGGTCTGGTCTACGTCCTCCTCTCTGCCTCAATTTCCCCTCTATGTAGTAGGTGAACATTGACTTCAGAGAACTCTAAGAACCCTTTTTGTTCTAGGTTACTCAGATTCTTAACCTACTCATCAAAACAGAGTCCTCACCACCTCAAAGCGTTCTGCAGCATGACCAGTTCTGGACTCACCACATGAACCCAACTCTGCCTCTATCCCTGGTCTTGCTTTTGTTCTACTCTTGATTATGGCTCATCGAGTTTCTGCCTTGCCCTCTGTCCTAAGCTCCATCACTCCAACTGCCTGTTGGACACTTTGGGCTGGATGTCCTAGATCTCAAACTCGATGTGTCCCAAACCGAATCCCTCTTTCCTCTCAAACCTTCCCCACTTCTAAACTTTGCTCTTTCTGCTGAGGGAGCCACCATCATTTCAGAACCCCAGCCTCCCAGCCTAGGAGTCTTCCTCCACCCCACACTAGCTCTCAGTCTCCAAAGTCAATCTCTTGACAAGTCTCCTTGCTGCTTTTCCAGCCTCTCTCTTATGATCCCCTTTTCTCCTCTGCCCCTGCCCCCACACTGGTGCAGATCCTCATCTCACACCTAGACCACTGCCGTAGTTGCTGCCCAGTCTCCCTGCCTCAAGTCTCTCCCCACTCCAGTCTATCCTCCACTCAGCTTTCAAAGTGATTTTTCCTAAAGCCCAGATCTCACTTTGTTACAGTCCCTGCTATTCAGTAACTCCATTGGCTTCCTGTCACCTCCATGATCCAACATAAAACCCTGTCTGCTGTTTGAACATGTTCTGTTTCCTTGAACTTTAAACCCTTCCTACCACCTACACTCTGTAATCCAGAGACACTGGTGTCCTTGCTGTTCCTCCAACAAGATACTCCTGTTTCCCAGGTTTTTTCTTTAGCTTCCTCATCTCCTCCTCCTGGCTTCTCTGGCTTCCTCCAAGTCCCAACTAAAGCTCTCTTTCTACAAGAAGGCTTAAGCAATCCCCTTTGATGCTAGTGCCCTCCTCTTTCAATTATTTCCAACTCATCCTAAATAATAATTAATATTAATAATTAATATCAATAATAATTTTTTGTATTTGCTTGTTTTACCTAATTATTTGCAAGTTATCTTCTCCATTAGCCCACGTACTCCTTGAAGACAGGGACTATCTTTTACCTTTCTTTGCATCCTAAGTTCCTGGCATAGTGCCTGGTATATAGTAGGTGCTTAATAAATACTTATTGACTGTCTCTTGTTTCTTTGTGTTTCTTTTTGTGTTTTTTTAAAAAAAAATCTCTGCACCCCTCTATCTTTTTACAAAAAATGGCAGCAGAGTCAGGATCACTAAATATATATTAAGCACCTACTATGTGTCACTGGGGATACAAAGAAAGGGCAAAAGACCATCCTCACCCTTAAGGAAGGAAATAAGGATACTCTATCCTTGGTGGGGAATAATGGGGTGAATTCCTGGTTCAGGTGGGAGGAGCTATCTGATGTTCCCCACTTCCCCCTTCTACAATTGGGGGTGTAGAAGGAATTCTGATTTTTATAATAATCAATACAATATGTGTAACAAATATACTAATAGATTAGATTTTGTAGAATTGCCTTTTCCAGCTTGTGAGACAGACTCACAATGCAGGTTGAAGTGATCAATCAAACCTCCACAAGGCTCACAGTCACTGACATCCTTTTGCCTGGGTACCTGAAGTGAAGCCAATCCAAGACTGAAGAGCCCATTCCTGTCACAGACCTCTGGTCCTGTACTCATGACCTGGTGGTCATGACCCCCAAAGACTTGACTCCACAATTGTTGTATTGTGGGACTTTCTCATGGGAAACCACTAAATGATTGTTTGTAATCTACCTTCCCCCTCTTTCCCAAGTTATGATTTAAATACATAACCAGCACTTTCCCTTCAGCTGAGAGAACATTCCTCATTCTGAAACTGATTAATTAAACTACGTGATTACTGGCACTCCCATCCCTAGGCAGGATTTGTTTATCTCTGAGAATTCTCAGGTTAGAGACTGGCTCAGTAAAAACAGGGAATAGAGTGTCCCCAGGGACATGAGGAGCTGAGGGGATGTGAGTCAGAGTTGATTTTTTCTTGCAGAATGATGCCTGTCTAGAAATCTGGAAATCCAGGGGGTCAATCAGGTGGGAAATGATGACCATGCATAAGTGATTGTGTATTTGTGAGTGTGTTTTGTGTGTGTGTGTGTGTGTGTGTGTGTGTGTGTGTGTGTGTGCGCGTATGTGGAAGTGGAATGGAAGGGGGAAAAATGAATGAAGGATGGACTCCTGTCCTGGTCCATGAAACTTCATTTGGGACTTTCAAAGCATCTTCCCCGCCTATCCCAAATTTTGTGAGTTTGACTCCTGCCCACTAGCTGAGGATTAAAAATATCTGGGTTAAGCATCAGTGCCTGGGGGGATGCCCCAGGAAGAAGCCTGGGAGGCAGGAAGACCTTCCAGGTGACCATTTTTTCTTCCTTTCCCCCTTTCCCCTTATTTTTTTGGAGGGGGGAAGGCAGGGCAATTGGGGTTAAGTGACTTGCCCAAGGTCACACAGCTAGTAAGTGTGTCAAATGTCTGAGGCCGAATTTGAACTCAGGTCCTCCTGACTCCAGGGCCAGTGCTCTACTCGCTGCACCACCTAGCTGCCCATCCCTTTATTTTTAAGTTTCATTTTTTGTATTTTTAAACTTGATGAACCCCAACCAATGTTATCATCCATCCTCTCAGTCACTCAGGGTTCCAACCTTGACTCCTCATCTTCCTTTAGATCCATATAAACAATGAGTCAGAAAATCTTATCATCTCTATGATGATTGACTGCATCCCTCTCATCCAGTCTTTCTCTCCATGTACTTGGCTACCACCCTGGTGCAGGCCCTCATCCTCTCACCCCCGGACTATTGCAGTAGTTGCTGGGGCAGGGGCAGGGGCAGGGGTCTGTCTGCCTCCAGTCTCTCCCCACTGCAGTCCATCCTCTATCCAGCCACCAAAGGGATTTTCCCAAAGTGCAGATCTGACCATATGGTCATAAGACCGTATTACTTCCCTCTTCAGTGAACTCTGGAGGCTGTCTGTGACCTTTAGGATCAAGCTGAACTTCCTGTTTTCCACTCGAATCCCTTCACAAGCTGACCTAGCCTACCTTTCCAGCCTCCTTAAGACATTATTTCCCTTTCCACACTCTGCAGAAGATTGGTTGAAGGACCCAGGGATATTTAGTCTGGGGAAGAAAAGACTCAAAAAGACTATGAGGGCTATCTTCAAGTAGTCAAAGGGCTGTGTTCCTCAAGAATGTTGCACATGTCACTGGGAGGGTGGATTTTCTGGCCCTGGGAATATCTGTCACTATGGATCAAGACCAATTCCAAATCCATCCTGATAGCAGAATAGCAAACTGAGTCTCACTATCTGGATATCCTGAAAATCCATACCCTTTGTACAGAAGATTACAAGAAGATACATGAAAAAAATACATTTCTCCCCCTGTGGATTCCTCAAATACTACAGAATCCAAGCTGGAAATTCAGATCAGCCTCTAGTATAGAAGTCCTCAGGGCTACCTCTCCAACTTGGCTTTGAACGTTGGACACAGAGTAATTACCTTAAGTTCAAGGTATTCCTAAAACTCTAGCTGATGAGCCCCCACCAATGGGCTTACTTTTCACTAGTCAACCAGAAGATACAATCAGCTAAAAATTAAAGCAATTGAAATTGAAATGACACACTAAGAAAAATTGCTGAGGTAAAAGGAAGAGAGGAATTCCCTCCTGCCTTGCTGTATTCTTCAAAAAGCAAAAAGAAAAGCCAAAGACTGAACTCTTCCTCCAAAGTTATCTCTCTTCTTGCCTCAACTCCACAGCAGGATTGCTAGCAAGGTTGGCACTTTCATTTTTAAATTCACCTGGCTATCCCCATCCTTTGGGAAGTCCATTGTCTCTGTTGATTCTCAGTTTACTTTCCAGAGCTTTTCATATACAAATTGTCCATCCACCACTCATCTTTTTAACTGACACTAACTTTTTGAAAGCCCTACAATCTTAGTAATTTCAGCAAGTCAGTCGAAGGACTCATTTGCTTCATTTATGTATGTACACATTGTCTCCCAATTAGATATGTTAGAATATAAGGTGTCATGAGAATGAAGGTGTCAACCATTACTGAGTTCATTCTTAGAAAGACAAACAAAATTAAGCTTCATGTGTATGTTTATTTCTCTCAAAACTTTCAGAACATGCATATAGAGATGCACATGGGAGTTCATTGTAGACAATGAACCCAAAGATGGACAGACAGAGCGGATTTTGTATCTTCAGAGGAATTTTCTTAATTGGATAGTTTGTAAATACAATAAGATAGGAGAAGTGTTAAAGTGTTAATTGAAATTATAAATCCAGGATATCTGCATTTCTTCTATCAACATGACATGATATAACAAAACATAGCATATGTCCATAAAATGCCAAGATAGGAAAAGCACCATTATTTAAGATAGTGTTTGGGTCAAGTTGCCCTGTTCTTGGTAGTCATAAACAGAAGAATGCTCCTGGTTGGCTTCATCTGGCCTTATTGGCTCATCAATCAGCAAAATTTCCAGAAAGGCTATGGTTGGTTCATCTGGCTTCTTTGGCTTCCTTCAAGTTTCGTCTAAAATCCTACCTGCAGCAAGAAGCCTTTCCTGGGCCTTCTTAATGCTAATGCCTTCTCTCTGAGGTGATCTCACAGTCATCTCATATATTGTATATTGTCTCTCTCATTAGATTGTGAATTTTTGAAGGATAGGGACTGTTTTTGCCCTTTTTTTTTTTTTTGCATCCCCAGCACTTGCCACAGTGTCTGGCATGTAGCAAGTGCTTAAAATTCTAGTTGACTGACTTGATTTTGTTGAGAATTGGTTGATCGAAGAAAGGCTTTATTGCTCTTTGTCACCAACTACAGCTTGAGGAAGGGGAAACCTTGTAGAGGTACCTATATTGCCATTTGCTATTCTCTACAGCTTAAGAGAGGGGTAAGAGAAGCACAAAGCTGTTTTGCTGTGCTGATTAGAGGGGTGTTGTTTTGGGTTACTGGGTGGAGAAAGCAGAAAGCTGTTGTTTAAAGAGCTGGCTGGACTTACTAGCCCTTCTCTGTTTCCTTTCTGATCAGGCAATTTTTCAAGGTCTGATGGGGCTAGAAGTCTGCTCTGGCCATGGTGGCATCATCTCTTGGCACAGCAGCAGCAGCCCTGGTGAACAGCACTGGCTTATGGAAGGGGAAGCATTGGCTTTAGAGGGCAACCTGTGGAAAGAAGACTCTGTAGCTTGGGCATTCTGATGGTAGATTGGTGGCAGGAGGTGGCTAAGCCAAGGTAGAATGCTAGGGCAGCCAGGTGGCACAGTGAGGAGAGCATCAGTCTTGGAGTCAGAAGGACCTGAATTCAAATCTGGCCTCAGACACTTGACATACTAGCTGTGTGACCTTGGGTAAGTCACTTAACCCCAATTGCCCTGCCTTCTCCCCTCCAAAAAACCAAACCAAATCAAACCAGAAAGCCAAGGTGGAATGTTAAATGACTAATTAGCAGCTTTTGAAACAATTTTGGGAAACTTTTTTTGGGTGGAGAGTCAACTAGTCTTTAGTTTTTAAAAATATTTTATTTATTTATTATTTAACTAATTAATCAATTTTAATTTGTTGAATGGATACAACCAACAGTCCTCTACTCCAAGCACGTGAAGACTTCCCCTAGTGGAATGGGTAGATGAGAACAATTTGTTGGGACAGCCATGAAGGCAGCTGAAGCAGGCACTGTGGAGCACTCAGAGCTGGGTCAGACATCAAAGACATCCACATCCCGGGCCATCATCAGTCATTCTGACTTTTTCTTCCCACTGAACTTCAATGACTAGAAGTGAGAGCAAGACTGGCAACTTTTGCGATTCTGTTTCACTTAAACTCACTTCATAAGCAAATAAAGACATCACCTGGTGATGGCATTAGTGCTCTTAGAAAATGAGAGACAAACAACAATCTTCTCTCCCTCACACTTCCTGTCCCACATTTGGGGACCCCCTCAATTCTTGTAAAAAATACGCATACTTAAGCAACAGAAATTCCTACACTGCTTGTGCTTTCAAATTATATACCTCATTCTCTATCCTGAATTTATCTCCTCTCTGTCAGAAGGATAGCATACTTCACCGTTGGTCCTTTGGAATCAGACTGATCATTGCGCTGGTTAGAATTCTTAAATCTTTCAAAGTCATTTGTCTTTACAAAGGTGTTATGGTTGTTGCATAAATTGTTTTCCTGATTCAGCTCCCTTCACTCTGCATCAGCTCATGTGTTACAAGGTTCCAATGAAACTGACCCCTGTCATCTCTTAGCTCAACAATATACAGTACAACAATATACAAACATTGTTTGTTTGGTCATTCATGAAATGACAACCACTCCTTTGGTATTCAGGTTTTTGCCACCACAAAAAAAAAGTTGTTGGAAATATGTTTGCGCAAAGCCTGTGAACTTCTTAAATCCCTTTGAGGATAGAGGCATAGCAGTGGTATTGCTGGGTCTGAGGATATTCAGTTAGTAAATTTGGGGCATACATTCAGTGATTTCCAGAATGGAATAGCCCATAGATAGAAAGATCCAGAAAGAGCTCATTAACGTTTCTATTCTTCTTCAGTCCCTCCAATATTTATCATTTTGGGGCCAACTTAGCTAATATTATAGATGTCAGTTAGAACCTTAGAGTTGCTTTAATTTGCATTTCTCTGATTATTAGTGATTGGGAGCATTTCTTAGAAAACTGCCTGTTCATATCCGTTGACCATTTAATTGGGGTATGACTCTTATTCTTATAAATTTAAGTTAGTTACTTATATATCTTGAAAATGAAGCCTTTATCAGAGAAGTTACAAAAAACATTTAGTTTTTTCCCTTCTAAGTTTCCATTGGTTTTGTTAGTGAAAAAACTTAATTGTATATAATAAAAATTGTCCATTTTACCTCCTGTGAATCTCTTTCTTGTTTGGTCATAAAGTTTTCTTCCATTCAGAGATCTGATATATAACTTCTTCTATGCTCCTCTAATTTGTTTATGACATCATCCTTTATGTCCAAGTCATGTATACACTTGGAACTTCTCTTGGTGTATGGTGTGAGACACCTACTTTCTACCAGACGGCTTTCTAGTTTTCTCAGAAGTTTCTGTTGAATATGAATTCTTACTCTAACACCTGTGATCTTTGGGGTTACCAAACACTATGTTACGAATGGCTTTCTTTTTATGTATTCCACCGACTGAACTATTTATTAATTAGTGTATATGGGGTTAGGTCAGAGGCTAGGAATGTAACTAAGGACTCCATAGAAAAGTGTAAACTACCTTGAGTAAACGAAAACAGGAAAAGAAGCTACGACTATCCTATGGTCACTTGCACGTGACCCTAGATCATACCTGGCACCATGCCCTCTTTGCTCTGTTCCTATATAATACCTGACCTGGCCTGGTGTTGGCGCAGGGATCCGTCATACCGTGCTGTCCTCCTGCTGCCAAAGACTGGGAGTCGTGAATAAACTCCCCCAACAACCCAAGTATCCTAATGAACCCTAATAAACCTCTATATACTTCCTACCAAGCTGGCACGGGCCTCTCTTTCTTAGGCATCAGTATTCTCTTGGAGGGTCTGCATCCTTAAAATTGGCATATCAAGGCAGAACGGATCATCTCCCTTCCATTTGGCCTTACGATTGGCAGAGCTGGCAAGATAGTCTGCTCCCATACAAATCTCATGTCCTTAAAACTGAGATCACCAGCAGGATATTGAAGAAAAGGGCCTGGGGAGAGAGATTTGGGCTTGTCACCTCATCGCTAGAGGGAGGAGTGACTTGAATGCTAGATACTTGCCCGGGGCCCAGGAAACAGATTTCCACTGGGGAAGTCCCTGAATTGGTCACCTCCACGTGAAGGGGTGGCTAGTTAGCCAAAGGTAATTTTGGGGGCAGCTGGAATGCCTAGACAAACACCGATTGGCTTGTGCAGCTTGAAGAAGGAATTGAGAATGCCTCACTTTACTAGGTAAGGTAGGCAGTGGGTTACCCCTGTGGGCTGGCCCCTGGCTGTGGTCTGCGTAGGACTGCCACAGACCGGTTAGAAGCTGAGGGGAAGGTGACATGGAGGGGAGGAACTCCAACAAGAAGAAGAAGTTAGAAACCTTTGCCTCTTGTTTTGCTCTGGGAGGGGGCAAACTGATTGTAAAAAGCTAAGAATGGGGTGCAAAGATAGGGGACCCCTGGGAAGACAGTAATATTGGGGAGATTTGGAGGATGATGTAGAGGAAAGGGAAACAGGGAGTCTCTCTCTCCTTCCCTCCCTGATGGCAGCAGCATCAGAGGGGCAGCCAGGAAAGGAGGGGGATATTCAATGAAGATTATTTGAAATATCTTTGATAAAAACAAATAGAAGAAAGTGAGAGAAGAGTTGGATCAGAATATGAAAGAAACAAGAGAAGTGCATTTTTAATGAGGGGCTTTAAATAGAGTCCCCTGGAGGAATATGTATATAGAAAGAAAAGAGAAAAAGCTTAAGTATGTAGGAATGAGGGGAGCATGAGCAGAAAGAAAGTCATAATCTGTTTGCAAGGACTGTGAACAGAGGATTGGAGAGTAAACAGTTTGGAAACTTTTGAAAGAAAAAGTTGACTGTTACTTTAAAACTCCAGCGGTAAAGGGCTGTATGGTCAAGGCAATATTCACAATGGTTACCATTGTCATGAGTATGCCGGTGTGGTTCTGAATTGCAAAATAACAGACTCTCCATATAGAAGACAGAAGCAAAACATTTATTCAGACACTAGAAAGCCCAATCCCCAAACCAGTAAGTCCAATCCATCCAAGCAGCAAAGAAGTTAATACACATTATCACAGTGTGGAGCCACTCTATTCCATAACTTCCCCCACTTCCCTGCCCCCCCACCCCCTGTAGTAGGAAGGCCGAATTTATGATCTCAAAAAGGATCATATAAATATCTGAATGGTTCTAAATCGTCGGGTATACAGAATTCTCCAAGCAAAAGGCATCAAAAAATTTATTCAAGGCCCAGAGCAACAAATTAGTGAACCAACCTCCCCATTCCAGTATTGTGAACACAAGCCTCCAGGCCCAGTAGGCCCACCTCAACGACGAGAGACCAGAGTCCAGAGAACCATGGGTTCCCGAATTGGCCCCTTCTAAGTCCTTAATCTACGCCCACACAGGTTTCACACCTGATAGGGCTTTGGGCCTGGGGCTTTAGCATTTAACAGGTGAAAGTACTTTCACCGTAAACAAAAGCCAAACTCCTCAGGGGCACCCAATAAACTAAGCCCATTTTGCCTTACTGGCACACTCCACCCTTATGTTCTAGGATAATTTAATCAGCTATGTATCCTAGAACATATACTGACCTATTATC
>CM053622.1:809442547-809507042 GCA_028646595.1 Phalanger gymnotis | reverse complement strand
AAACACTTTTCTAAATCCTTAGGATCTCCTCTCTACAGCCTTGGTTCCCAGTTTTCACAGGGTCCAGCACTTTTAGCCAATTCCTTTGCTAGGGAGGAATAAAATGGATCCTCCCACCCTGGGACATTCATCTCTTCCCCTGAAGCTCTTCTGCTTTTAAATAAAGATCTTATACCCAGCGATCCCATCCTCCTCGCCAAATGTAGTAGGAAGGCCGAATTTATGATCTCAAAAAGGATCATATAAATATCTGAATGGTTCTAAATCGTTGGGTATACAGAATTCTCCAAGCAGAAGGCATCCAAAAATTTATTCAGGGCCCAGAGCAACAAATTAGCGAACCAACCTCCCCATTCCAGTATTGTGAACACAAGCCTCCAGGCCCAGTAGGCCCGCCTCAATGACTAGAGACTAGAGACTAGAGACCAGAGACCAGAGACCAGAGTCCAGAGTCCAGAGACCCGTTGGTTCCCGAGTTGGCCCCTTTTAAGTCCTTAATCTACACCCACACAGGTTTCACACCTGATAGGGCTTTGGGCCTGGGGCTTAGCATTTAACAGGTGAAAGTACTTTCACCGTAAACAAAAGCCTAACTCCTCAAGGGCACCCGATAAACTAAGCCCATTTTGCCTTACTGGCACACCACCTCACTGGGGCCTTTCCACAAACCAATAATCACAAATCCTAGCTGACTCCTTGTCTATGTCAGCTCTCTCCCTCAGCTCTAACTGCTCTGACCTCACTTCTTCTCAGCTCACTAACTTCCTTCCTGCGCCACCCTTTCCTGTTCCACTCTTTCAGCAAGCTGCTCCCACCACATGTGACTTAGGCTTCCTGTGACGCAAGCAGGTCACATGGGCCTATCAATGGATGGGGAAGATTTTCAAATTTACATTACCATTACAAGGGCCCGCATTTGCATGATAATCAAGAGGCTGGTTTGGGGGCTGTGTCAGTGAAAGTTTCTAGGCGAATGGAAAAATAAAGAAAGGGAGGTTTACACTTTGGAATAGATCTGGCACTGAATCCTTTCCTGGCTTAAAAAAAGAGAAGACTTGTGTGATTAGGGAAACAACCAAAATAATAATTGAATTTGATTGGATACTTAGAGCATCTTACAAACAGAAGTTAAGTACTGATTGATTTAAAAATAAACTTTTAAATTTGGGTGTGTTTTGAAATTGGAAATTTAGCTATAAATTATATGAGACTCCTACCCATTTTTGTAATAGATTGTGTTCAATCTGAATTTTAAGAACTGTCTTGTTTCCTCCCTACAAAAAGAGAAACTTATTTAAGGAAATGAGAGGGGCAAGCCTGCACCCTCCTGAGAACTCCCAGATAGATGAGCTGCAACAGCCTGAGGAAAAAAAATCCTGCCAGTCAGGTCCACTACTGAGTGATGACCCTTGGTAAGGACTGGACAGATAATGAAAAAAAAGTGAAGAAAATGGATAATTACTGCTTGGGAAAAGGGTCAAAGAAAAGACCTTATAGATTCCCTCATTTTGTAAACTTGCCAGATTTCATGAAACCGTCCATTTAGGCAAAGTCATCAGCCTTGGGAAAAGAGTTTGTTATGGATTATGGAGTTTCTAAATAAAGAATAGGTTTTCTGAGAATTTACAAGTTTGTTTATAATATACAAATGATTTCTAATGATTGATCTTTATACTAGGATGAATCTAAGTTTGAGAAGAAGAAAAGAAGAAGTGAAGGATGTGAACTGAAATCTCTTATGTGTGGTTGAATCCTGGTAAACTTTTATGCTTAAAGCAATTCTATGAGAATAAAAATAATTGTTATGTGTCTCTAAACTGTGATTAATATAACTTGCCATTTGAGTTAAAAGCTCTTGGGACTTCAACTGATGTTTTGAATTCAGGTCTGATGGATCATTAAATCAATAAACTACCATTTGAGAGATATCTACCAGTTACTCAGAGGGAATGTGATCCTGAACTGTCATAGGTGGAGGTCTGCATCTGGGGAAAATCTGAGAGGGCGACTTTGGCATAGTGTAAGGTAGAATTCTCCTGATTCAGTTTCCCCATTGTGCTACTTCCTTTTGAACAGAAATGCTTCCCTGAGTCTGGCAATGAGGTAGAATTGTTACTGCATGATTAGTTGTCAACAGTGACTCTTACCTGAAATCAAATAGAGCTAAGGATGTTTCATCCTGGCATACATGCATTGTCATTCTGTGCCCTTAAGCCTAGGCCTGAAGGACTAGTTTTAATGTTGTTTTAATCATGTCCATGCTTTTTCCTTTTATAGAAAGCTTCTATAATCAGAGCAAGTGGTCAGTAGAAGATATGAGTACAATATAAGCATGTAAAATCTTACTGTTTTCAATCTGAATTCAATCTGAATCAGTCATTCCATATCCAAAACAACTAAATGAATCAACACTTGGGCTTGCCATCTGCCTGATACTACCTACACAGTCTTACATAAGATTAAACTCCTGAAATAGCTCATCCTTTCAGAATGTTATGAGAATATTTGGACAGAGGTCTTTAAAAAAAAGAGCTTTTGAAACAAAGATACGTATATATTAATTTCTGAGGTTAAAGTCTGAAATCTCTTCTATTTTAGTTTAAGGAATAGAATACCTACCACTATAGAATAGTACCACTAATCATCCTAGTGAAGAGTAATGTTTGTGTAATATTTATTCCATCTGAATTTGCTTAATAGCTGAGCATGCTTTACTATTGGCAATTCAGGTGATACACAGTTCTCTGTATACAATTGGGAATTTTTCTTACAACTGGAGGAAAATCAGGCTCTTATAAGTAAATTCATTTGTATAACCACTGAACTTAGAGGTGGAGAGCCTCTACCTGCAAAGAGTGTTGTCACCTCTATTTTCATATTTAGGATTAGATCCCTAATAGCATCTGATTCTCCTAAAGGATTTGGAATTGATTGGAGTGGAAAATTTTGAGAAAACAACAAGATGAAGCAATCCAGTATGTCAAATGTAAATGATTCTAATGGGGCACACAAAACCTAAATTCTATGAAGTTTCAGGTCAACCATGAGTTCCTAATTTGACATTCTTAGAGCTCTATTGTTATTAGGGCCAGAACTATAAGGTTTGATCCAGTTTTCACCACATGAACTAGTTATTGGAGAGGCAAAATTTGAGAGGCCATACTTACTGAATTGAGGTCTGTTTTGTAAAAGATTTTAACAGGGACATCTGAAGAGTATCTACAAGTAACTCGGAACCAGAGAAGCAAATCTACTAAAGAGAAGAGCTAGCCCAGAATGTCCAAGGGAAAATGTTCCAGACACCTGACAACTACATGGGACATGTGAGATCCAAGATGGAATGTGTTGATTAAATGGACATTGGGAGTGAGTTGGTGGTCACTAGTATACTGCTTTGGCTTTTTGTTTCACTTTATCTGTATACTGAGTTCTCTCAGTTATCCTGGCATCATGTAAAATTCCCCCCTAAAGTTAGTCCATGGTTTTAGACATTCTTACTATGGCTTATACTGTGATTGGTCAGTCTTCTTGTCCTTACATTAACTAGTCAGGAAAAATTATGACATCTCCCATTGACAAAAAGGGGAGAAATTGAGAAAATAAAAGATTTTGATCCCACTTTGTAATTAAAATCATTCTGTGTCACCTTCAATATGTTGCAAAATTGCCCAAGCTGTGTTTCTTTGTCTCTGAGCTTGCTCTAGAAATTGAGTTAAGCTCAGCAATTCAGTTCTACCACTAATCACCAAGTGCCCCTGATTCTTCCTTTGCCTCACTAGGGGTAGGATGGAAGAAAATTGTGATAGCTGTGCTAATTTTCTTATTCGTCATGTTGTTTCCCTACATGTGCTTTTATTGCTCCTGTGGATTTTGCTTCCAATGTAACTTACTGGTAGGGTCCTCTTCTTCCTCCATGTTGATGAAACCCCCTCATGCACCACTTAGAGAACTTCGTAGAAGATATTGTTGGGAAGATTGTATGAGCAGGTCATAAGGAGTAGACTATACAGGGGTAGGCAAGAATGAAAATATGACCTATGACTCTACAGGAAATTAGAAACTACCTATAGTAAATGTGAACAGAAAAAGAAGCCCCAACTATCCCATGGAAACAGTTGTATATGAACCTGGGCCATCCTTGGCACCATGCCCTCATTGTTCTGTTCCTATATAATACCTGACCTGGCCTGGGATTGGTGCAGGGATCCATCACACCATTCTGTCCTTCTGATGCCAAGGACTGGGTCTCATGAGTAAACTCCCACAGAAAACCCAATTAACCTAACAAATCTTAATAAACCTCCATTTATTTACTACCAAGGTGGCGTGCGCCCCTCTTTTTTTGATATCTCAGTATTCTCTCAGAGGGTCTGTGTGCCTACAATTGGTATATCAGGGCAGAACAGATCAGCCCCCTTATGATTGGCAGAGTTGGCAGAATAGTCTGCCCCCATAAAAATCTTGTGTCATTACACAGTGCCATGAAAAAAAATTATTACTGCTTTGTAGTATAGTTTGATATCTGCTACTGTTAGATGCCCTTCCTTCCCACATTTTTTCTGATTATTTTCACTGAGATTCTTGATCTTAGATGAATTACATTATTATATTATTTTTTTCTATAAAGCATTTTCTCTATAAAGTAATCCTATGATAGTTCCGTCAGTATGGCACTGAATATGTAAATTAATTTAGGTTGTATTTGCCATTTTTATTACATTGGCATAGCCAAAACATGTCATTATAATTAAAATAAATATTTTCCCAATTAATCGTAATTACATTATTTTTAATATGAATATTTCTTTAATAAATATTTCTGTAATTATTTAGGTCTTTATTTCTGTAAAAAGTGTTTTGCAATGTATTTATAGTGTTTTAATTTATGCCTTTGTTGGTAGACTTCCAAGCATTCTATATATGTTGTAGTTATTTAAAATGAAATTTCTCTTTTTATCTCTTTCTGCTGGGTTTTGTTGGTAATATACTGAAATGGCAGTGATTTGTGTGGGTTTATTTTATATCCTGCAACTTTGCCGAAGTTTTTAATTGTTTCAATTAATTTTTAACTGACTCTCTAGGGCATTCCATTTAAAGTGTCATTTCATCTTATAGCAAATGAGAGAATATTTGTAAAGTACTGAGTACAGGGCTTGATACATAGTAGGCACTTAATACATGCTTTTCCTCTTCACTCTTATCTGCAAAAAGCACTGTTTTCTGTGGTCTGTGTAACACACGAGTGTCTATCAAGTGCTGGTGGGGACATGTCACACTCTTAAGTGAATAAATAAACTGGAGCTTGCTTGTCAGTCTGTATCTTCTTCTGGTTTATTTATTGGCAGTAGCTAGACAGTATCCTAAGAAATTTCACACAACACTCCTCATAAACTTGGCTCATTATTTTGTTTCAAAAAAAATACAGCTCACAACTCACTTCTCTTTAATATTTTCAACTTAGTTTTGTGGTTTCATGTGCAATCCTTTTTTTTTTCTCCTGTTCTTTGTATAGGGAAATGACCACTTCTGCTATTGTTTTTCGAGTTCAGAGCAAGTAAGGAAATTAAAAAGGGAAATAAATTCTTGTTGAATTTAAATAAAAGAAGCTCCTTACTCCTTACCTCTTATCTTTCTAACCCTTCCAGTCTTCCTTTGGCCCACAAAAAAAGTCCCATATCCTTCATAGTTTAGAATTTATTTGTTTATTTATTTTTTTAAAAAAATCAAGTTTCTGAGAGTCTTCACATTGTGTTAAGAAAATATGAACCTGCATGGAAAAACCTCAAGTCTGAAAGTAGAAGCTCAACAGAGAGGTGGTGGTAGTCAGTCATCTGAGTCATGTCCAACCCTTTGTGATGCCATTTGGGGTTTTCTTGGGAAAGATACTGGAGTGATATGCTATTTCCTTCTCCAGCTCATTTTACAGATGAGGAAACTGAGGCAAACAGGGTGAAGTGACATGCCCAGGGTCACAGAGCTAGTAAATGTGTGAGGTGGAATTTGAACTCAGAGAGATGAATCTTCCTTTCTTCACCCCAACACTCTGTGCACAATGGAGCCATCTGGTTGTCCCTAGAATATATTTATTGCAAGAAATTGGAATTAAGACCTCGATAAAATTCTTCTTCTGCCACTTAGTACCTGTATGATGTAGGGCAATGTTTTCCCACCCAAGTTTAAATCTATGATACATGGTTAAAAATCTTTGCATTAGACACAAACTCTCTTCTCTGATATTCATTTCCCTTTACATGCTACTTTCCTCTATTAGAATATAAGTACTTTGAGGTCAGGGACAGTTTTCTCTTTTTGAACTTGGGTCCCCAGTGCTTGGCTAGGCTCATGGTACATACCAGATGTACTATATATAACCCAGGCTTGTCTGGGCATACCCAGCTCTCCAAATATGGAGGCACTCTGCATCCTTTGCCATGTGGGTGGGGGTAGATTGCTTTAAATGGTTGCATAGCTAGAAAAACTTTGCCTTTAAAACTAGAAAGATTGGGACAGTCTTCCTCTTTCCTGCTGTGTGCAGAGTATAGTAGTCTGAGGGGATGTCTAGGGGTTAGCTCCATCCCATCAAATGATTATTATGCAAAAAAATAATATTGAACACATTTATCCAAATAGTAAACAAAAATTGGGGAAGTTATAGCAAATTGGAGTAGATAATAGAATACTTGAGAGTAAGTGATCTCAACACAGCAATCGCTATAAGGCTTACACTCCAAAGAACTTTTTGAAAGAGCAGAAAGACTCATAGGTACAAAAATATAGCAGCTCTTTTTGTAGTGGCAAAAGAAAACAAACTAGAGACTGAAGGGGTGCCCATAAATCAGGGAAGGGCTAAATAAGTTACAATATATGAATATGATGGAATAATATTGTGCTGGTAAGAAATGAGGAAGGGTCACTGATCACCACCTGAAAGAGATCCTATGAAGAAAACCCACAGGAACATTATAGTCAAATTTCAAAACCCCAGCTCAAATATGATATTACAAGCAACAAGAAAAAATTAAATATGACTTTGCCACAATTAGAATCACAGAAGACCTAGCAGTGATGACACTAAAAGATTGCAGTCTTGGAACACTATATAGCAAAGAGCAAAAGAACTGGGCTTCTGGCCAACAGTATCATACCCAGCAAAGCCAAGTATAATCCTGAATGAAAAAAAATGGACATTTAATGAATTGTCAGACTGTCAGGACTTTGTTTTTTAAAAAAGCACCTAAACTTAATAGAAGATTTAACATGCAAGAGACAAGAGAAATATAAGGTACATACCAAAGACTAATTACAAGAGACTCAGTAAGGACAACCTGTTTACCTTTTATGTATGTAAAATGTAAAATATATGTCTAAGATTTTATAAGTAACTGGGTAGTTTTTAAGAAAGATTCGGGTAGATCTGAGTATGATATGACTTTAAAAAGTAAAACCATTTAGGAATGCCTAAGAAGAGTAATTATCTTGTACAAATGAGGTGTGAGAGGAAGAACCAACAAAGAGGAATTAGATGGAGGAGGAGGCCTGTTAGTTCTGGAAACCTATTTTCATTGTGAATGGGTTCAAGAGAGAGCAATACATATATATCTAGAAGAGTGCAAAACTCTTCTAAATTCAGAAAGAAATAAAATGCTAAGGGGATAGAGAGGGAGGAGAGGATAAGGGAGGGATCTCTAGAGGGGAGAGTGAGGGAATAGGTTAAAGGGGGTATAGAAGGGTGTTTAGATTTATGGGAATGGGAGGATAATGGAGGGTTATTTGGAGGGGGTGTAGGTTAAGTAGTAGGAAGGCAAGGTAGCAGGTAGAGTAAAGTAGAGGAGTTAGGACGGATAGGAAATAAGAGATACACACAACCAAAAACAAAGATCAGGAGTAGAATTTTTTAGGGAAAGTATGTGTTTATGTGTATATATATATATATATATATATATATATATATATATATATATATATATATCTACATATAAATATATCCACAAGTAATTGTGGCCTTTGAATGGGGGAGGAAGGGGGGAAAAGAACAAAGTAAAAAGTGCACAGCAGAGAACAAAAGAAAACTTAAAAGGAAGTAAAGAAAAGATGGACAGCTCTCAATACAATGCATAATATTTATTACATAGGCTTTCTTGAAATGGAAATTTATCGCTATATATTTTGAATCTTCTCCTACATTCTACTGTGCACATGACATGCTTTTTTTCTTTTCTTATTTTGTATTTAGATTTTAATATTTAAGTTTATAATATATTTCTTTTTCTTTTCTTATTGTGTATTTAAGTTTTAGTATTTAAGTCTAAAATTAAAAAAAGGAAAAAAAGAAATGATGAAGTGGATAGTTTCAAAGAAAACTGGGAAGACTTGTGTGAACTGATGTAAAATGAAGTGAGCAGAACCAGGAGAACAAATTAAAAATTGACAGCAACATGGTAAAGCAAACAACTCTGAAGGAGTTAGAAACTCTGATCAATGCAATGACTAACTCCTAATCTAGAAAGCTGGTAATGAAACATGCTACCCACCTGCTACCTACCTCCTAACAGAGAGGTGGTGGACTCAGGGTACAGAATGAGACATAGGCGGGATTATGGGAAGATGGTGGAATAAAGTAGGAAATTATCTGGCTCTCCCAAATTCCCCTCCAAATAGCTTAAAGCAAAGCCTCAAATTGAATTTTAGAGCTGCAAAAATAACAAAAAGTCAGGGTAACACAGTTGTCTAGCCTAAGACACCTTGGGAGGGTTTTAGGAAAGACCTGACTTACTGGTGGTGGTCTGACTAAGGACAAAGTGCAGATACCATGGAGACAACAAAAAGCAAGCCTTAGGGGCACCTGAGATAAGAACCTTCTTTTATTTATATTCAATAAGATTTTTTTCCTTCTTTTTAATTTCCTTTCTTGTTCTGAACTTGACAATAAACAGAAGTGAGCATTTACCTATACAAAGAACAGAAAAAAAGGACTGCCCTTGAAACCACAAAACCAAGTTAAAAACATTAAAGGGAAGTGAGATGTGAGCTATATGATTTGGAGCAAAATAATGTGCCAAGTTTATGAAGAATGGTGTGTGAATTTTCTTAGGATCCTGTCTGGCCATTGCCAATAAATAAACCAGCAGAGGATACAGACTGACAAGTAAACTGCAATTTATTTATTCACTTAGGAGTGTGACATCCCCCACCCCAAGCACTTGTTAGATACATGTGTGTATCACACAGACTAAAGAAAATAGTACTTTCTTTACAAGTTAATCATTTATAAATGAAGCATTTATAAATAAAATTGAATGTAAGAAAACAATTAAGCTAATAAATCAAGCTAGAAGCTGATTTTGTGGGAAAAAAATAGATTAAAAAAGAGAAGGAAACCAAATCACTAACATTAAAAATGAAAAGAGTGAATATACCAGTAATGAAATTAAGAAATTGTTATGAGTTATTTTGTCCAATTGTATGCCAATAAACAGAACAATCTAGATGAAGTAGAAGAATATTTACAAAAATACAAACTGCCAGACTAACAGAGAAGATAGAATATCTAAATAAACCTATTTTAGAAAAAGAAGTTGAGCAGGTCATAAATGGGCTTCTTAAGAAAAAAGCATTAGGACCAGATGGATTTACAAGTGAATTCTACCAGACATTTAAAGATCAACTAATTGCAATGTTAAATAAATTATTTGGAATAATAGGCAAAGGAGTTCTACCCAGCTGTGTTGTTAAGCAAAATTGTCTCCTTAGAGCTTAGTTCAACAAGTGCCCTTGAAGAGTTTGACTTTTGTTTCCTTTGAGTGATTCATCTATTTCATTGAATCTTGTTAAGTGCTAAGCCCCAGGCCCAAAGCCCTATCAGGTGTGAAACTTGTGTGGGTGTAGATTGATGACTTAAGAGGGGCCAACTCGGGAACCAATGGTCTCTGGTCTTTGAGGCGAGGCTTGAGAATGCCAGAGGCTGGCTGTGAGGAAAGGCAAGCCTAGAGACAACTACAGCGGAAGTGGAAGCTGAAGCAGGAAGCTGCGGAAGCAGAGCCAACTTGACCCATGTGTAGACCCAGGAGTGCGAGCAAGGACTTGAGGCCAGTAAATATGATTTGGCTAAATGCTATCTTGTTTTTCTGTGGCCTCCTGGTTACTCTTGTGAGGCGGGCTTACTGGGCCTGGAGTCTTTTTGTCAAGATGTTGGAATGTGGAGGCTGTTTCGCGACTCTGCTGCTGTGGGGCCTAAATAAATGTTCTGTTGCTTTCTACTTAGAGAATCTCTCATACCTTGCGATTTCAAACCATTCGAACATATACATGATTATATTTGAGATTATAAATTTGGCCTTCCTATTACACCAGCTCCTTTTATCAAACAAATATCACTCTGATACCTAAACGAAGAAGAGCAAAAACAAAGGAAATTATAGACCAATTTCACTAGTGAATATTAATGTAAAAATCCCAGCAATATATTACAAAGATTATACATTGTGACCAAGTGGGATTTATATCAGGAATGCAAGGCTGGTTCAACATAAGGAAAACCATTAACAAAATTAATTATATTAATAAGAAATAAACAAAAATTATATGATATCAATAAATGCAGAGAAAGTTTTTGACAAAAAACATCGATTCCTATTAAAAACACTTGAAATCACTGTTATGAATGGATTTTTCTTTAAAAGAATAAGAAGCATCTACCTAAAAGCATTAGCAAGCATTATCTGCAACAGGAATAATCTAGAAGCTTTTCTAATAAGATCAGGAATGAAGAAAGGATGTCCATTATCACCACCATTATTCAATATTATTCTAGAAATACTAGCAATAGTAGATATCATTGTTTGTTTTTCATTTTCAAAGAGGACCAATGACATCACAGACAATGTCTTGGCTTAGGTACAAATTGGATTTAAAAAGTCATCAAAGTCCTGTGGCAAGATAAAAGTCAGGACAACTGGTGATGGCCCAGGATGCAGTACGTGACTGGCATCTTCACTATCTGAGGGAGTTTTAAGTACTCCCCAGCACCTGCTTCAGCTGCCTCCATGGCCAGTGGAACAAGTGGTTATCCACCCATTCCAATGTAGGAAATATTCACATTCTTGGGGTAGATACCCCCCTAACTCACCAATGGGTTTGAGGTCCATGGGTTACATTCAACCTGGTTGAACCTGTCTGCTGAGCTTCAGAGCCACAGGTGAGAGTTGGGTGAATCAGGTGGACACCAAAGGTAGATAAGCATCCCTGAACAGGGTTTGACAAACACTCACACCAGAGGTGCTAATCTTCTTGGATACTCCATACACTCCAAGCAACAGCAACATGAGAAGAAAAAGAAATGGAAGGAATCAGAATGGGCAATGAGGAACTAAAATGATCTCTTTTGGAAAATCTAATATACATGAAAGATACTTGGAAAATCTTAGAGAATCAACTAAAAATTAGTTGAAACAGTGAATAACTTTAGCAAATTAGCAGGATATAAAATAACCCCCCATAAATCATCAGCATTTTTATATATCACTAATAATGCCCTGCAAGAAGATAATTTAATATAATGTTTAGAGATATTTCATTTAAAATAGTCATAAACAATATAAAATACCTGCAAGTATACCTGTCAAGACAAGCTCAGGAACTATATGAACATAATTATAAAATACTTTTTATATAAAGTCAGATTTAAATAATCGGAGAAATATTAATTGTTCATGGATAGGCTAAGTCAATACAATAAAAATGACAATTCTACCTAAACAAATCTTCTTATTCAGTGCCATCCCAATTAAACTGCCAAAAATAACTTTATTAAGTTAGAAAAAAATAATAACAAAATTCATTTGGAAGAACAAAAGGTCAAGAATATGAAAGGAATTAATGAAAAAATTAAAGGAAGGAAGTCTAACAGTATTAGATCTTAAACTGCACTATAAGGCAGTAATTGTCAAAACCATCTGGTATTGGCTAAGAAATAAAATGATGGATCAATGGAATAGAATAGCTATATAATTCACAGTAGTAAATGACTATAGTAACCTCATTTTTGGTAAAAATGTAAAAATCTAAGCTTTAGGGATAAGAACTCACTATTTGGTAAAAATTGCTGGAAAACAATCTGGCAGAAACTAGGCATAGACCAGTATCTTCCACTGCTTACCAAGATAAGGTCAATCTACACATAAAGGAAGATATCATAAGTAAGTTAGAGGAACATGGAATATATTACCCACCAGATTTATAGATAAGAAAAGAATTTATAAATAAGTAAGAGAGAGAGTTGTATGATGTAAAACTGATAATTTGATTGCATTAAATTAAAAAGATTGTGCACAAATAAAATCAATGTAGCCAAGATTAGAAGGAAAGCAGAAAATTGGGGAAAAATTTTCATAATTTCTTTGATAAGGGCATCATATCTCAAATATATAGAGAACAGAGTCACGTTTATGAGAATATAAGTCATTCTGCAATTGGTATATGGTCAAAGGATGGAAACAGGTAGTTTTTTGAAGAAGAAACCAAAGCTATCTCTAGTCATATAAAAATGCTCTAAATCATTATTAGTTAGAGTAATACAAATTAAAACAACTCTGAGGTACCTATCAGATTGTCAAAAATGATAGAAGAGGGAAATGACAAATGTTGGAGAGGATATGGAAATATCTGGGACACAAATACTCTGTTGGTAAAATTGTGAACTGATCCAACCATTTTGGAGAGCAATTTGGAATTATGCCCTAAGAGTTATAAAACTGTGTATACCCTCTGACCCAGCAATACCACTAATTAGGTATGTTTTCCAAGGTGATCAGGGAAAAAGGAAAAAAAATCTATATGTTCTAAAATATTTATAACAGCTCTCCTAGTGGTGGCAAAAAACTGGAAACTGAGGGAATGCTCCTCAAGAGGAGAATGATTAAACAAGCAGTGTTATATGAGTGTGACGGTATATTACTGTGTTGTAAGAAATGATGAGCTGGCTGATTTTAGAAATACATGGAAAGACTTGCATGAAATAATGCAGAGTGAAATGAGCAGAACCAAGAGAATGTCGTGTACAGTAATAGCAATATCGTTGGAAGAGTAACTGTGAATAGCTAAGCTATTCTGAGTAATATGAACACTCCAATCAGCTACAAAGGATCTATGAAGGAGGATGCTGTCCACCTACAGAGAAACAACAAATCTATGGGAGAACATATCATATGGTTCCATATATTTATCTATCTCTCCACCCCTCCATCTCTGTCTCTCTCTGTCTCTGTCTCTCTCTTTCTCTTTATCTATGTATCTCTCTCTCTCTCTCTCTCTCTCTCTCTCTCTCTCTATATATATATATATATATATATATGTATGTATCTTTATCTCAATATCAAATGTTGGCCTTCTCTAGTGCAGAGTGGAGAAGGAGGGAGGGAGACAACCTGGAACTCAAAATGCAACAAACAAATAAATAAATATGTGGCTGAATGATGAATGAATCAATGCATAGATGGAAAATGAATGGGACATATGTTTTGGACTTGACCCACATGGGAATTTGTTTTGCTTTACTATGTTCACCTCTTCTAAGGGCTTTCTTCCCTTTCTCCTTCCTCCCTTGTTCCCTCCCTCCCTCTTTCCTTCCTTCCAAATACATTTTTCAAATTAAAAATAAATTTTAAAAAGAGTAAATTAATTCTTTGCCTTGTGAGCAAGATATAATTTCAACTCAACCAAGGAGAGAATTTGTTACTGGGAAACTCCACTTTCAGCAGTTCCACAGTCCCTGGGCTTGTGGGTACTAGGAATCAAAGGACATGTTGGGAACCATGCTCCCCACATTTCTGTAGCCTTGCTTCTTGCCTGGTCTTTCTCAAACTCTCTCTCTCTCTCTCTCTTTCTCTCCCACCCTTTCTCCCTCTCCTCTCTTCTCTCTCTGTCTCTGCTCTCTGAAGTTTATCAATATGTGGCACTGAGGATCTATCAAGCTCTCAGCCAATCAGGAGTCACATTTCCCTCCATGTATACAATATCCTTGGTAGCATTATCTGCTGGGGAACCACCCTAGGCCTGGGGAAGTGTTGCTTAAGTATTTAATAAATGCTTAACTAATCGATTGAAACAGATTCTGCTGCCCAAGATGGCAGAAGATGCTACCAAGAAATGTGAGACTTGCTATCTGTATGTTTTTGGGAATGGAAGGTTGCCATGTGCTGTGTAGAAGTTCCAGATTCCTTTTCCTGGCCTGAAATCTGTCCTGGGGTCTAGGCCTGGTGGTAGTTGACAGCAGAGTCAAAAAATAGTCATTACATATTTATTAAGCATCTTCTGTGTTCTGGGCATTGTGCCAAGTGCTAGATACAAAGCTGGGGGTGGAGTCCCTGTTCTCAAGGAGTTTACAATCTAGTTGGTAAAGACCACACACACATACACACATGCACACACCTCCACACACCCCAACAGACACGAACACACATGCACACATACACACACACACTCTGAACACACAGAGAGAGAGAACTTTGTAAGGACTCAATCTCTCACACCTCCTCTGGCTTTGGCTTGAGACGCCTCTTCCCTAGGACGTCCTCAGGAGGCCTCGCTAAGAGGCTGATAGATGTCCACAGCAACCCTGCTCGGGGCTTCTGGAAACTGACCTGGAGTTGAGGGGGGTGGGGAGATCAGGTTGGGGCTCAGCCCTGCTCTGGCTGCTGTCACCTCTGGAGCTGGGACCAAAGCCTCTCCTGAAATGGGGAAAGAGGCTGACTTTGCAATGCAGACTGCCTTTATAAGCCTAGTACAAGAGCCTGGGCCAATCAATCCATCCCCATGCCCAGAGGTATCCTCTCAGCCGGAATCCTCCCTCTCACCCTCCTTCCCCAGTCAATGAAACCAGCCATGGGCTCCTAAAGGACCTTGCCTCTTCTACCCTTGGCTGGCTGCCTGTCTCTCCTCTCTCTGCTCCTGTCTCTGGGTTTCTCCCTCTCAGTCTCTGTTTGGTTTAGGGGGATCTCCAGCCTTAGTGTCTGAGCTGGGGAACCTGTACTCTTGTACTCTGGAATGGTGTAGGCAGGCCCTGCTTGTCCCAGGTGTGGTGCTCACCCTCCACAGCTTTGTTACCTGCTGTAATTGTGAGCCTAGAAACTGAGCTGGACACCTGGACCCTGAACTGGCTCTGTCTCATGCTGGATCTAGCCGTATCCCCACCCCCAATCTGCTTACCCTTCCCCTCATCTGGAGCCTGCCTTCCCCGCTCAGAGAAGGGGGCAATAGAGAATATTACCAGATTCACAAAGGGTGATTGGCCTGCTGCATCTCAGGTTAAGGTCGGTCCTCACTGCACCTTCTCCCCTCTCCCTTTCTCCCAGGCCTCTGTTCTACTCCACCCCACCCCCCACTTATGCAGGCTCTGGAGTCCTCTTCTCAGTCTCTCTCTTCCATAACTTTCCTCATTCACATTCCATGAGGTGACCTTAGATCTTAAATATAGGATAGAGAGAGGCAGAGAGACACACAGAGAAGAAGACAAATGTAGGGAGAAGGGACAGAAAGGGCAGGGAGAGGAGAGGGAGAGGAAGGAGAGGAAGGAAAAGGCAGAGGTGGGAGGGGGAGAAATAGAGACAGACAAAGACAGGGGCAGGAAGAGGAAACAGGAGAGGAGATTGGGATGCCTTTCCTCTCCCAGACTATGAGGGCCTGGAGAGCCTCCCCAGTCTTTAGAGTGGGCTCACTTCCCTCTCCTGGGATCCTACAGGAGCCAGGAGGCCCAGGTTTCCCTGCTGGCTGCTTCTGGATAGATGTGGGACCATCCTCCAGGCCCCTCCTCTCCCCTTCCTTCCCTGTTGTCCTCTTTCATCTCCAGGGTCACCTACTGACCCTAACTAGGGCGTGGAGAAATTCAGGGGCCTTGGGGTGGCCAGTGGTCCCAGACTCCTAGGTTCACTTCCTCCACTGAGTTCTAGCTTTGGTCCACCATGGGAATGTTCCCTGCCCTGCCCTCTAACCCCAAGAGGCATGACTGTCTGTAGGTGTGGGGAAAGCCATGTTAAGGGGGACCCCAGGAACTGAAAGAGAAGATGTCTGGATCTAAGAGGGGCAGGTGACTGTAGAAGACTCTAGCTCATGGTAACCTTGGATAAAATGCCTACATCCTCCCTCCCCCCAGGAAATAAAGTGGGAGGTTTGGGGAACTTGTGGCAAGGGTAGTGGAGGGGGACATCTGGATGCCTGGGTCTGCAGGACTTGGGTTGGTCCCTGTGGCTCTTTGCTTCCTTCTGGTTACTTGGCAGAGTGCCTAGGGCTGGCTGGCTCCTGGGGGGCTTGGAGGAGGGTGAATTCTTAATTCTTTAGCTCACTGGGACACCCCATACACAAGCACCACTTAGGTTCATGTTTGCTGAGACCTTCCTATCCCCACCCCCAGCCCCGGTACATCTGAATTTCAGCTCCCGTCTCTCCCAGCTCCCCTTCCTACCCTCAGCTGTGAGCTCACAGATCACCCACAGGAAAGCTCAGCCCCTGGCGGGTGGGGGTGGCTTTTGGTGGGGGAAGACCTGTCCAGCTGATTTCATTTCATGTGAGTGGCTTGGTGAGGCAGGCTGGGGAGAGGGAGGCAGAGGGAGCAGTCAGAGAGGCGGCCTGTATTCGCCCTTTTCTCATGCTGCCCCAGCGGGTCCGACAGCACCAGCTTCCTTTCTTCCCCTGATTCCTACAGAAGGATTTCTGTGTTGACATCTGCTTCCCTTTGATCTGGCTCCGAATGGGCCCTTTCTTCTCTCCGAGGGCAGACGGCCTCCCCTGCCTCACCTCTTACAAAGGGAGGCACCACAGAAGTCGTGTAACGGGAAGATGCCCGAGGCCCCGTCTACTGGCGGAGCGTCTCAGTCTGAGTGCTGACTGAATGGCAGCAGCCAGTCAGGGCAGGAAGGGAATTCACGTGATGGGGGGACAGGTGCCCTGGATTCTGCCTCCGTTTCCTCATTTATCAAGAGTTTTATCCCTTCCCTGACTGCCGTGAGTGTGCGTGCATGGAAGGGGATGGGGGGCGACAACCAGCTGGAGGACTGGCATCACCCCGGGCAGGAAGGGAAGCATGGAGATCTGCTGGGTCCGTGGAAAGACAAAAACGAGTGGTTCTGGGCCTGGAGTCAGGAAGACCTGAGTTCAAATCCAGCCTCAAATACTTCCTAGCTGTGTGACCCTAGGCGAACCGCTTAACCCTGCTTGCCTCGGTTTCCTCAACTGTAAAATGAGCTGGCAAAGGAAGTGGCAAACTGCTCCAGGATCTTTGACAAAAAAAACTTGAAAAAGGGTCATGAAGAGTCAGGCATGATTGAAACGACTGAACGACAGAAGTCACTGCATTTATTGTTCCTCCGATTCCGCTTTCTTTGCCCAGCATCAGTTCATATACATCTTCTCATATTTGTCTGAATTCATCCCATTAATAACTTCTTTTGATCTAATAGTATTCCATTATGTTTTTGTGGGAGCAGCACCCCAAGGCCCTACCCCATGCAGCCTAAACTAGTTTTCCCTTAGAAGGTATTGGAACCAGGGTCCTGAGGCTCAGCTCAGGCAGTTTCCTAGTGGCCCCAACATAGGAGGACACATTATATGCCTAGCACACAGTAGGCACTTAATAAGTGCTAATCGACCTACTGACCGGAGTCTAGCATCGCCAACCCAGAGGAGGAGAGCTGAGCCCCACTGAATCAGTGATGCCCAGTCCTAGCTGACTCCCTTCTACGGCCAAATGGACTTGTTTTTGTTAATTGTTAACCTGCAGATGTTTCCTCTTGTTCTAGTCTGAGCCTGAAAAACCAGATGGGCGCCGGTTAGGCCTGGCTCATGGTAGCAGCGACTATAATAATGTAGGTGAAAAAGCTATTAATGGAAGCCAGGCAGTATGCAATTATAATGATCAATGCTAGCTGAAAAGAAGGGAAAGGAAGGGGAAAGGAAGGGGAAAGGAAGGGAGGGAAAAGAAAGGAAAGGAAGAGAAAAGTAAGAAAGGGAAGAGAAATGAAGGAAGGGAAGAGAAATGAAGGAAGGGAAAAGAAAGGAAGGAAAGGAGGGAGAGGGAAGGAAGGGGAAGGAAGGGAAAAAAGGGAAGGGAAGGGAAAGGCAAGAAGGGAAGGAGGGAGAAGGAAGAGAAGGGAATGAAGGGAATGGAAATAAGGGAAGGGAAGGGAGGGCAAAGAAGGGAAAAGAAGTAAGGATAAGGAAAGGAAGGAAGGGAAGAGAAAGAAGGAAAAGAAAAAAGGTAAGGCATGGAAGGGAAGGGCAAAGAAGGGAAGGAAAAAGAAGGAAAGAAAGGAAGGGAGGAAAGGGAAGGAGGGAGAGGGAAGGGGCCTCTTGTTTTCTGATAAGGAGGTAGAAGACTGCGTATACAAAATATTGCGTGCTATTGGGTTTTGCTCGACTATTTTTCTTTGTTATGAGGGAAAGCTGGGGTAGGATGGCTAGGATATCCTGAAATAGCTGTAATACAGACAATCAATAAAACTTGTTTTTAAAAATTCCTGGCTGCCAGGGTCAGATCTGGCCTTCCTTTTCTCACAGAGAGCTGAGGTGAAAGTGGGGAGAGCTCCTCCCTCCTCCCCTGCCCTTCCCCTGGGATGAGCTCAGCTCATTGGAGGCCCAGTGGGGCAAAGACGATGTGGGGGAGCCCAGGCAGGGCCCTCTCCTGGGCTTTGGTGGATCAGTTGGGTGTAGGTCACTTCCTGGAGGTCCCCAGCCTGTAGAGAGGAAAAGTAGATGAGACGTGAGCCAGTTGGGGTGGGGCGGGGGTGCAGTGGGTGACATCTTGCAGATCTTGCCAGGTTTTTCTGTAATGAAAGTGTGGTTCACTGCTGAGGACGGAAGTAGACTGTAAGTGAGCTCCTGGAGGGCAGAAGCCAGTCAGTTTTTCCTCTAGGGAAGGAAGTGCTTAGTACAGTGCCTCATACCCATTTGGTGCTTAATAATTGTTGAATTGAATTGAGTGACTCACAGTAGGATTCTCTGGTCTGTTCCGTATATTGTTCTTCACAGCTGTGTCTACAGGCAAGGGGAGAGAGAAGGGCAGTCAGGACCCGGGATTTCCCCAGAGTCAGACATTCCCTTCCAACACCCCAGGCCCTGCTGCCCCTGTCAACCATCCCCACTCTTACTTACACAGAGTCTGTTCCTGCATGGCTCCAGTTGGGCTGAAGCTGTGGAAGGAGACAGAATGATGATGAAAAAGGAGAGAAGAAGGGGCTCAGAGGGAAGAAGGTATCTCTGGGGCCCCTACCTCTTCAGGGTCTCCTTGTCTTCTTCCTCTCTGCCCTCAGGCTCTGCAAGGAGAGTCAGGGGTAAGGCTCCAGAGGGTCCTGGCCACCCCCCATCAAGCCCAGATCACTGCCTCTCCCCCAGCCACAAGGACTCACTGGGTTTGACCAGATGCCGGAGGTGGTAAAGGAGGAGGAAGAAGAGGAAGAGCAAGGTGACGAGTAGGGAGACGCCCATCAGGATCCTTTCCCAGAGCTTCGGAAGACCTGAGGAAGCTCCTGGTGGAGAGCAAAGTGGGGGAAGGCAGAGTTATCACCATCCTGACCCACAGGGGTCCCTAGTGTGAGGGGGAGACAAAGATCTGTCCTCAGGGATCTGCTAGCACAGGGAAGGGAGACAACAGGAGAGAGTCGACAAGAGATGGCCATTCTCTTGATTTACAGAAAAGCTTCTAAAACCTTATCTATTCCAAAGTGGAATGGGTGGCCAGAGGATGGAGGGAGGGGCTCTAATCCCCAGGTGGGGGTCTTCAAGCAGAGGCTAGACAATGTGACAGAGGGGATTATTTGTGGGGATAGATCAGCCTGGGGGATGTTGGAAATCCTTCCAAACTGTTGTTCACCTATTTTCAGTCATGCCAGACTTTTTGTGACCCCATTTGGCCTTTTCTTGGCAAAGACACCGGAGTGGTTTGCCATTTCCTTCTCCAGCTCATTTCACAGATGAGGAAACTGAGGCAAACAGGGTGAAGTGACTTGCCCAGGGTCACACAGCTAGGAAGTGTCTGAGGCCAGATTTGAACTCAGGTCTTCCTGACTCCAGGCCTGGCTCTGAGCTGCCCCATTCAGCTCCATGATTTTATAACTCTGTGGCCTGCCCTCAGGAAAGCCCCATTATGAGGGGAGGGACACTTCCCTACACTAGGGTTACCTCCCTTTTTGGACATAGAAATAGGGCTGGGATTTGGGAAAGGTGGAGGAGGCTCTGAAGGGGTAGTGGTGTGAAGGGAGAAGGGGACAAAAGAGGGGGCAGCATTTCACACCTGGCCCTCAGCCCCTCTTCATTCTCTGTCCTGGAAGCCTCTGGTCACTCAGTTACTCACCCACCAAGTCATCCTGAGTTCCAGGCCTTGGAGAGGTTTCTGGAAAGGAGCAGAGGAGTGGGGTTAGGAGCTGGGCAGAAGGTGCCCAGTAAGAGCCCTGGGCTGAGAGTCCTCCGGACCCAGCCGTGTGACTGAGCCAAGTGTCCTTCCCTTCCTGGGCATGTAATCTCAAGTGGAACCTTAGACACTGTGAGCTCAAAGGACTTTGTATGGCTTGACAAAGAAGTTGACTTACAGTCTAGAGCTGGAAGGGTCCAAGCCTGGCCCAGAGGGGCTCAGCTAGTAAGTGGGCAGGATTTGAACTCAGACCTTCTCACTCCAAGTCCAGAATTCCTTCTTGTTCCTTGTGATCCACCTTCCTCCAATTCTGTCCCTCAAATCCCCTCTAATGCTCCTATTTTCTCATTCAAGTCTTGGTAGAAGAGATGGCCCTTCTGGCCAAGGTCAGCTCCCCTGCTTGGGCCCCTCCCTTCCTTCCCTCTGGGAACTTGACCCTGTGACCAGCCCTTGTCTCTTAAATTCTAGCTCTCCTTCTCTTCTGTCCATAAACTTGCTCACATGTCCTTCCCCAGTCCGGCCATCCCCTGGAGCTGCCCTCCCTTCCTTAGCCAGACTCCTAGGAAGGGTCTTCAGGGCTCCTTGTCTACCTGTGCTCACCTTCCCTTCACTTCTGACCCCATCGCTTGACCAAATCAGATTTCTCCCGTGTTCCCAACGATCTCTTTACTGCCAGATTTGAGGATCTTTTCTCAGTCCTTCTCTGGCTGGGCTTGGCTCTGAAGCATTTGGTGGCACAGACCTGCCCCTGCCCCTTCTCCTGGCCTCTCTGTCCTCCCCGGGGTTTCCCGACACAGCCTTCCCTGGTTCTCCTCCTCCATGTTCTAGATCTCATGTTCCATACTTGGACATACCCAGGGTTCTTTCCCAGGTCCTCTCCAGTTCTCTCCCTATGCCCCTCAGGCCCTGCTGGTACGGCCACCATTTCAACACAAGTGACTCCCAGGTCTACGGTGCCTGTCCTTGTCTTTATCCTAAACATACCTACACTTCCTGAGGAGATACCTTCCTGATCCCACACAAAGCCTCTCAGCCTGTAAACTTAAAACATGGACACCTTCCCTACAAGAGGGAAGGGGGCTGGGTAGGGGCTGCCTTACCTGTAACAATGAGCTCCAGGGGGTCACTGGGAGCCGACCAGTGGTAGGGGGAGTCACTGGAAAAACTGTAGCATCGATAGGTGCCCTCGTGGGTTCTGTTCACAGCAGAGATAGGGAAGTTGGCCTGAGACCTCCATTCACAGCCAGTGGAGGTGTGAGAGTCTCCCTCCTTGTACAAAGCAAACCTGTCAAATCTGGATTCAGCCTTACACTGGAGGGTCATGTCCTCCCCTGTGCCCACCAAGGGCCCGGACAGGGAGAAGAGGGCTGGTTTCTCATATATACCTGCAAGGGAAGAAGACCCTTGAGTTAAAGGAGAACTGCCTAACACAGCCACAGAAAGAACTATGGAGTCTGAAAGCAGATATGTGGATCGAAGCAGACTATTTTCCCTTTTTTGTTGTTTTTTCTTTCTTGTGGTTTTCCCTTTTATTCTGATTCTTCTTTCACAACGTGACCAATGCGGAAATATGTTTAATATGCTTGTACATGTATAGCCTATATCAGATTGCTTGGGGAGGGTAGGGGAGAGGGGAAGGAGAGAGGGGGAAAAATTTGGAATTCAAAGTTTTACAAAAATAAATGTTGAAAACTTTACATGTAATTTGGGAAAAAATACTATTAAAGATTAGGCAAAAATCTAAAAAATAAAGGGGAGCTGCGCTCTTCCTTCCCCATGTTGGAATCTGAACCAGAGAAGGATAGGGCAGCTGCAGGTCCATGGCTCTTTCTTTGGTCTGAGGGGGAATGGCCTGGGCCACAAGACTCTAGAGAAACCCAGGCTGAGATCCTGGAGCCATGTTTGACAGCCTCCCCAAGTGGAAGAGTTGGAAGGGCCCTGAGAGGCATCTAGGCCAGTCAGTAACAAGAATCATGGCTCTCCGCTCGTCACAAGACATGGGACAAGTGGTCCTCCAGCTTCTGATCCAGGACCTCCAACAAGGGGCAGCCTGCAACCTTGAAGGGCAGCTCTCATGGAAGGGAAGTCTGTTCTTACTCTGGACCCCAAAGGTCCAGTGACCTCCCCCGCATCATTGCTTCCGGTTCTGCCCTCTGGGGCCCAGGGGAACTTCCATGGGCTGCCCTCAGGCTTCACCGCCCCAGCCTTCTGTTCTCTGGACTTAAGTTCCCCAGGGTTCTCATCTTCTCTGTGGTTTCCTGCTTAGGGCTGGCTCTTTAATGGAATGAATGAGTGAGAGAAGGAATGCTCTTGGGCCAAGCACCGGTGATACATATTAAAGTGAAGACGGGGCCTGAAGAAGGAGGATCAGACATGGGGAAGAAGGGAGCTGGGGAGAGAACATGGCAGAGAACACTATCGGCCAGCTTGGCAGAGGGGGACCCAGGGCGGAGGCCCCAGGGTGCTCAGCCCTGATTCGGAGATGACTCCGGTTCCAGATCGCCTGGAATGCTGATTCTGCCACATATTACCTGTGTGATCCTGGGGGACGTGAAGGGAATAAGCATTTTATAGGATCTACTATGGGCTAAGAACTTTTATAACTATTATTCCATCTGATCCTTGTGACAACCCTGGTACTGTTATCTCCATTTCACAATTGAAGAAGCTGAGGCAGAGGCTGTGTGACTTGCCCAAGGTCACAGAGCTAGTAGGTGTCTGAGGCAGGATTTGATCTCAAGTCCTCCTGACTTCAGGCCTAGCAGGCTATCCACAGAGCCATCTAGCTGCCACCTGGTTTGGGTATCCCTTTGCCCCAAGTACCCTAGAAACTGGGACCTCAGTTTTCCCCCCTGTCAAATGAAGAGAGTGAATGCCATGGGCTCTAATGTCCCCACCAGCTTTGCCATTCTTGGGCTAGCTCTGGGAAGAGAAGGAGGAGGAAGGTACAGATGGGCTGGGAAGGGGGAGGGGGCCCAGGGGCAGGGGAGGCTCAGAAATGTCATCTTGTAGCTTAGAGGCCAGGCTGGACCTGAATGGACAAAGCCCTCAGGTCTGGCTGAGGGGCAGAGTCTGGAGCTGGGGGTCCTCCTTCACCTGTCACCACCATCTCCAGGGGGTGGCTGCACTGGGACCAGTGGGATGTGCTCCAATAGCGGCAGCAGTAGTGTCCTGCATCCTCCCTCGCCACAGGTGAGATGGGAAACTCTGCCTCTGTCTGAGGCCAGGATGGGCTCCTGCACTCAGACCGCCGGAGCACATGGTACTGCTTTGCCCCAACAGGGCCCCGGCACCATAGGCTCACATTTGTTCCTTCGGGGATCAGAGTGCCTGGCTCAGCCCAGAGGGAGGGTCCGGTGAATGTGTCTGGAAGAGAATCTGGGCTAGAGCTCCAGGAGGTTATTCCCTCTCCTTGCTGTCCCCTGATTCCCCCTCCCCACAGGCCTCCTAGTCACCCCCATCAGCCCAACCCTGACCCTCCTGTCCTTGGTTTCCAGGGGCTGCCGGGACGGGGTGGGGAGAAGAGGAACAAAGGAGGGGCCAGGGTTGAGGGGATGCACTCACCTTCTTCTCCCAACCCCAGACCCAGGAACAGCCCTGTGAGAGAGGACCATTAGCCCCAGAACCCATATCCTACCCACCAAACACTTTGCGATGGGGCTTAGACACTATTGCCAGAAGGGAGAGCTGGTCACCAGGAGATATATAGGTATATTCATATCCTAACTCTGTCCCCAACTTACAGCGAGATCTCAAGGTAGTCACTTCCTCTGTTTGTTCTTCTTGAAAATGGGCAGGTGGGGTAGTTAGGGGATTGGGTCAGGGCTCAACTTGGTTATCTCTAAGCTGTGAAAGCTTAGATGGCTCATCCCCAGGACTCACCGAGGCTCAGCAGGGCAGAGAGTATAGAGACCATGATGGCTCCTGGTGTACGTGAGAAGAAGGTAGACCGACGGATGGACAGATGGGCAAACTACTCTTAGGAGGTACAGGATGTGGCGTTCTGAGCCCCGCTCTGAATTTTCCAATCACTTAGCCTCGCTGTAGGCGGAAATAACACCCTCCTCAATGTGGTTTCCAGAGAAGACCCAGGCCAAACTCCAACCAGCGACTGGCTACAAGACAATGTCAGAGCCCCCTGAGCAGGCCCAGGGGACCAGCCCTGGATAGGACGTCAGAGAGTCTCAGTTCAATGGCTGACTTGGCCTGCATCTACCGTGTGGCCTTGGCCTACTCCCTGACCTCGATTTCCTCACATGTGCAATGGGCAGGATTGTCTTGGACTCCATGATTGTCACCCTGGTCCCTAAACCAGACCCTGGCCTTGGGTAGCCTCCTCTTTGCTTCATCATGGCTTGAAGCCTGGCCAGATGGGCAGGCAGAAAGCTCCACCTCCTTGTCCTGTTTCTTTGCTTCTGTCTCTGTCCCCCTGATTCTGTTTCCTGGCCTACTTGTCTCCTCTCTCAATCTCTGTGGGTGCTCTCTGCTTCCAGTGGCAATTTGGCTTGTTCCCTGATTCTCTCTCTCCAGCATCTGTGTGTCTCTTTGCTCATATCTCTTTGTTCTGGATTCTCAGTCCTTCTCTCTCTCTCTCTCTCTCTCCCTCTCTCTCTTCCTGTCTCTGTCTCTCTATCTTGTCTCAATTCAACACTCATTTAAATTTTTTATAAAGTTCCTATTCTGTGCCAGGTGCCATGCTAGATGCCAAAGTCATTAATGTGGAGAACTCCTTGTATAGACATACAATGCATTTAAAACTTCCTGCATAGAAGTATGATCTGCATGACTGAGAGCTGAAGCTTCTTGCTCAGGGTCCCCCAGCCCGAATGTGTCAGAGATCAGACTGAAACTCAAGTCTTCCTAGTTCAGAGGCCAGCTCTCTAGGCACCATATCACACTGCCCCAGATGACACAAAGACAGAAGCAAATTAGTCAGAAAACCAATAAGTTAAAGAAGCCCCCATCAAATACCAAAATAGAAGTCCTGAATACCAAAAGAGTGAACAAAATTGAAAACAAGAAAGTATAGAATTAATAAATAAAGCTAGGAGCCATTTTTTTGGGGGGAAGCCCAACAAGATAATAGCTAAACTGTCAGCTAATCTGAGTGAAAAGAAGAAAGATGAAAACCAAATGACCAGTATCAGAAGCAAAAAAGAAGTCCCAACAAACGAAGGAGAAACAGAGAGCATCATCAGAAAACGTCTTTGTCCCATGATATGCCAGGAAAACAGACAACTTAAATGAAAGAAGTGAATGTTTTTAAAATACAGAAATGATAACTTCAACAGAATTACAGGATATAAAATAAATCCACACAGATCATCAGTATTTCTGTATGATAGCAAGAAAACCCGGCAGGAAGAGACAGAAAGAGAAATTCCATTTCGATGACTATAGCATGTATAAAAGGCTTGAAAATTTACCTGCCAAGCTACATGCAAAACTATGTAAATGCAACTGTAACATACTGTTTCCAGAAATAAAAATGAACCTAGATAATTGGAGAAAATATTAATTGATAACGGGTAGGATAAATTCATATAATAAGAATGACAATTTTACTTAAATTAATTTACTGATTAAATACCATATCAATTAAACTACCAGAGAACTACATTACAGAAGTAGGAAAAATAATAATGAAATTCATATGGAGTTAAAAAGGTCAAGAATCTCAAGGGAGATAATGAACAGCAGTGGGAAGGAAGGAGGCCTAGCAGTGCCATGCCTCAAATTATGCTACAAAGCAATAATTCTCAAAATACCTCGGTCCAGAAGCAAATGTATCTAATATCTTAATATTTGATGAACTACTGGGATAAGGACTGGTTATTTGACAAAAGCTGCTGACAAACAGGATAGTGGTATGGGAGAAATTGAATTTAGTCTAACACCTAACCCCTTATGCCAAAATAACTCCCACTTAGATATGTGGCCTCAAAAAAAAAGATTACATCATAAAAAATAAAAAGATGGGGGAAAAGGCTATCAGATCGAGGGAAAGGAGAAAAGTTCAGGACCAAATGAAGGCTAGAGAGAGTCATAGAAAAGAAAAGAGATAATTTTGATTACCTAAAATTAAAGAAGTTTTTGTATCAACAAATCCAATCAAGCTAAGACTAAAAGAAAAAGAAATAACTGGGTAAAAAAACCAAAGCTTTATAGCAAGTTTCTCTGATGAAGGTCTCATTTCCAAGATATATGAGAATCGATTCAAATTTATAAGAATAAAAGCCATCCCCCAACTGATAAATGGTCTAAGGATACGAACAGATATTTCTCAAATGAATAAACTCAGATTATCTATAGCCATATGAAAAAAATGCTCCAAATCTCTAATAATTGAAGAAATGTGAATTAAAGCAATTCTGAGATCCCACTTGTGGTAGCAATTTAGATTTAAAGATCTTTCCCACCCATTAATAGGCCATGTGACCTGCTTATATCACAGGAAGCCTAAGTCACTTGTGGTGAGAGGAGCTTCCTGACAGGAAAAGGAAGTTGTATCACAGGAAATGGGGAGAGAGAGAGAGACAGAGACAGAGAGACAGAGATAGAGAGACAGAGAGAGACAGAGAGACAGAGAGACACAGAGAGAGCAGTTGTGGCTGTTAATGGCCACTAATGGCCACTGTCATGCTAGTTAGAGCTGAACAGGCTGACTTAGCTGCACTGTGAGTTTCTTTTTGGGAAGACCTCAACAGGGGGTCAGAAAGGTTTTGGGATGGCGAGGCTCCATGTTGTGGTATTATGTATTAAATGTTTTACTTCTCTGATAGACTGGATAAATGGTTTGTGGGATATGGTTCTCTGGTGTCTGAATAAATGGTTTACTTCATCTACCTTCTATGTGGAGAGTCTCATATATTTTGCGATACAGAACCACATAGGCATTTGACAATTATCATCTACATTGTTATTATTGCCTTACTGATACACCACCTCACACTCATCAGATTGGCAAAGATAACCAAAAAGGAAAATGAAAAACATTGGAGGAATTGTGGGAAAACAGACACATTAATGGAAATGTAAACAGATATGACTACACTGGAAACCGATTTGGAATGATCCATAAAATGTCACTAAACAGTGCATAACTTTTAACCCAGCTCTACCTAATAGATATACTTAGATACCTAATAGATACCTAATGAGACATCTACCTAATAGAGATTAAAAAATGGGAAAAGGTTCTATATTTACAAAAATATTTATAACAGTTCTCTGTGCAGCTTAAAATAATATTCAAGTGGCCCTCTTTTTTTCCCCTTTTTGGAGAGATTATTATTGCTAGTCCTCTGAATCTTCGATGCCGATTAAAATTAAAAAAAAACCAAAACATTATTGCAAATAAGTGAAGTTCATTGTTGGTGGAGCTGCAAGTTGGTCCAAGCTTTTTGGGTTGTAAATTGGAGCCATGCCCCCAACATCACTAAACCGTGTATGTCCTTTGACCCAAGTGATACCTCTCCTTGGTCTACATCCCAAGGAATCAAAGGAGGAAAAGTATCTATAGGTGTGTGTATGTGTGTGTATGTATGTAGTATGTATCCACACATGCATGTATATATGTGTGTATGCATATGTGTGTGTATATACATCAGCTTTTTTTTTTTGGTCGTGGTGGCAAAGAACTGGAAACTAAGTTGGTGCCCATCAGTTGGGAATGGCTAAACAAATTATGGTAAACAAATATAATGGAATACTATTGTGTTATAAGAAAGAATAAAAAAAAATGAGTATTTCAGAGAAACCTGAGGAGAATTTTATGAATTGAGGCAGAATGAAGTGAAAAAATTTTAAAACAGCAATACTGTAAAGACAATAACTTTGATAAGATTTGAGAGTTATGGATGAATGCAATGAACAACCATAATTCCAGAGTACTGATGATGGAGAATGCTACTTACCTCCTGCCAGAAGGGTGATTGCGGGTAGAGTGAAAGCAGGAACATACCCTAGCTCTCTCACAAATTCTTTCAGATACCTCTTATGAAGTGAATCTAAACAGATTTGAAAGAAGTAGAATCCACTAGGAGACAGAGTGTGGCAGATTTCCAACCCAGAAGAGTCCAGAAAGTTGATGGGAAGGATCTGTTGCACCAAGCTAGGAGAACACTAAGCACACCATACCAAAGCATGATACCAGAATGGGAGCAGGCCCAGCCTGCCTGTTGTGGTGGCGATCTCCAGGTCTTACAGCGCAGGATGGGAGTCTGTTGGAGCTAGGTGAGACACAGATGCAGAGCCTGGCAGCAGCAGCAGCTACTCCTGGGGCAATCAGTCCACAGTCTAAAGGTTTGAGATTCACCTTATTGAACTTCCAGGAACCATGATGACTGAATAAATTCTAAGAGCTCTCATCCCTCCCTTGCTCTCCTTGAGTAACGCAGAGAATACTGCACTAGGAGAAACCCCGGAATAGAGGAGTCAGAATTAGGGGTTCAGTAGTCATTTAGCTCAGGAAGATAAGGAGACAGACCCTCTTGTAGTGATGAAAGGAGATCAGTGCAGGAAGGGAAGCATCCCAGCAGGCCCCACCTTAGCAGACCAATGGGAGTTCCTGAGCCCCAGGGGGGTGGAGCTGGCAAGCACCAACATCATGACCCCAGGAGTGCCTTTGCACAGGCAGGGGAATTGGCAGACACCAGTGCAGACCAATGGCTGAGGTCACCTGTGCTATATGGCACAGCCCTAGGGGAAGAGGAGACTTTTAGCAGCTAGACCACCCCTCCTCCACAACTCATTCTGTGAGCTTCAGTGTAACTACAGGGAAACTCAGGAAGATTTCACTGGGCCTCAATCCTTGGCACACACCAGCCAGCTCCAACTGAGCACTAGGTGAGCTACAGCAGTATATAGCTTCTGGCTAACAAAACCAGAGGCCACAGCACACGGTAACCAGGCCCCTAGCTCCCAACACAAGAAGCTTGGAACAGAGCTCCCTGGGCCCCAGAAGCAGAGATCCACTTTAAAAACCAGGAAAAAGGCAACCACCATGAAGAAGCAAACTAGAAAAGTAAAAAAGACCGTTGAATCATATTATGGGTACAGACAAGATTAAAATATTAATCCAGAAGAGAACAGCATTGACACTATACCCACATCTGAAACCTCAAAAAGGAATATGATCTGGTCTCAAGCCCCAAAAGCATTCCTGGAAGACCTCAAGGAGGATTTTAAAAGCCAAACTAGAAATGAAGAACAAAAATTACAGAAACTAACAGGACAAAATGAATCCTTGAAAAGTAAAATTAGCCAAGTGGAAAGTGAGATGCAGAAGCTATCTGAAGTAAATAATTTGTTAAAAAATTAGAATTGGGCAAGTGGCAGCTAAGTAAGGATTCTATGAGACATCAAGAATCGGTCAAACAAAATCTAAAGAGTGAAAAATAGAAGAAAACATAAAATATCTCATTGGAAAAACTACTGACCTGGAAAATAGATCCAGGAGAGATAATCTAAGAATTATTGGTCAATCAGAAAGCCATGATGAAAAAAAGAGCCTGGACAGTATCTTCCAAGAAATCACCCAGGAAAACTGCCCCAAGGTCCTAGAACCAGAGGGCAAAATAGTCATTGAAAGAATCCACGGATCACTCCCGAAAGAAATGTCAACTTGTAAACTCCAAGGAATATTGTAGCCAAATTACAGAATTATCAGGTCAAGGAGAAAATACTGCAAGCAGCCAGAAAGAAACAATTAAAATATCACATAATTACAGTTAGGATCACACAGGACCTTGTAGCTCCTACATTAAAAGATAAGAGGGATTGGAATATGATATCCCAAAAGGCAAAGGAGCTTGGACTACAGCCAAAGATCAACTATCAAGCAAAATTGAGCAAAATTTTTCAGTCAAGGAGATTGACATTCAATGAAATAAGGGAATTCCAGACCTTCCTAATGAAAAGGCCAGAGCTCAACGGAAAATTTGATCTTCAAATGTAAGACTCAAGAGAGGCATATAAAGATAAACAGGGGGAAAAAAAGAAAAAAAAACCTTGTTATTCGACAAGGGCAAATTATTTACATCCCTATGTGGGAGGATGATATTTGCTAATTTTGAGAATGGTATAGTTAGTATGACATCTAAAAGAGATATACATAGACAGAGAGTGTGGACATAAATTAACTGATGTGATGATAAAAAATTTGATTAAGGGATGTAAAAGGATTGTAATGGGAGAGGAGGTAAGGAGGAGGCAGAAAAAGGTAAATGATATCAAATGAAGAGGCACAAAAACATTATAGTAGAGGGAAAGAAGGGGGAGAGAAGAGCAGTGTTTGAGCTTTACTCTTATCAGATTTGGTTCAAGGAGGGAATAACAGTCTCTGTTAAGTATAGAAATCAAACTTTCCCTATAGGCAGTAGGAGGGGAAGGGGAAAAGAAAAAGGGGGTGGTTAGAAAGGAGGGAAGAAGTAGTAAGGGAAAAGGGAAGACAGGGGGAGCTGACAGGGAGGGAATATTGAGGGAGGCAGTGGTCAAAAGCAAAATTCTTTTGAGGAAGGGAAGGGAGAAGGGAGAAATAAAAACATAAATGGGAGGGGGGAAAATAGTATGGAAAAAAGGACACAGATAGTAATCATAACTGTGAATGTGAATGTGATAAACTCTCCCATAAAATGGAGGTGGCTGGCAGAATAGAATAAAAACCAAAATCCTACAATATGTTGTTTACAAGAAACACATTTGAAACAGGGGGATACACACAGGGTAAAGGTATATGGCTGGAGTAGTATATATTATGCTTCAGCTGAAGTGAAAAAAAGCAGGGGTAGTAATCCTAATCTCAGACAAAACAAAAGCAAAGATAGACCTAATTAAAAAAGATAAAGAAGGAAAATATATCCTACTATATCCTACTAAAAGGCAACATAGACAATGAAGTAATATCATTACTTTATATATATGCACCATGTGGTATAGCATACAAATTCTTAGAGGAGAAGTTAAGGGAGTTACAGGAAGAAATAGAGAGGAAAACTATACTAGTGGGGACCTCAACCTCCCTCTCTCTGAACTTGATAAATCTAACTACAAAATAAACAAGAAAGAAGTTAAGGAAGTGAATAGAATTTTAGAAAAGGTAGATATGATAGACCTCTGGAGAAAACTGAATGGGGATAGAAAGGAATATGCTTTTTTCAGCCATACATGGCACATACACAAAAATTGACCATGTGCTAGAGCATAAAAACCTCACAACCCAGTGCCAAAAGGCAGAAATTGTCAATGCATCCTTTTTCACATCATAATGCAATAAAAATTATTTGTAATAAAGGATCATGGAAACATAGACTAAGAATTAATTGGAAATCAAATAATCTAATCCTAAAGAATGAGTAGGTCAAAGAACAAATCATAGAAACAATCAATAACTTCATTCAAGAGAACGACAATAATGAGACAACATAGCAAAACTTCTGAGATTCAGTAAAAGCAGTTCTTAGGGAAAGTTTTATATCTCTGAATGCTTACATGAATAAAATACAGAAAAGGAGATCAATGAATTGGGCATGCAACTGAAAAAGCTAGAAAAAGAACAAATTGAAAATCCCCAATTAAATAGCAAATTAGAAATACTGAAAACCAAAAGAGAGATTAATAAAATTGAAATCAAGAAAACTATTGAACTAATAAATAAAACTAAGAGCTGGTTATATGAAAACACCAACAAAATGGATAAACCTTTAGTCAATTTGATTTAAAAAAAGAAAGAAGAAAACCAAGTTACCAGTATCAAAAATGAAAAGAATGAATTCACCACCAATGAAAAGGAAATTAAAACAATTATTGGAATTATTTTTCCCAATTGTATGCCCATAAATTTGATAATCTTAGGGAAATGGGTGAATATTTACAAAAATACAAATTGCCCAGGTTAACAGAAGAGGAATGAAAATACCTAAATAACCTCATCTCAGAAAAAGAAATTGAGCAAGCCATCAATGTACTCCCTAGGAAAAATCTCAAGGTCCAGTGAATTCTATCAAAAATTTAATGAACAATTAATTCCCATATTATATAGACTATTTGGGAAAACAGGCAAAAGAGGAGTCCTACCAAATTCATTTTATGACATAAATGTGTACTAATACCTAAACCAAAAAGAGTGAAAACAGAGAAAGAAAAATATAGATCAATTTCCCTAATGAATATAGATGCAAAAATTTTAAATAAAATATTAACAAAAAGATTACAGCAACTTATCACGAGAATAATACACTATGACCAGGTAGGATTTATTTCAGGAATGCAAGACTGGTTCAGTTTTAGGAAAACTATCAGCATAATTGATCATATCAACAACAAAACTAGTAGAAACCATGTAATTATCTCAATAGATGCAGAAAAAGCTTTTGACAAAATATAACACCCATTCCTATTAAAAACACATAGGAATAAACGGAGTCTTCCTTAAAATGATAAGTAGCATCTAGTTAAACCCATCAGCAAGCATTATATGTAACGGCAATAAGCTAGATGCATTTCCAATAAGATTGGGGGTGAAACAAGGATGCGATGTCCATTATCACCCCTATTATTCGATTTGATACTAGGAATGTTAGTTTTTGCAATAAGAGAAGAAAAAGAAATTGAAGGAATTTGATAAAGGCAAAGAAGAAATCAAGTTATCACTCTTTGCAGATGACATGATGATTTACTCAGAGAATCCTAGAGAATCAAGTAAAAAACTACTTGAAATAATAAATAACTTTAGCAAAGTTGCAGGATATAAAATAAACCCACATAAATCCTCATCATTCCTGTATATTACCAACAAAGCCCAACAGCAAGAATTAGAAAGAGAAATTCTATTTAAAGTTACTGTAGACACTATAAAATATTTGGGAGTCTACCTGCCAAGACAAACACAGGAACTATATGAACCCAATCACAAAATGCTTTTCACACAATAAAGTCAGATTTAGCTCTGTCTGTCAGGGCTTCCCGTGGAGGGGTGGCTATCTCTTCGCCGGCACCATGCCTGCCCTCAGACCCCTCGTGAAGCCTAAAATCGTCAAGAAGAGGACCAAGAAGTTCATCCGGTACCAGTCCGACAGATATGTCAAGATCAAGAGAAACTGGCGTAAACCAAGGGGCATTGACAACAGGGTGCGAAGACGATTCAAGGGCCGGATCTTGATGCCCAATATTGGTTATGGAAGCAATAAGAAGACAAAACACATGCTACCGAGCAGATTCAAGAAGTTTTTGGTGCACAACGTAAAAGAACTCGAGGTGCTCCTGATGTGCAACAGATCTTACTGTGCTGAGATCGCTCACAATGTATCCTCTAAGAATCGGAAAGTTATTGTTGAGAGAGCAGCTCAGCTTGCCATCAAGATCACCAATCCAAATGCTAGACTGAGGAGTGAAGAAAATGAGTAAAGAGCTTTGCACATTTTTATTTGTGTTAACTAAATCCTTGAAATACCAAAAAAAAAAAAGTCAGATTTAAATAAATGGAAAAAACATCATGCTTGTGGTTAGACTGAGCTAATATAATAAAAATAACAGTTTTACCTAAATTAATTTACTTATTCAGTTCCATACCAATCAAACTACCCAAAATTATTTTACAGAGCTGGATAAAATACTAACAAAATTCATCTGGAAGAACAAAAGTTCCAGAATATCAAGGAAATCAGTGAAAAGAAATGCTAGGGAAGGTGGTCTATCATCAAGCAGAAGAAAGTACTTGGTACTGATAAGAAATAGAGTGGTGGATCAGTGGAATAGGTTAGGTACAAAAGATGTAATAGTTAATGACTATAGCAATCTACTCTTTGATAAACCCAAAGAGTCCAGTTTCTGGGTTAAGAATTCTCTATTTGACAAAAACTGCTGGAAAAACTGGAAAATAGTATGGCAGAAACTGGGCATAGACCAATAACTTATACCATATACCAAAATAAAGTCAAAATGGATTCATGATTTAGGTATGAAGGCTGATACTACAGGCAATTTGGGAGAGAAAGGAATAGTTTACCTGTCAGATTTATAGAGAAGGGAAGAACTTATGACCAAAGAAGAGATAGAGTGTTACAAAATACAAAATAGATAATTTTGATTATATTGAGTTGAAAGGTTTTTGTACAAACAAAGCCAATGCAGCAAAGATTAGGTGGGAAGCAGAAAATTGGGAAAGAATTTTTACAACCCAAGGTCTTTGATAAGGGCCTCATCTCTAAAATATAGAGAATTGAGTCAAATTTATAGGAATACAAGTCATTCCCCAGTTGATAAATGGTGAAATGATATGAACAGGCAGTTTTCGGAGGAAGAAATTAAAGATATCTATAGTCATGTGAAAAAATGCTGTAAATCACTATTGATTAGAGAAATGCAAATCAAAACAACTCTTAGGTACTATATCTCTTCTGTCAGATTAGCTAACATGACAAAACAGGAAAATGATAAATGCTAGAGAAGATGTGGGAAAATAGGAACACTTACATTGTTGGTGGAGTTGTGAACTGATCCAACCATTCTGTAGAGCAATTTGGAACTATGCCCAAAGGGCTATAAAAATGTGCATACCCCTTGACCCAGCAATACCACTTCTAGGGCTGTATCCCAAAGAGATCACACAAGTGGGAAATAGACCTGTATGTATAAAAATATTTATGGCAGCTCTTTTTGTGGCCGCAAGGAATTGGAAATCAAGCAGATGCCCATCAATTGGGGAATATCTAGACAAGCTGTGGTATATTAATGTAATGGAATACTTGTGTGCTACAAGAAATGAGGAGCAAACAGATGTCATGATAACCTGGAAAGGGTTACATGATCTGATGCTGAGTGAGGGGAGCAGAACCAGGAGAACATTATACATGATTACAGACACATGGTATCTGTGATGACTAACTTTGATAAACTTGGCTCTTCTCAGTACAAAGTTCTAAGACAGCTCCAAAAGATGCATGATAGAAAAAGCTGTCTGCAACCAGAGAAAGAATTACGGAGTCTGAGTGCAGATTGATGCAAACTATTTATTCTATCTTTCTTTTTCTTTTGGTTTTGTTTCTTCTTTTTCATGATTTATTCCATTGGTTATTCTTTACAACTTGACTATTATGTAAATAAGTTTAATGTGAAGGTTATGTAGAACCTATATTGGATTACATGCTGTCTTGGGGGAAGGGAGGGAGGAGAATAAGGAGGGGGAGAAAATTTGGAACTCGAAAACATGTAGAATTTAGTGTTGTAAATTAAAAATAAAAAAAAATTTAAAAAGGATGATTGGTCATGGTCAATATGGAATTTGTTTTGCTTGACTCTGCGTATATATTACAATGGTTTTTACCTTTTCCCCCTTTTTAAACTGGGAATTCATGGGAGGGAGATAAAATAAATACTTGTGATTGAAAAGCGAAGTAAAATAGAAGCTCAGAAAAGTAAGCGTGGCTTAGTGAAACAAATCCACATAGTGGCCATGTCTGAAAATGTCTCCTTTTGTCCATCTACTCCCTGTCAGGAGGTGGGTAACATGCGGCAACATGGTTGGTCATCACTTGGCTCAGAGTTCTTAAATATTGAAAAGTGGATTATCATTCTGTGTTGCTATTATTGGATAATCCTGGTTTTACTCTTCATCTTGAATCAGTCCATTTCTTCCCACACAATAATATTCTATTATATCTGTATTTTATCTTCTTTGGCCTTTGTTCAGTTGAGGGAAACCCTCTTAGTTTTTTGTTCTTTGCTTTGCTTTTCCTTTGAACCCTTCGTTAAGATCAACTCTTCAGAGGTGAAGTTGGTTCTACTCATGACTTTTCTCCCCAATTTTCAATATCTCTTTTTCTATTGGTTCCTTCTCTCCTCGCTCCATGTATTGTCCTTAGAGCTGGTTCTCTTGTGGTCGCACATCTGCCCTGGCCCTTTCCAATGGACAATCTGTACTGATTCAGTGGTGAGAGACTTGGAGTTTCTGGCTTGATGAAACAATCCTTGGCCCCACATGCCGGCAGTCAGAGGAGAGTGGTTACATCAAAGCTGCCTTGGAGAGGAATGGTCACTGAACAAGAAGTTAAGAGACTCTCTCTTAAAGAGACCGCTCTTTGGAGGTCTCTTCTTTCCTCTGGAACGTATCAGCATGTTACTGGTTTTCTGTCTTTTTTCCTCTCTCATTCTGGGCCTTCTCCTCTCAGGACTACCTAAGTGAACTTGAACTTAGGCTTTAGGTCTTTGACAGCTTTTTCTGCTTCTGTGGTTTTTCCCTGAGCATAGGTGACTGCAAATGGATTCTGGGAGATGGATTTTTCTGGGGTTTTGAATCAGGAGCTCTTGTCTCCCTCAGCTGATGGACTGTGAGAAGTGTCCCCTGCAACTACTGTAGCACATCTTGGAGAAGAAAACTATGGACAGAGTGAGGAGATAAGGTTCTGGTCTATAAGAAGAAGACATTGACCTTGGGTGATATTCGGTTAGTTTGTCAGTCAATTAACATTTGTTAATTTATGCACTAGGCACTGTGCTAAGTGTGGAGGATACAAAAAGACAGTCTCTGCCTTCAAGGAACTTACAATTTAATGGAGGAAGACAGTATACCAAAGGAAGTTAAAAAAGGCAGAAGATGGAAGATGGCATGGGAGCATGATGAGGTCTAGACCAGAGCAGTGCAGCTGAGTGGGAAATGAAGAAATGGCTGACCTGTCTGGCATTCCCCTTGTTCCTCACTTCCACCTCTTAGGATCTCTGGCTTCCTTCAAGGCTCAGTTCACATGCCTCTCCTAGGGACACGTTTCCTGGCTCCCTTAGTTATAACCTATCTGTTTACATGAACTATCCCCTCTCTGACTCCCCCTGCCCCCAACATAAGCTCTTTGAGGAAAGGGACTGTTGTGGTTTTGTCTTGGTATCTCTGGTACTTAGTACTACTTTGAACATAGTTGGTGCTAACAGAACCCTTATTGCATTGTCTTGGCTCACAGAAGCTGGGGGGAGGGGGCTGGTCAGCAATGCCAAAGGCTTTAGAGCTCAAGAAGAATGAGGTCTCGGAAAAAGCTGTCATGTTTAGTCACTGGGAGTGTGGGTTTGGAAGGAAGCCAGTTCACTAGAGGTTGAGAATTGTGTGGGAGGTCAGGAAGTAGAGGCAGTATTCTGCATTGGCAAGGTTATGGGATCTTGACCTTTTGTTCAGCCGTCGATTCAGTCTCCCTGTAGAGGTGGCAAACGGCTCCCCTATCGGTCCACCTGAAGCTAATCATAGGCCTGGACTCTTTCCAAGAGCTTAGACTTTCAAAGGGAAAGCTACAGTCAGACAAATGGATGGAAGGAATCAGAGCCGAGACAAAGAGATTCAGACTGACTTCCAGAGGAGACAGTGTCTGGAGGGAGCAGGAAGGAGTTCCTGGATGGCCTGAGGGGTTCCTGGACCCGGCGTCCTGGGCAAAACCTCTCTGGACATTTGCAGATGCCCACGCCGGCTCCCTTCTCAAATGACCCTGCGTCGATTTCCTCGTGTCTGAACACGTCATTCTTTTTTCTGTTTTTAGTTTGCTTTTAGGTCATACTTATTTTCACATGTACTGCTACCCGCTCCTCTGTCCCTGCATCGTCAGGAAATCTTCTGTGGTGAAAACAAACCAAACCAAAGTTAACTAAAACCGGCCCATACAGAGACCATTGGACAGCGTATGTTTCATTCCATACCCAAAGTCAACCACAAGTGGATAGCTATGAACGTCCATTCCATCCCATATCATAGGTAACAGAAGATCATGACTGCCAGGCCCAGGTATCAGATCAGGCCAGGTGTCCCAGGCCCAGGTCAGCCCGAGGGGGTGGAAGTGGGGCCACGAATTGATAGTCAATAACTTTTTAATAGAGTGCTTTAAGGTTTTGCAAAGCGCCTTACATACATTAGCTCATTTGATCTTCATAATAATCCTAGAAGGCAGGTGCTACTACCATCCTCATTTTATAAATGAGAGAGATTGAATGCTTTGCCCAGGGTCACATAGTCAGTGAGTGTCACATGTAGTATTTGAACTCAGGTCTTCCTCACTCTTATCTGTGTTCCCACTTGGATCATAGAGACTCTGGGTTGGCCTAGAGGGAGGATCTGGGGAGTGTTCCAAGAAAAGTTTCAGGGGGTACTTATTATCCATCAAGGTCTCTCTGGACTTTTCTTACAAACCCCTCTGAAAGTCGCTCCCATCACCTCACTTTGTCCTTCAATATTCCTTTTCGGATGCTCTGGAAAAGGAGAAAAAGGGATGGGGGAGGGTGGAGATTGCTGATGTACATCTCCCAAAACAGCTGTTACAAAGAATAGCCACAGAGAAGGGGAAAGGATAGCAGCAGCTGAGAGATGCCCACAAACCCTCAGAAGACAAAAATCCAAGAAAGGAGCCAGGAATAAGAAAGATGATCACAGGACTCTATTCTCAAATGCCCAAAGTTTTGGCAACAAACAGGAGGAATCAGAGGGCCTCACATAGCAAAGAACATTTGACTCCCAGGTGCCACTGAGACTCCAATGGGATGAATAGTCCACGACTGGACCATGGTTTTGGATGGAGATGCCTTCATGTTCAAGAAAGAGGACAGGCAGTGCGAGTGCAGTATATAAGGAAATCCAGGAATTGGGTGGTGGTGGTGGAGGAGAAGGGCTGTAGAGAGTATTTAGGTGAAGGTCAAAGATGGAGAAACAGAAATGATTTTGGAAACAAAAGGGAAGTGGATGGAGATAAAGAGGTGGAGCTAAGATGGCAGAGCAAAGCCAGGAACTTGACTGAGCTCTCTCTAGTTTCCCTTGAAACAACATTAAATCAAGCCTCTAGATGAATTCTGGAGTGACAGAACTCACACAAAGACAGGGCGAAACAATTTTCCAACCCAAGATAACTTAGAAAGACTGCAGGAAAAGTCTATCTCATTTGGGAAAAAGGGGAGCCCAGCCCAGCTCAAGTGGTATCCAGGCAAGCCAGCAGAAGGCTCTTAGCCACAGCACAAGTCAGCACCTGAGGACCCAAGTTCCTGGCTCACCAGACCAGTGGCACAGCAGGCTAGCTGTGAGACCTTCAGCCCCAGTGCAGCAGGCAAACTGCCAGCCCTGGAATGCAGAGCAGAACAGAAGTGACTAGGCCTGGCCACCTCAGTGTAGTGGGCAAGTTGCCCTTGAGGCCTCAGTGCAGAAAGCCAGTGACCATACCCCTGATACAAGGAGCAAGGAGCAGGGAGCTTGCAACAATGCCCCACATACTCTAGGAGCAGAACTCAACTTTAAAAGTCATGAAATTGGCTGGAAAATGAACAAAAAAACGCCAAAAGAGCTCTGATCATAGAAAACTACTATGGTGACAGGGAAGATCAAAACACAAACTCAGAAGAAGACAACAACGTCAAATTGCCTACATGTGAAGCCTTGAAGAGGAATATGAATTGGTCTCAAGCCCAAAAAGTCCTCTTGGAAGAGCTCAAAAAAGATTTTAAAAATCAAATAAGAAAGATAGAAGAAAAATTGGAAAAGAAATGAGAGTTATGCAAGAAAATCATGAAAAAGAGTCAATGGCTTGGAAAAGGAAGCACAAAAACCGACTGTAGAAGACCTCTCCTTAAAAAATAGAGTTGGCCAAATGGAAAAAAAATCCACTGAATAAAACAAGTCCTTAAATAACAGAATTGGCCAAATGGAAAAGGAGGTACAAAAGTTCAATGAAGAAAATAATTCCTTAAAAACTGGAATTGGGCAATTACAAGCCAATGACTCTATGACACCTCAAGAATCAGTAAAACAAAATTAAAAGAATGAAAAAATGTAAAATCTCATTGGAAATACAACTGATCTGGAAAATGGAGCCAAGAGAGATAATTTAAGAATTATTGAAATACTTGAAAGTCATGATCAAAAAAAAAGAACCTTGACAGCACCTTTCAAGAAATTATCAAGGAAAATTGCCCTGATATCCTAGAACCAGAGGGTCAAATGATCATTGAAAGAATCCATTTATCACTTCCTGAAAGAGATCTCAAAATGAAACTCCAAGGAATTGTAGCCAAATTCCAGAATTAGCACATGAAGAAATAAATACTGCAAGCAGCCAGAAAGAAAGAATTAAAAAAACTAGAGACAAACAGAAAATTCAGTCTTCAAATACAAGACTCAAGAGAAACAGAAAAAGGTAAACAGGAAAGAAAAAACCACATTATTCAATAAGGTTAAACTGTTTATATCCCTACATGCAAAGATGATAGTTGTACCTTTTAAGAACTGTATATTTATTAGGGCAATTAGAAGGGGTATACATACTCTTTCCATACACATATACCTTTTCAGAGGGTGTGGGCATAAGTTTACTTTGATGTGATGATATAAAAAAATTAAGGTGGTGAAAAAAAAAAGGACTGCACTGGGTAAAGAGGAAAGGTGGATGCAGAATGGGGAAAATTATATCACATGAAGAGATGCAGAAGATCTATTACAATAGAGGGAAAGAAATGAGGGAGGTAAGCATTGTTTAAACCTTACTCTAATTGCATTTGGCTCAAAGAGGGAATAACATACACATTCAGTTGGGTATAGAAATCTATCTTACAGAGAAGTAGGAAGGGAAGGGGAAAAGAAAAGAGAGAGGTACTCATAGAAGGGAAGGCAGATTGAGGAGGAGGCGGTCAGAAGCAAAACAATGGTGAAAAAGGACAGGGTGAAAGGAGAAAGAGAGAGATAAGTATAAACAGGGGAAAAATGAGATGGAGGGAAATACACAATAATCATAACTGTGAATGTGAATGGGATGAACTCTCCCATGAAACAAAAGTGGATGGCAGAATGGATTGAAAACCAGAATCTTACAATATGTTGTTTACAAGAAACACACTTGAAGCAGAGAAATGCACACAAAGTAAAGGTAAAAGGCTGGAGTAAAATATATCATGCTTCAGCTGAAGTAAAAAAAAAACAAAACAGGAATAGCAATCATGATCACAGACAAAGTAAAAGCAAAAGTAGGTCTTATTAAAAGAGACAAGGAAGGAAAGTATATCTTGCTAAAAAAAGTACCATAGATGATGAAGTAATATCAATACTAAATATATATAGAACAAAATGGTATAGCATCCAAGTTTCTAAAAGAGAAGTGAAATAAATTATAGGAGGAAATAGACCATAAAACCATACTAGTGGGGGATCCCCACCTCTCCCTCTCTGAACTAGATAAATCTAACCACAAAATAAACAAGAAAGAAGTTAAGGGGATGAATAGAATTTTAGAAAAGTTAGATATAATAGACCTCTGGAGAAAACTGAATGAGACAGAAAGGAATATACTTTTTGCTCAGCACCACATGGCACCTGCACAAAAACTGACCATGTATTAGGGCATAAAAACCCCATGATAAAATGTAGAAAGGCAGAAATATTAAATATATACTTTTCAGGTCATGATGCAACAAAAATTACATGTAATAAAAAACCATAGAATGATTGATTAAAATTTAATTGGAAATTAAACAATCTAATTGTAAAGAACGAATGGGTCAAATCATAGAAACAATCAATAATTTCATCAAAGAGAATGACAATAATGAGATAACATAACAAAATTTATGGGATACAGCCAAAGCAGTAGTTGGGAGAAAGTTTATTTCTCTAAATGTTCATATCAATAAAATAGAGAAAGAGGAGATGAATGAATTGGGCATGTAACTAAAAAAGCTAGAAAAAGAATAAATTAAAAATCACCAATTAAACACCAAATTAGAAATCCTGAAAATCAAAGAAATTAATAAAATTGAAAGTAAGGAAACTATTGAACTAATAAATAAAACTTAGAGCTAGTTTTATGAAAAAGACAATAAAATGGATGAACCTTTGGTTAACTGGACTTAAAAAGGAAGAAAACCAAATTACCAGTATCAAAAAGAAAGACCAAATTCACCACCAATGAAGAGGAAATTAAAGCTATAATTAGGAGCTGTTTTCCCAACTGTATGTCAATAAATCTGACAATCTAAGTGAAATGGATGAATATTTACCAAAATATAAACTGCTGACAATAGAAGAGGAAATAAAATACTTAAACAACCCCATTTTTAGAAAAAGAAATTGAACAAGCCATCAATGAACTCTCTGAGAGAAAAATTTCCAGGGTCAGATAGATTGACTAGTGAATTCTATCAAGCATTTAAATAACAATTAATCCCAATACTAAACTATTTGGAAAAATAGGCAAAGAAGAAGTCCTACCAATCTCCTTTTATGACACAAATATTGTGCTGATATCTAAATCAGGAAAAGTCAAAACAGAGCAGGAAACATTTTTTAGATAAAATATTAACAAAGAGATTATAGCAATTTATCACCAAGATAATACATTATGAGCAGGCGAGATTTATGCCAGGAATGCAGGGCTGGTTCAGTATTAGGAAAACTATCAGCATAATTGACAATACCAATAAAAAAAAAAACCAAAATCATGATTATCTCAATAGATGCAGAAAAAGCTTTTCAAAAAAAAAAATACAGTACCCATTCCTATTAATGCTAGAGAGCATAGGAATAAATGAACCATTAGCAAACATTATCTGTAGTGGGGATAAGTAGAAGCTTTCCCAGTATAGCAACAATGTTACTGGCAGTTGCTGTGGGGGTGTAAGACCAATAACAGCAGCACACAAAAGGGCTGCTAGCACAGGTTCTTTGATCTGCTTTTCTAAAGGAAAACAACTTTCAAGGCATTAACAATTTTCTTTTAATTAAACATATACATCATTTACCTAGTTCAGGGGGAAAAGTCAGCACCCTGAACTTCAGAGAAAATACAAACAGAAATTACAAGCAGAGAAACAATAACACAAATCAACAGACAGGGCTTCTAGATGTCTGACCATTACATCCATACATAGTTACCAGAGAGAGAAACACCAACATCTGGGTTTTCAAAGTCAGGGGGCTCCTTAATGGCTACCCAGAGTCTCATCTGGCTACATCACATGAACACTCTTCTCATGAGTGAGCCCCCAAAACAAAATGCTAACCTCAGAGTATATATACACTTGTTCAGGGTCAGAGAAGAAAAAGAAATGGAAGGAATTAGAACAAGCAATGAGAAAACAAGCTATCACTCTTTGTACATGATATGAGGTTATACTTACAGTATCCTAGAGAATCAACCAAAACACTATTTGAAATAATTAACAACTTTAGCAAAGTTGCATGATATAAAATAAACCTTAATAAATTATTAGCATTTCTATATATTATCCAAAAAGCCCAGAAGCAAGAGTTAGAAAGAGGAATTGCACTTAAAATAGCTATAGGCAACACAAAATATTTGGGAGTCTATCTGGAAAGACAAACCCAGGAACTATATAAACACAATTACAAAACACTTTTCCCACAAATAAAGTCAGATCTAAACAACTGGAAAAATATCATTTGCTCATGGGTAGGCTGAGCTAATATAATTAAAAATGACAATTTTATCTAAGTTAGTTTAATTATTCAGTGCCATACCAATCAAAGTACCAAAAAGTTATTTTATAGAACTAGAAAAAATAGTAACTGATTTCATATAGAAGAACAAAAGGTCAAGAATATCAAGGGAAATAATGACAAATGCAAAAGAAGGTGACCTAGTAGTACCAGATCTAAAACTACTTTATAAAGTGGCAATCATCAAAGCTATTTGGTACCGGCTAAGAAACAGAGTTCTGGATCAGTGGAATAGATTAAGTACACAAAGTAGTGGGTGGAAGTAAAGTAAAGAAAGTGGGAGGGATAGGAAATAAAAGACATGTACAAACATAAAAACAAAGATTAGGAGTAGAATTTGTTAGGGAAAGTTTATGTTTATATATGCATGTATGTATGTATAAATGCATATATATATGTATACATGTGTGTATATATCTCTATCTCTATCTATCTATCTATCTATCTATCTATCTATCTATCTATCTATCTATATCCATTATATCCATGCTTAATTGTAGCTTGTGGGGGGAAGAAAGGGGGAAAAAAGAACAAAGTAAAAAGTGTACAGCAGAGAACAAAAGAAAAACTACAAGGAAGCAAAGAAAAGATGGACAGCTCTCAACACAACACATAGTATTTATTATATACTCTTTTTTGAAATGGAAGTTTATTGCTATATATTTTAAATCCTCTCTTACATTCTACTGTGCACATGACATAGTTTTTCTTTCTTTTCTTATTTTATATTTAAGTTTATAATATCTTTATTTTTCTTTTCATATTGTGTATTTAAGTTTTAGCATTTAAGTCTAAAATTAAAAAAAAGCACACAAGACACAGTAGTAAATGACTATAGTAATCTACTGTTTGATAAACCCAAAGACTTTAGTTTCTGGGATAAGAATTTACTATTTGACAAAAATTGCTGGGAAAACTGGAGAATAGTATGGCAGAAACTAGGCATAGAGCAACATCTCATACTCTATATCAAAATAAGATCAAATTGAGTACATGACTTAGACATAAGGGATGATACATAAACAAATTAGGAGAGCAAGGAATAGTTTACCTGACAGTTATATGGAGAAAGGAAGAATTCATGACCAAACATTTTGCATGAAATGCAAAATAGATAAATTTTGTTACGTTAAATTAAAAAAAAAAACTTTTGCACAAACAAAAGCAATGTAACCAAGATTAGAAGGAAAGCAAAGCTGGGAAATAATTTTTGCAGCCAATGTTTCAGATAAAGGCCTCATTTCTCAACTATATAGAGAACTAAGTCAAATTTATAAGAATACAAGTCATTCCCCAATTGACAAATGGTCAAAGGATATGAACAGGCAATTTTCAGATGAAGAAATTAAACCTATCTACAGTCATACGAAAAAATGCTCTAAAACACTATTGATTAGAGAAATGCAAATTAAAATGACTCTGAGGTACCACCTCACACCTATCACATTGGTTAATACGGCAGAAAAGGAGAATGATAAATGGTGGAGACAATGTGGGAAAACTGGGACACTAATATATTGTTGGTAGAATTGTGAACTGATCCAACCATGCTAGAGAGCAATTTGGAACTATGGCCAAAGGCAATCAAACTGTGCATACCCTCTGATCCAGCAATACCACCACTAGGTCTGTATTCCAGAAATCATTAAAAAAGGAAAAAGATCTACATGTACAAAATTATTTAGAGCAATTCTTTTTGTGGTGGTGAAGAATTGGAAACTCAAGGGATGCCTGTCAATTGAGGAATGGCTGAACAAGTTGTATTTTATGAATGTAATGGAATACTGTTGTGCTATAAGAAATGATGAGCAGGTGGATTTTAGAAAAACCTGGAAAAACTTACATAAATTGATGCTAAGTGAATTGAGCAGAACCAGGAGAACATTGTACCCAGTAACAGCAACATTGTGTGATGATCAACTATGATCAATTTAGCTCTTCTCAGCAATAAAGTGATCCAAGACAATTCCAAAAGACTTATGTTGGAAAAGGCTATACAGGGAAAGAATTGAGAATTGATGAAGTCTGAATGCAGATTGAAGCATAATATTTCCACTCTATTTTTTTCTGTTTTTTTTACTTCTTCTTTCAAAATATAACTAATGTAGAAATATGCTTGACATGATGGCACATGTATAAATTACATCATATTCTTTGCCATCTTGGGGAGAGAGGAGAGGAGGGAGTGAGGGAGAAAAATTTGGAACTCAAAACTTTACAAAAATGAATGCTGAAGTCTTTTCATGTAATTGGAAAAAATAAAATATGATTTACATTAAAAGTAAAGATAAGGAAATAGAAAAAGAAAGGAAGTAGTTAAAGGGCTGGTGGAACCAATGACTGGTCTGGCTTAGTGGCATGATGGGGCAGGCATAGAATACCTTCTGTTTTTCCATACACTTGCTGGAACTTTCTTTTCCTTCTTCATTTTGCAAAAAGCAAAGTATCTAATGGAACCAGAGGCTCAGAGCCATTTGCATAATACTCCCTTCATTGGAGGGTATTGATTACTCAACACTCCTCTAGTGCCTGAGGGGTAGAGTTGGAGAAAGTTTGAGAAAGGAGACATCTTGGTTTTCTGGCTTCCTGCTTAAAGAGAGAAGACATATATTTTCAGATTCTTTTCAGGTCCCAAAGGGAGCGAAAGACCTGGAAAGAAGCTGATATGTAGAGGAGTGAGCACCTTGATCATTTTCTTATCCAAAGGTTATTACACTTTTTGGGGAATTTCCCCTTGAGTGAGATATAGGACTCTCTCTTGGTTAAGCTATCACTTAGTGGGAGAGCTCATTTACTCCCTCTGTTATCTGGTATATATTCTCATGTGTATACCTACTTTGATTTCTGTTTGTTATTGGCTTGGACAAAAGGGTTTATTTTCTATTCGCTACTCTGTGTAACTGGCTTTTGTTGGGAAGGAGGTCGAGCCATATAGCTCTGGACATCTCCTTCCCGTGAAGGGATAGCTATCAGGAGTACATTTCAATTATTTCATTAGTTCACTATTATTATTTCAAAATTATTTCCTCTAGACAAACAATATTTAGTGGAGTGGGTAGATAGGTCTTGGACCCTTTCTCTGAAGAGAGCGGAGTAGCCAGGCTCATGGCACTGTTCCCTTGTTTCCCTCTGGATAAGAATCAAAGCTTCCCTTGAAGGAGAGTAGATGGTGGAGGCTTTAGAGATATTTACTTATCCCTCCAGGTAATACATTCCTAGACAGACCCAACGGGGAAACATGTAGCCTACATAGGCAACACACACATGCATCAATCTACGCTAATAACTTCTTGACTAGTCTTAGTAGTAATTTCATCTTTCAAAAGGTGGAGGAACCAACTGGGGTCAATTCTATTCTGGATTTGATTCTCACTAACAGGGTGGAAATGATGGGCACTTCTCCTCCTCCTCTTTCTCCTTCTGTGCCTGTTTTCAAGGAGCTCACAATCTAATGAAGGAGACAATATGCAAAAAGCTACATACAAACTATATATAGGATAAATTGTATAAGCAACAGAGGGGGTGGGGTGCAGAATGGCGGCATTCAAGTATTTGAAAGCTTGTCATACAGAGGAAGAAGGTAGAGAAAGAGTGTACATTGAGTCCCTGGCACTGTGCTAAGTGCCTTATATATGTTATTTTCCTCATTTAACAGTGGAGGATACTGAAGCAGACAGAGGTTAAATGACTATGGTCACACTGCTATAAGTGTCTGAGGTTAGATCAGATTTGTTCTATTTGGCCCCTTACAACAAAACCAGGAGCAAGGGTAAAAGCCACAAAGAGGCAGATTGAGGCTTGATGTCAGGAAAATAATTCCATTCGATTGGAGCTTCCCAAGGTAGAATGGACTGCCTTGGGAGGTGGCTAGTCTCCAGCCTTGGAAGTCTTCAAACAGAGGCTGGATGACCACTTGTGAGGTATTTCTCTCAGAGGTTGTCCTAGAGAGCCACTGAAGGCCATTCCAACTCTTAGATTCTGTGACTCTATAAAGAGGGTTAGGGGCAATTTGGAAGCAAGGACCAAACATCTTGTATCCTGATACTATGACTCAGACACAACTCCATCAGTGAGAACCCTGATTAGATATGGCTCCCCATATCCTCCTCACTAAATTCCTGAAGTAGGTGATAGTAGGCCCAGAATCCAGGCCTAGGAGCTCGATTGAGAGAGGATAGCTAGAGACCAAGAACACAAGAGTCTTTTCCCTGCCCCTGCCCTCACTTGTTGCATCACCTTAGGCTATTACCCTTTTCCATTCAAGCCTCAGTTTCCTTCCCTGTAAAATGGAGGAGAGAGAAAATTTTTTGTCCGCAAGGTCCCTTCTAGCCTTGAGAGCCCCACAGCTAGGATTTTGGGCCTCTCTTTCCTCCAAGACTCACCACAGGACAGTAGAACAGTGTGCAGGGACGTGGTGGTCCATGGTGGTGAAAAGGAGGACAGAGGGGTGTTGCCCCATGAAGTGGCAGGAACAAAGCCCTGCTTCATGTTCCCTAATTCCTCAGCCCTTATGCTGGGGTAAAGAGCTCCTTCCTCACTGTGCTTTTTGGTAAATAGAATTCACCTTGGCACAGGGGTGTTAGGGAGTGGTAGACTCAGAGAAAAGATAAAGGTAGGAGATAAAGGCCAGTGCTAGGGACCTGACTTTTTTATAACAATCAGGCCCCAGTTGGTAGGCAACTGGGAGGAAGAGCTTTGATGAAATATCAAGATGCCCCAATTTTAGTGTTAGTTCTGACCTTGCTTTGCTGTGCCCTATTGGATTAATCTCTAGATCTCTCTACTCAATTTACTAACCCCTACATTGGGTAGAAATTAACTTCAGTGAATGCTAACCCCCTTGGAAACCCTAGGCAAGTAAGATTATTAATATGATCCCTAAACAAACTGAGTCCCTGACCTGACTCTTAACCATAGATATAACTTCTCTCCTAAAAAGACTTATCCTTAACTGCACAATTCAGTTCAGTTCAGTTCAATTCAATTCAATTCAATTCAATAAGTATTTTAAGAAGTATTTACTAAGTGCAGAGAGGCAGGATTTTTCTGCAATGGTAGCCACAGAATTAAAAGGAAACATACAATTTAGCTGTGTAGGGGGTGTGGGTGTTAAGATAGCAGCTAGCTGTGGTCTCAGAATAAGCTTCTGTACAGTTTTAGAAACACTCTCACTAGCTTCAGTTTGCCTTTAGAAAATTGTTCTGAACCATTCCTTGTAACAAAGAAAAATGATTAAACGAGAATGCTTGTAGAGGGGAAACTGGTCTTTGACCAATTGACTTTCGATTGTTAATCTAATGACTGAAGACAAGGGGAAAATAACAGGCAATGAGACACTCACATCTCACTGAGGTGTTGATTAACTATACATGTAGGATGCAGGTAGGATCATTTACACTTTGGATCACCACTCTTTGGGCACTGGCTCTACTTCCCTATTGTTTCCTGAAAGCAGTGAGGTTTACAAACCTTTAATATAGGACAGGCTCATTTAAGTGATAGAAACAACATTGGTGGGGGGAGAACTTCAATAGATATAATCCCTTTTTTTCTTAAGGTCATCTGTTCCTGAAGCTATTCCCCCTAACACCTAGGCAAAGGCCTCAGAGAAGGGCAGTATCAACACCCATCAAGGATTCTGGGAAGATGGTGAAATAAAAAAGGAAATACTTGACTCTGCACATAAGGTAAAATATTGCCTCACAGTGAACTTTGAGTAGCAGAAATAATGAAAAGTCAGGGTAAAACAGTTGTTTTTCTAAGACAACTTGAGAGGACCTTAGAAAAGATCGGATGTGCAGGGGTGCAGGTTTGGTCAGATTGAAGTGGAAATATCTCTAGGCAGACTCAGTTGAATCAACTAACAACAAACCCTGGTGGTAGCTGAGTTTTGTAGCAGGCCCAGATGGACAGTGCAGGGGTTGGGCCACCGAATAATGGAAGATTGAAGGACCTTCTGCTATTGTGGGATGCCAGGCACAGTTGTGCTGATGGTCCCAGGCTGTGGTTGTGAGTGAGGAGTGAGCACATGCCCAGAGAATGCTGTGGCAGAGGGGGAAAGACCTTTCTGGCTGTAGGCACTTGGAAGAAAGCAGAGTCCCTGGTTTCAGTTCTAGGACATCAGGGTGAGTTAAAGTTTGCAGCCATGGGAGGGACCACAGGAAGCATAAACATCTGTGGTCATAGTGTGGATGTGGGCCCTAGCTGTGGCTCAAGAGTGAAGAGAAATGCCTGAAGTCAGTCCCTTACACGGAGCTTAGAAAATAACGGGCACAAAAAACTTGAAGCCTGAGATACCACCTCAGGACTAGAACTTGACTATAATAATAAAGGGCTAAAAAAAAAGCGAGTAAGCAAAGTAGAAAGAACCTAACCACAGATAGTTACTGTGGGGATAGAGAAATTCTAGGTTCATACTCCGAAGAAGATAGTGAAGTTTAAAAAAGTCACTCCTACTTCAAAGAAAAATGTTGAATGGTCACAAGCCCAAAAAGAGTTCTTGGAAGAACTTAAAAAGGACTTTAAAAGTCAAAGAAGAGAGGTTGATGAAACTTTGGGTGGGGGGAGAGCAATCTAAGAAAATCAGGAATGTTATGAAAAGAAAGTCAACCAATTGGGGAAAAAAAAGATCCAAAAACTTAAGGAAGAAAATAACTCCTTAAAAGTTAGAATTAGGCAAGGAGTAGCTACTGACATTATAAGACACCAAGAAATAATAAAACAAAATCAAAGAATGAAAAAATAGAAGAGAATGTGTGCAACATCTCTTTAGAAAAGCAATTGGTCTAGAGAACAGATTGAAGAGGGACAACATAAAAATTGTTGAACTACTTGAAAGCTATGATTTAACAAAGAGCCTAGAGATTATATTACAAAAATTGTTAAGGAAAATTGCCCTGAAGTTCTAGAATGAGATGGTAAAATAGAAATAGAAAAAAATCTATTGATTGCCACCTGAAAAAGATCCCAAGATGAAAACATATAAGAATGTTATAGCTAAGTTTCAAAACTCCAAAGTTAAGGAGAAAATACTATGAGCAATAAGAAAAAAAACAATTTAAATACTCTGGAGCTACAGTCGAGATAAACACAAGATCAGAAGCATCTACTTTAAAAGAGTGAAGGGTTTGGAATATTATATTTTGAAGAGCAAAGGAGCTGGGCTTGCAACTAAGAATAACTTACTCACCAAAGCTGGGTATAATCTTGAATGAAAAAATGGACATTTAATTAATTGAAAGACTTTCAAGTATTTGTGACAAAAGACTAAAATTCAATGGAAAATTTGACATATAAGATCCAGGGGAGGCATAAGGTAGACACTAAAGACCAATTATAAAGGACTCAATAAGGTCAAACTATTTCTTATATGGGAAAATATTATCTCTACTCTTAAGAATGTTATCACTACCTAAGTAGTTTGAAAGGGCATACATAGATAGAAGACTTAGGGTTGAGTTGAAGATGATAAGATGATTCTAAAAAATAAAACTGGGTAAGGAGAGGTAAAATGGAGCAATTATCTCATACAAATGATGCATGAATAGAACTATTACAGTGGAAGTAGGTAGGGGTGAAGGGCTGGTAGTGCTGGAACCTTATTCTCACAAGAACTGGGGTAAAGAGGGAATAACATACACATCTAGAAGGGTATAAAAGTCTTCCAAATTTATAAACAAATAGGAAGGTTATGGGAAAGGATGAGGGAGGGACTTTTAGGAGGCTATGTAGGCCAAGAAGTAGAAGGGTAGGGGAGAGGATGAGGAAGGAATTCTTAAAAGGGTGGGAATTAGGGAGGTACTGGTTAGCAGTAAATCAGACTGTGAGGAGGGATAGGGTAAAAAGAGTATGAGAAGGATAATAGTAAAGAAAAATATGATGGAGGGAAATAAATAACTAATAATTATAACCTTGAATGTGAATGGGATGAACTTATTCATAAAACAGAAATGGATGGCAGAATGGACAGATGGCAGAATCTGATTATATGTTGTTTACAAGAAACACATTTAAAATGGGAGATACACAAAATAAAAATTAAAAGCTGAAGTAGAATTTATTATGCTTCAGCTGAGTTTAAAAAAAAACAGAGGTAGCAATCACGATCTCATAGAAAGTTAAAGCTAAGATAGACTTAATTAAAAGAGATAAATAGGGAAACTACATTATGATAAAAGGTACCATAGAGAATGAAGCAATATCAATACTAAACCTATATGCACCAAATGCTATAGCATCTAAATTTTTAAAGGAAAAGTTAAGAGAATTACATGTGCAAATAGATAGTAGTGCTATAATAGTGGAGGACTTTAACCTTCCTCTCTTAGAATTAGATAAATCTAACCAAAAATAAGAAAGAAGTAAAGAAAGTGAATAGAATCTTAGATAAGCTACACAAGATAGATATCTGGAAAGAATAGAAAAGAATAGACCTTTTGCTCAATAGTACATACACTTACAAAAATCGACCATATATAGGATACAAAAACCTTAGAGTTAAATGCAGAAAGGTAGAAATATTAAATGCATCCTTTTCAGGTCACAATGAAATAAAAATTAAATTCAATAAGGGAGCATGGAAACAGATTAAGAAAAATGGAGACTAAACAACTGAATCTTAAAGAACGAGTGGATTAAAGAGCAAATCATAGAAACGATAATTTCATTAAAGAGAATAACAATAATGAGACAACATATCAAAGCCTAAGAGATGCACTAAAAGCAGTAATCAGAGGAAAATTTATATCTCTAAATGCTTACATCAATAAAATAGAGAACGAACAGACCAATAAATTAAGTATACAATTACAAAAACTAGAAAAAGAACAAATCAAACATTCCTAATTAAACACCAAATTGGAAGTTTTAAAAATTAAAGATGGGATTAATAAAACTCAGTGTAAGAAAACCATTGAATTAATAAATAAAACTAGGAGTTGTTTCATGAAAAAACCAGTAGAATAGATAAATTATTAGTTAAGATGATTTTAAAAAAGAGAGAGAAGAAAACCAAATCACAAATATTTGAAATGAAAAGGATGAATATACCACCAATAAAGCAATTATTAGTTCTTTTGCCCAATTACATGCCAATAAATTTAACAATTTAAGTGAAATAGAAGAATATTTACAAAAATATAAACTGTCAATATTAACAGAAGAAAAAAATAGAATTAATAAATCTATTTTATAAAAAGAAATTAAACAGGCCATAAATGGGCTTCTTAAGAAAAAATTATCAGGAGCAGATGGATTTAAAATTTGGATTTATAATTGAATTCTACCAAACATCAATTTGTTCCAATATGAAATAAATTATTTGGAATAATAGGCAAAGAAGGAGTCCTACTAAACTCCTTTTATGAAACAAATATGGTGCTAATACCTAAATCAGGAAAAGCAAAAATAGAGAAAGAAAATTATAGACCAATTTCACCAATGAATATGGATGCAAAAATCCTAAATAAAATTCTAGTTAGGAGACTACAATAATATATCACAGAGATTTTACGTAGTGATCAAGTGGGATTTATACCAGGAATGTGGGAATGGTTTAACATAAGGAAAACTATTAACATAATTGATTATATCAATAACAAAAACCACATAATTATATCAATAAAAGTAGAAAAAGCTTTTGATAAAATACAACACTCATTTCTATTAAAAATACCTGAAAGCATAAGTATAAAAGGATTTTTTCCTTAAGATGATAAGAACTATCTACCTAAAACCATCAGCTAGCATCATTTGTATTGAGGATAAGCTAGAAGCCTTCCCAACAAGATGTGGAGTAGAACAAGGATGTCCATTACCACCAATATTATTCAATAGTGTATTAGAAATGCTTGTCGTTTGTCCTTCATTCTTGAAGAGGACCATGATATCAGGGAGGTGATGCCGTGACTTGCAAGTGAATTGGATTTAAGTGAGGGAAGGCTGTGCAAAGTCACCAGTCTCACTTTCCCTTGGGGTCATCTGGTTCCTGTGGCAAAATACAAATCAGGATGACTGGAGATGGTGTTTCAACAATCCAGCTAGCAGCTGTTGTAGGGGTGAAAGACCAACACAAGCCCAACAACAAGAATGCTGCCAAAGCCCAGGTTCTTTTCATCTGCTTTAGTAAGGAAAGCAATGTTAAGGGGTTGACAAGCTTACTTTAATTCAGCATACAAATACCATTCACCTAGTTCAGGGGAAAAAGCCAGCAGCCTGAACTTCAGAGCAAAATACAAACAAATTACAGACATTGACAAAGACCAAATACAACTCATAGTTACCAACATCTAAGTTCAGCCCGGGAGTTTATAACAAGGGCTGTCCCAGAGTCACGCGCACCACCACTGTTGTGGGTAAGAACTCTGAAAAAGAGAAGGCCAACCCCTGGTTTTGTATCTTTTTCAGGGTCAATGATGAGTCACGCATGCGACTCACTCACATGACCTGAAATCGTCACAAAGAGGAGACTTAAACCCACGTGGTCTAAAAGCCTCTGATGTCCCAAACATGCCACTCAAACGCATGTGTAAACTAGGTCTTTCCCTGAGGCAAGGAGATCACCAAGGACTCTCAATCTAATTAAGGAAACAAAGGCCAAACTCTTCAAAGGCACTTGGTTGAAATGAGTGCTAAGAGCCCATTTTGTTCACCAACACAGATGGCCCTGGATACAGTGGGAAACCTTCACTTTTTTACACTGTCTTTCTCAGGTCTTACTTTGACTGAGGCAACACCCATTCAGTGATTAAAGCTAGGTAAGAAATGGTGCAAATGGCTGGACAATGTTCCAAAGGCTGCAGAAATTATAGCACATGGGAAAGACAATACTGTAACAGTGGTTTACCCAGGAGAAAATGGTTATGAAACTGTATCTTTGACTCATGTATTCTACCATGAATGAGGCTATGATAGTCTGTTTCTTTTTGGCTTTTGTCTCTTAAATTTGTTTGTGAGATTTGTTTCCTGCAGGCTTAGTACCATCCACCTGCAGATGCCTGATCACTTAAGCCAGATGTCACCCTCTGATGTGTTTCAGATGTTACCTCTGGACCTGTCCACTACTGTGATGTGTCATCTCTGGACCTGTCCATGACTGTGATGTGTCATCCCTGGACCTGGCATCAACTGAGTTCCAGATGCTAGCTTGCTAAAGAACTGACCTCTCAAATAGGACCCAATCTTTTGGGACAAGGACAGCTGTATGTCCAATTTCAGCAGGAAGAAGCTTTTCAGGACAAGATCTTCATCCCTTACCCCAAAATTTTGAGCCCTATTCATTCAAGGGAGGAATGATGACATTGTTTTATATACTTATCTTATGTTATCCCTGTTATATTGTTGTGTAAAGTTCTGTTGACACCAGTTATCCCAGAATTCCCATTGCCCTATGTAATGGATGAGAAAGATCTTGGGGCCGAATGCATTAGCAATTTTGATTTGAAAATCTTTCCCACCCATTAATAGTCCATGTGACCTGTGTATATCACAGGAAACCTAAGTTACATGGTGGGAGGAGCTTCCTGACAGGAAAAGGAAATTATGTTACAGAAAATGCTGAGAGAGAGAGAGAGAGAGAGAGAGAGAGAGAGAGAGACAATATGGCTGCTAGTGGCTGCCCTCATGATTGTTTGAACTGAACAGGCTGACTTAGCTGTACTGTGAGTTTGTTTTGGGGAGGACCCCAGCAAGGGGTCGGAGGGGTTTTGGGATGATGAGTTTCCAGGCTGTGATATGGTGTTTTAAGTTCCTTTCTGTTGTGATAAAGTGGGTTGACTGGCTGCAGGAGCTGAACATTTGTTTATAGAATATGATCTTCTGGTGTCTGAATAAATGTTATACTTCTTTAACCTTCTTTATGGGGAGTCTCTCATACTTTGCGATCCAGAACTATATATTCAGAATTATTGTTGCTGTTGTGTTTATTGCATTACTGTTTCAGCTTCTTTTACTTAGTTGAAAAAAAACTAATCTGTGAAGGGAAGACCCTGGTCAAAACAAAAACATTTTTTTAGAAATACTAGCAATAGCAATAAGAAAAGAAAAAGAAATTGAAGGAATCAGAACGGGCAATGAGGTAATAAAACTATCTCTTTTTGCAGACAGTATGATGCTATACTTGGAAAATCCTAAAGATTCAACTAAAATTATTTAGTGGAAACAATTTTAGCAAAGTAGCGGGATATAAAATAAGCCCACACAAATCATCAGCATTTCTATATATCACCAACAAAGCCCAACAAGAAGAGACAGTTAGAGATTCCCCATTTAAAATAACTCCAAATAAATAAAATAAATGTATAAAACACTTGCAATATACTTGACAAGGCAAATCCAGGAACTACTTGAACAGAATTATAAAATACTTTTAAAATATTTAAATAATTGGAGAAATATTAATTGTTCATGGGTAGTGTGATGTATAAAAAGTTTGAGAGACATAGCTTTGGGGTAATTAACAATCAATTTATTAATTATGGTTAGTGAATAATCTCCCTTAAAACAAAGATCCCTTCATGGAAACCACTCAACGCTTGTGTGCCCTTGGAAGGGTAGGGAGGTGGAAGTTCCTGATGGTAGAAATCCACTCTGATTGGTTAACAAGTAATGAGAGAATGAATATCATAATGAGAGGTGGGCTTATTCTAACAAGGGTCTGGGGGACAAGAATCTGATTACTCAGTCTTGGACAAGGAGTCTTATCTGTATCCGACTTCCCCATCTAGGGCAATCTAGACAAAGGGGGAATCGACTTCCACTCAGACCTGTCTGAATAAAACACAATATGCCTGAATTCACCGCTTCTCCTAGACTAGAATATTTTTTTACCTTTTAATCAGTCTTAAGTTTCTTCAATCAGGTATGTCTAGCCCAATATTTCATTTTATCATCAACCCTGCCCTTCAAAGACTGGCTGGATAATCTACAGGGGCTGATTTCTGATTTTTGGAAACAGGAAAGGCAAAAACTTTCATCCTAATTCAATAATTAGTTATTAACATGAGAGGAATGATCACTTTTCTCAGTAGGCAGAGCCAATATAATAAAAATGACAAATTTACCTAAACTAATATATTTATTTGATGCCACCCCAAATAAATTACCAAAAAATGTTTTACTGAGTTAGAAAAAATGACAAAATTCATTTGGAATAACAACAGGTTAAAAGTATCAAAAAAATTAATGAAAAAATGTAAAGGAAGGAGATTTAGCAGTACCAGATCTTAAACTATATTATATACCTCAAAGCACTGGTATAAGTGGATTTTTCCTTAAATTGATAAAAAGCATTTAGCTAAAACCATCAACAAGTGTTATTTGTAATTGGGATAACCTAGAAGTCTTCTCAACAACATCAGGTGTGAAACAAGGATGCCCACTGTCACCAATATTCTTCATTATCATTTTGGAAATCCTAGCAATAGCAATAAGAATTGAAAAAAAATAGAAGGAATCAGAATAGGGAATGAGGTAATAAAAGTATCTTTTTTTTTGCAAATGATATAATGATATACTTGGAAAATCCCAAAGACTCAATTAAAAGTTAGTTGAAACAATATTTTTTAAGAAAATAGCAGGATATAAAGTAAATCCCTGTAAATCATCAGCATTCCTACATGTTACCAATAAAACTCTGCAAGAACAGATAATAAAAAAAAAATACCCCATTTAAAACAACTCTAGACAATATAAAATACATGGGAGTACACCTGCCACAACAAACCCAAGAACTATATAAACAAAATTATACAAACCTTTTCACACAAATAAAATCAGATTTAAATAATTGGAGAAATATTAATTGTTCATGGGTGGGCAGGGACAATATAATAAAAATGACGATTTTACTCAAAGTAATTTATATAGTCAATGCCATCCAAATTAAATTACCAAAAGACTTTTTTTAACTGAATTTAAAAAATAATAACAAAATTCATTTTGGAGAATCAAAAATCAAGAACATCAAAGAGAAAAGTGTAAAGGAAGGAGGTTTAGCAGCAGCAGATCTTAACTATATTATAAGTCAGTAATTATCAGAACTATCTGGTACTGGCTAAGAAATGGAATGGTAGATCAATGGAATTGTGTAGACATACAATTTATAGCAGCAGACAAACACAATAACCTTGTATTTGAGAGTTGTAAAGGCTTAATATTTTGGGGTAAGAATTCATTATTTGGTAAAAAAAAAATTCTTGGAAAAATTGAAAAACAGTCTGGCAGAAATGGAGCATAGACCAATATTTTACATCATTTAATAAGATAATGTCGAAATGGATAATGACCTAGATATAGAGGGAGATGTTAGAAGAAGATAGCATTGTGAGGTATAAAATGGATAATGTCAATTACATTAATTTTGTTTACAATTTTATTTCCTTTATTTCTTTTATTTATGTTTTTTGACTTATGGAATAAAACAAGCATTTTATATGCAATAAAGAAAATACAATACAGTACAACTTGCTATTCCTTACAAATATACCACAAAATTATCACACAATTTTTTTCTCCTCCCACCCACCCTAGAGATAGCTACCAATAGACACGAATAGGCCTAAGTATGTATGTATGTGCATATGTATATGTATACATATATATGTAAAATTATTCTATGCATACTTTTATTTATCAGTTCTTTCTCTGGATTCAGATAGCATCTTTATTCATATATCCTTTAAAGTTAATTTGGGTATTTTTAATAAGCAAAATGACTTACTCAAAGTCACTCTTAAGACAATATAGCTGCCACTGTATGCAATGTTCTCTTGGTTTTGCTCATTTCGCTCTGCATTATTTCATGCAAACCTTTCCATGTTTTTCTAAAGCCATTGAATTTATAATTTCTTATAGCAAAGTAGTATTCCATCACAATCATATACCTGAACTTGTTCGGCCATTCTCCAGTTGATAGGCAGCCTTAAAATTTCTAGTTCTTTGTCATCACAAAGAGAGTTACTATAAACATTTTAGAACATATAGAATATCTTCCTTTTCCCCTAAACATATTTGGAAATAAACCAAGTGGTGGTATTGCTGAGTCAAAGGGTGTAGATAGTTTTATAACTCTTAAGGCATAAATCCAGATTGCTTTCCACAATGGCGAGATCATTTCACAAATTCTACCAACAGTGAACTAGTGTCCCAATTTTCTCACATCCACTCCAACATTTGTCACTTTCCTCTTCTATCATTTTAGTCAATCTGGTAGGTGTAAAATGACATCTTAAGGTTATTTTAATATGCATTTCTCTAATCAATAATGATTTAGAGCATCTTTTCATATGACTATAAATTGCTTTGATTTCTTCATTGGAAAACTGCCTGTTCATATCCTTTGACTCTTTATCAATTGGGGAATGACTTGTATTCTTATAGATTTGACAAAGTTCTTTGTGTATTTTAGATATGAGACATATATCTGATAAACTAGTTATAATTTTTTCCTAATTTTTGGCATTTCTTCTGATCTTGACTACATTTGTTTTATTTGTGCAAAAACTTTTTAACTTAATGTAATCAAAATTATCCATCTTACACCTAACTTTGCCTCTCTCTCTTATTTATTCATAAATTGTTCGCCTCTCCATAAGTCTGATAAGTAATGTGTTCCATGTTCTTGTGATTTTCTTTCAAAATCTCTCTTTATATCAGGTCATGTATCCATTTTGACTTTATCTTGGTAAATGATGCAAGAATTATTATATTAAATTTAAAAGGGTTTGTACAAAAACTCACAATGCAGCAAAGATTAGAAGGAAAACAAAACTGGGAGAACATTTTTATGGAGAGTTTCTGACATAGAGGTCTTATATCTCAAATATATAAAGAGCTTTGTCAAACTTATAAAAATATGAGCCATTCTTCAACTGATAAATGCTAAGAGGATATGAATGGGCAATTTTTCAATGAAGAAACAAAACTATACATAGTCATATGAAAAAAATGTGCTAAACCACTACTGATTAGAGAAATACAAATTAAAACAACCTTGAGGTATCATCTTATACCTATCATATTGGCTAAAATGAGAGAAAGGGAAAGCAACGAATACTGGTGGGAATGTAGAAAAATTGTGTTGCTAATTCATTATTGGTAGAACTATGAATTGATCCAACCATTTTGGAAAAAAATCTTGGAATTATGCCAAAGAGTTATACAACTGTGCATACCCTCTGACCCAGCAATACCACTATTAGGTCTGTTTCCCAAGGTGATTAGGCAAAAGGGAAAAGAACTTATATATTCTAAAATATTTAGCAACTCTTTGTGGTAGCAACTAACTAGAAATGGAGGGGATGCCCATCAATTAGGGAATAGCTAAACAAATTGTGGCATATGATTGTGTTGGAATATTTTTGTGCTATAAGAAATGATGGGCTCAGTGATTTTAGAAAAACATGGAAAGACTTGCATGAAATAATGAAGAGTGAAATGAGCAGAACCAAGAGAACACTGTACACAGTAACAGGAATATTGTTTTAAGAACTACTTTGAATAATTAAGTCATTTTGAATGTCATAAATACTCAAATCAACTACAAAGGACCTATGAAGGAAGATGCTATCTGCATCCAGAGAAAGAACTGTGTATAGTATGGAGATACACACACGCGCGCACACACACACACACACACACACACACACACACATTTGTTATATGTAGGGTGGGGTACAGGGGGAGGTAGGAAAAATTAAAAGGGCGCAGCAGAAAACAAAAGAAAACTTAGAAGGAAGTACAGAAAAGGATGGTAGCTTTGAAAACAATGTCTAGTTATCTAATGCTTAGTTTAAGAAAAAGTAAACAGTGTGAAATGGGAAAAAAGAATCAACACCTATCACTCAATTCCCTCTCTTGATGTTCATTCATTCTTGCTTTTTATGTTGTTGCTTCTAGCAAATATTGCTTGGGGTCCGGAAGCTCTTGTGGTAGACTTTCCCTGGTTTGAGGTCTCTGAAGTCCAAACAGTTTTAGTGAGCCACTACTGCTCTAGTCAATTACTGAAGGTCCTTTCCAATGGCTCTCTACCCAGCTCCAGTGCCATCACTGCTCCAGCAGGACTCCACCATTTGTGGGATCTCAATAGAATGGCCATTGTTAACAGGCCAGCTTCTACTTGCCTGCATGCTTTGATCTTCTATTCTTGCGGCTGCTGCTGCTGCTGCTGCTGCTGCTTGGTGGGACAACTCATCAATATGGTTCTTGCTCCTAAATTGTCCTTTACTCTCTTTATGGTATCACAGAATCAGCTCAGTGGTTCTTTAGAACAACCCATACCCCTGAAAGAAATTCCCACTCTTATAAGCCTGGCAAGTGGTTATCCAGCCTCTGAAGACCTCCAAAGTGGGGGAACCAGCCACCTCCCAAGACAATGTGGGTCCTTTCATTGCTGTGGTTTCTATTGGGAACTACACGATTCAAGGACTGAGAATCCAAGAGCTGGGAGGAATTGCCCAGAACTGAAAAGTTAGATTTATTGAGCTGATCCCTTAAAATATACATATAAAGGCATAATCAGGGGACATACTTCTCCCCTAATTGGCTCTTGCTAGATTATGACCAGAGGTGAGTAGGTAGAGCTGATATTCCTCTCCTGGCAATTTTGGGGGATAGATGTGCTCAATATTAGCATGGCCCCACTCATTGGGCCAGATGGCAGCAGCATGCCCTTTGCACCATGTATCCCAATGGAAAAGGACACTAGAAACTGAGATGCAGCTGGAGGTGGACTCCCCACTAGGCAAACTCCCTGGATGGGGGGAGCCAGGATGCGGTTCAGTCAACCTAATCAAGAGGAAATATCTTAAGAGTAGAAGTGTAAGGGCATTACTAAAATTCTGACATTACAAGGATCATTTAAGGGTGTAGCAAGTAATATTATATTTGGTATTAATAATTTCTGTCCTATTAGCAATTTTCTGTCAATTTCCAATCTAAAAAAAAACCCCCAAGAATGAGTCAAGGAAGTTAATTTATTGTAATTTTTGTCCGGATTATTGTTGTTTTTTTTTTTTTTACTTCACTTCAGCTATGTAGACCCAGCCTTAGTAAAAGTTCTTAGACATCCCTCACTTTCAAAATTGGTATCTACCTTATGATAAAAGTACTTTCTGTTTAAAAATCAGTACTGCAAGGGTGAAAAATTCAGGGCTAGTGTGTACTGATGAGGCTCATTCAATAACTCTTGCCCCACTCAGTCATGACACATTGACTCATTGCTGACTCATTACCCTAAAGGATTTCCTGGTTAAAACACATTTGTGCTTTTGGGAATTGAATCAAAGGATTTGTAATTCTTTCCATCTCTTTCATAGGTCTTAGTGCCCAGGGCAAGACAGTGCTCTGGCAAAACACCTTAGCGTTAGATCTTCTTCTCCTCTGGTGATTTGCTTCTTTCAATTTTCTTCTCCCAACTGCATTTCTAAAGTTTATTTATTTATTTGTTTGTGTCTTTATGTGTTTGTTTATCTGTTCATCTATCTATCTATCTATCTATCTATCTATCTATCTATCTATCTATCTATCATAATCTTTTATGATTCCTCCGTCTCACTGTGCCCTCCCATAGAACAACTTAACAAAAACATAAAACAAAACATTCACAATAAATGCACAGTCTGGTAAAAACAAATTCCCACATTGGGCATGTCCAGATATATGTATATCTCATTCTGGGTTTTAAGTCCAACACCTCTATGTCAGAAGGTGGGTGACTTGATTCATCTTTAGTCTTCTAGACTCCAGGATTATCATTCTGTTTTTCAGAGTTTTGAAGTATTTCAAAATTTGGTTTCTTCTATAATGCTTTTACCATTGTGTAAATTTTTTCTCCTAATTCTGGTCACTTTACTCCCCATCACATCATAGAAGTCTTCCCAGTTTCCTTTGAAACTGTTCATTTCATCATTTCTTATGGCACAATAATATTTCATTAAATTCATTTGCTGTAAGTTGTTTAGCCATTCCCCACAAGGTGGATGCCCTCTTAGTTTCTAGTTTGGGGACATTATAAAAAGAGTTGCTATAAATATTTTTGTACATATGGTTACTTTTCCTCTTTGATCTCCTTGGCATAATTGGGTCAAAGGGCACGCACAGTTAGAAAATGTTTAAGTATAGTTCCCGAATGCTTTATAGAATAACTAAACCAATTCACAGCTCCACCAATAGTGCATCAGTATGCCTATTTTTCTGTAGTACCTTCAACATTTATCCTTTTTCTATTTTGTCACCTTCGCCCATCTCAGGATATGAGATGGAATCTCAGAGTCATTTTAACTTATATTCCTCTAATCATTAATTATTTGAAGCATTTTCACACAATTTTTATGGCTTATGCTTCTTCCTTTGACAACTGCCTGATCATATCCTTTGTTTTTTTGTTTTAATTTGAATCGTATATATGCACATATATTTTGGATATATTACTTTTATCAGAGAAACTTACTGCACAGGTTTGCCCCCAAATTGCCTTTTCCATTCTAATTTTAACTGCATTAGATTAGTTTATGCAAAAGCTTTTCAATTTTATATACTCAAAATTGTTTATTTTATTTTCTGTGATCCTTTCTATCCCTTGTTCAATCATGGACTCTTCTGCCATCTATAGGTATGAAAGGCAATGTTTTCCTTGCTTTTCTAATTTGCTTATGATGCCCTATTTTATGTTTAAGTAATGTATCCATTTAGCATTTATCTTGGTATAAAGTATGAGATGCTGGTCTATACCTATTTTCTGCCAGACTGCTTTATAGTTTTCCCAGCAGTTTGGGAGTGCTGGTGAGGGGGGAAACAGCTCTTTCGTCCACATGGTCTTCAATTCAACAATAGGAGAGGGTGAGTGTGATGTAGAGGAGCAGAGTCAGGTGACAGAAGCAGGAGAAAAGACCCAGACAGACCAGAGGGGACAGATTCTTATTGACTCTGCCTCTGATTCACTCTGTGGCCTGGCCTGGTCCCTGTCTCTCTCAGGACCTCAGTTTCCTTTTCTGTACAAAGAACAAACAGTTGGCCTAGTGAGATCCAAGTAACTTTCCAGCTCCAGGAGTGGGAAATTCTTAACCCAGTCCCCAAACAAAGCCATGCCCCTCCCTTGGCTCTCATACCAAACCTAAATCTGTTAACAATGTTAGAAAGTTTAACTGAAGGTAATATCTGTGTAGCTCCCCTTTGGGGCCATTGACCTTGTAGGCTGGCTCTCCTGGGGGAAGATTATCTCAGGTTCAGCACGCTCTCAGGGTCTGTCCTCCTTAAACTATAGCTTATGAGCTATATGCACCCACCAGCACCTTTATCTCCAATAATCAGAAGATCCAATGAGTTAAAAGCAAAGGTATTTATCAAAATGACATATCATGAGCAGTTTCAATCCTCTCACAAATCTGGGGCTCATACTCTCACAAATTTAAAAAAGCATCATTGGATATGCTGGTAGAGAGGCACACATTTAGGGATTATGCATGACCAAGGCATCTTGTGCATCTGGTGCTTGAAGAGCCCAGAATTTTTTCTCTTTACACAGTGTTCTCAGGTAATTCCCACTAGACAGAAAGTCTCTTCTGGTCATGTAGTTCTCAGGTCCCTAGGCCAGCTCCCTGATGCATAAGATGTCTCCTACTGGGCAAATAACTGCTACAAGATACCATGGCCTG
>CM053622.1:809369591-809442447 GCA_028646595.1 Phalanger gymnotis | reverse complement strand
ACCTATGTGGGTGTGGATTGGCAACTAAGGTGGGGCCCAAGGTGGGGCTAACTCCAGGAAGGGCCTAGTTTACATGTCTGGGACGGCAGAGGCTCTTAGACCATGTGGGTTTAAGGTGCCTCTTTGTGCAGATTTTAGGTCACGTGGGTGAGTCACATGTGTGACTCACCCCTGACACTGACAAAGATATAAAAACCAGGGGTTGGCTGCTTCTTCCTTGGAGCTCTTGGCCGCAGCAGTGGTGGCGCACGTGTTTCTGGGCCAGCCCTTGTTCTGAGCTCCCGGGCTGAACCTAGATGTTGGTAACTATGAATTGTATTGGGTCTGTCTGCTGATGTTTGTAATTTGTTTGTATTTTGCTCTGAAGTTCAGTGTGTTGGCTTTTTCCCCTAACTAAGTGAATGATATTTGTGTGCTGAATTAAAGTAAGCTTGCCAACCCCTTAACCTTGCTTTCCTTATTAAGGCAGACCAAAAGAACCTGTGTTTTTGCTGCGTGCTGGCAGCTTTCTGGGTGCTGGCTGTGGGTGGATCGTACACCCCCACAGAAGCTGCTAGCCAGATTGTGGAAACACCAAGAGATGAAGTGATTTCTCATTAAGAGCCAGAACCTTCTTTGCAGCAGCTAGGTGGTACAGTGGATAGCGCTTGGAATCAGGAAGAATCATCTTCTTGAGTTCAAATCTGGTCTCAGACATTTACTAGCCATGTGATCCTGGGCAAATCATTTAACCTGTTTGCCTCAGTTTCCTTATCTGTAAAATGAAATGGCAAACCACTCCAGTACCTCCACCAAGAAAACCCCAAATGGGGTCACAGAGAGTCGGACACCACCAAACAGTAACAATAAAGAATCTGCTTTTATGGATGACTCTTCTCCAATGACAGAACTCACAGTGCTTCCTGCTTCAAGCAACCCACAGAAAGGGCATCTTGCTTCTGAAAGGGCCACCAGGGGATGTGGTCCATCTTTTGATCATCTAATGGTAGTTGTTCTCTAATTCCTTCCCCCATGACTAAAGAACTTATTGTAAATGGGTAACAAAGCGTGCACATTTCCTTGCATTTTGAGATTTTAGCACCTCATGTTCTCTGTTACCTGCTCCTCATATTCTGTAATATCATTGATTCTGCTTGGGGAAACCAATTGATCAGAGGTCTCCTAATCAACTTCCTCTACTTCCAACCCCGAGCTCTTGAATTTGCCATGGAATCCAGTGCAAAGAAATATATAATATTAATGTATTAAGTCTCTTCATTGTGCCTTTTGTGCCTCCCAATCCTTCAGGTCCCAGACCTTTGTGGATTAAAAAGCTACCTAAATCTTGTACATCAAAAACTTCCCAACCCATGCATAACTATGATCCCAAAAGTGGAGGGGGGTGAGGGGGAAAAACTTTTCTTCACCTTGTTGTCAGGTTCATAGGACAAAGAAAAGTAAGGAAGGGGAAATTTCCCAAAGCTCTTCAGCAATAAGAACTCTAACAGTGAATGAGTTAGTAAGTGGCAGCTAAGTTCTACCACCATATCTAGTCGGTGCCAGGCCAAGCTTCCCATCCCATCCCATCCAGCAACAATCCACCAGGAAACTGGGGCTAACCTAGGCATCATGCTGCCTACCCTGGTCCGTACCTGGAACAGTCAACTTCCAGACCTAACCTCCAGAGACCATGCATCCCAGATGCACTGGGGAGTTAATCCACTCAGCTTTAGAACTTTCTGTCATGGGGCTGTAGGGACCTAGGAAAGGGTTAATAGTTTCAACAAGAAAATAGTTGAGAATACAGGATGCACAGAGTGACCATTAGCGCTCCAAGAGTTGTTACCTTGGGATGAGACCCTATAAGATTAACTACTTCCCGAGAAGGTCTAATTGACCCAAAAAGAGTTACTACCTCCAGATGGGATCTGTCTCTACAGATAAGAAGAAGACAAACTGGAGGCGTCAGGATGTCCGGGCCCAGGAACCGACAAGGACCGGACCCCAGGAACTGATAAGAACGGAATGCTGACTTAGCTGTGTGCACTAATTGCCTCTGTACCTTAATTAACTGCCTCTTTGTTTCTGTACCCTATAAATTCTGCCTTAAACCTGGAGTTGGGGTCTTCATCATTAGGATGGAGGCCCTGGTATGCCAGTAATAAAGAGCTCTAGGTGATTGCCTATTCCTGTTGTCCCTGGTCTCTTTCCATTCACAAGTAAACGGACTCTAACAGGGCTGAGCTGTTCTGATCGGTGTGTGAGTGAAAACTCACTTGACTCACTATATCTAGCCAATCCTGAGCCCATGCAGTTAAATGTCACCCAGAAACAATCTTGTTTGTCCTTCATTTTCAAAGAGAACCAAAGATGTCATGGGGCAACAAATTGCCTCACACATGAACAATCTGCTGGGAAACCGGATCGTGGTGGCTATCCTGCAATCTGTCCTGTTGCTGTATGTGGACTCCTGCTTTCTCCTCTCCCCTCAAGCCCCTTCACCCATCATTTTCCACCTGTTCCTCTGAGAGCAATAATCAAACAACTTGGAAAAAGCATGCCGATTTTAGGATAACTAATTTTGGGATAACAGTGCCCTATGCTACCACCGATGACCCATGAAACTCTGAGACCCCAACTCTCTTGGCTGCCGCTCAGTCAGTCGGCAAGAGTTTATTAATCTCTTACTTAATATGCGGCAGACACTGATCTAAGCATTCAAGGAAAGACTAAAACATGACCCTTGCCCTCAAGGAACTCATATGCGAATGTGGGAGATAGCATTCAAGGAACTGTTCATTAAACATACATAGAGTGTGTGGAAGTAATCCCAAATCCCAATCCCTTGATGTCCTTCCTACATGACTTCCCCTCTTCCACCTCCAAGCCTCTGCACCCCGGGCTTAAAATGCAATTCTTCCTCATCTTTGCCTTGCAGAAACGAGACTTTTATCCCACGTCGAGCTGAAGTGCCGCGTTCAACACGAGGCCTTTACTGTTTCTCCCAGCTGCTCGTGCCTTTCCCACCTCGAAACAACTATCTATTTATGTTGTATGCATGTTGTACATATTTATACATGCTCATATTGTCTCCTTTGAGAGAATGTAGGCTTTTTAAAAGGAAGGAAGGAAGAAGGAAGGAAGGAAGGAAGGAAGGAAGAAACCAAACTGGGAGGGAAGACCCTCAGGGTTTCTGGTCAAAAGAGAAACAATTACTATTTACATTCACTCTGAGCCATCAGGGCTGAAAAAAATAACCATTGTGTGGTACTTGGGCAGGGACCATTGTTGGCCAATCAATGAGAGCCAGAGTGGATTGGTTTTAAGGCATGATCTTGAAGGCAGAAATCTAGCCAGTAAACCCCAAGATATTAGGTAGGTTTCAGCCATCAAAATTTACCTTCCTTTGGGCAGAGCACTCTCAGGTAAGGGCATGATACCCCAGGTGGAGAGAGGAGAGGAAAGCAGCTGAGTCACCCATTGGAACTTGCCAGTGGGTTGTCCATTCTCAAAGAGGACCATGACATCAGAAAGATGATGCCATGACATGCAAGTGAATTGGATTTAAGTGAGGGAGGGCTATGCAAAGCACCAGCCCGTTTCTTCTCCAGAGCCATCTGGGCCCAGTGGCCAGATATAGATCAGGACAATTGGAGATGGCTCAGGATGAGAACAGATAAAGACCCAAGGACAACCTATGGTGACCCATGAGTAATTGAATGGGTTATTGCTTTTGTCTTTGTAATTTCCACTTTGGTCATGTAAATACAGTAACACATGTATTTCTTATTTTAGGTGAATGAATATCGGAGATAATATGACTTTATGTACTTTAAAAGGTCAGAATGGCAATGCACTAGAAATTCAGGTGCTGAGTTACATGCTGAAATTTTCCTGAAACCAGAAAGTGAAAAGCAAAATCCATAGAAACTTGTTTGACTGAGTCCAGATGTAGCTAAGACATGTACCCCTCCAACATCCAGCAGCATGTCCAGTTTGGAAAAGAACATGGTGGTGTGAATGCTAGAGAAATTGCTTTAAATTTGAGGCCACTCTCTTCAGTCATCAAGGAAATCAAGTCAAGTCAACAAGCGTTTATTTAGTGCTTACTGTGAACCAGGCACTGTGCCAGTCTCCAGGAATACAAATAGAAGCAAAGAGAAAGACAGTCCCTGCCATCAAGGAGCTTACATTCTAATGAGGAAAGATGACACATAAAACAGGGCTGAAAAGCAAAGTGGGGGAAGGAGAGGGAGGGAGAAGGTGCTCATGTTGGGGCACGGTGGAAAAAGTCCAGGGAATCAGGAACAGGACCCAGAGAAAAATGAAGGAGTGATCTGGCTGGCCTGGAGTAGGGGCAGGGTGTTCCTTAAAATGGAGATTCTGAGAGAATGATTGTCTATTTAAAAAGAGGAATGGCTCTCTGGGGAAGAGTGACTCATTATATGATTGAATGGGAAATGAGAGGAGTGTGCCCTTTGGTATGTATGGGAAATATCTAAAAATCTGTGCCTGCTATATTACCTCAGATGTGCTTTTGCACAAGCTAATATAATTTAATGGGTTAAATGGAATTGGGGATCTAATCCTTGATGGTTAACAGTGGGGAGGAGGCACAGAAGCGAAGGCTTGAGCTGATAGCATTAGGGAAAGATAGCTCCCCCCAGGGGTATCCCTAGAACCTTGAGGGGAAGATATAGCTGGCTTCCCTCTGGAAGAGTGAGGCCAGAATCTTTCTATATTCTTGTGGCTTCAGAGGGCTTATTGCCAGAATCTTATGAATATTAATTGTTTGACTGAGAGAGGATAGCCCAGATGTGAGAACGGTGGAAGAAGCCATAGATAAAAATAATTTCTTGGATATTTTTGTAGCTTTTTCTACATGATCACCAAGTGTAAAATCAGAGCCTGGCCAGAGTCCTGTTCGGGTTTAGTTTAGTTTAGTTTCCTTTGCTTACAGAAAAAGCTACACGGCAGTAGGACTGGATCTCATCTGAACAATTGAGAGCCTAATTCCATCTGGTGGCCAATGGGGATACTGCCTCCTTTTTTGTTTATTTCTACAAGCTTGTTATTTCTTCTCCCTCCCACACTCCCTCTCAAAAGAACAATTAAATTGTTCATATACATACATACGTACATACACACATACATACATACAAACAGAGAGACAGAGAGAGAGAGAGAGAGAGAGAGAGAGAGAGAGAGAGAGCTCATTAACCAGTTCCAAAGTGTTTCCAAATTGTTTTTCTCTGTAAGAGTGTCACTGTGTAAACTGTTTTCCAAATTCTGTTTGATTCACTCTCCATCATAAAAGTCTTCTCAGAGCTTTATGATGGTTTTGCCATTTCTCACGGCACATCAGTATTCCATTTCATTTGTATGCCACAACTTGTTCAGCCCTTCCCCTAGGTAGGCATTTCCTTAGATTCCAATTTTTATCTACTATGAAAAAAGCTTCTTTAAATACTTTTGTACTTATGGTTCCTTTTCCTCTTTGAACTCTTTGAGGTATAGGCCTGGTAGTGGCATAGTTGGGTCAAAGAACATGCACAGGCCCTAACTCCTTTCTATGAGAGTGTTCGATTAAGCTAGGTTAGGTTCGGATTCGTATTCGCACTGGCAATAAGGCACACTCCCAACAGAACAAAGTTTTTATTGAAAGACGGGAAATACTCTATTAACCCCACAACCACATTATTTAACAATTCCTATTACACAGTTAACTCAGTGACAAAGACAGAGACACAGACACACAGAGGCAACACCTGTTCAGAGGAACACGGCCGTCCAAGGTTTCTCTGAGCTGGGGAATCTCTCTATTTTCTACAAATGCAGCGACAACGACAAAGGACATACACACAACATACAACATACACTTCACATTCAGCACCTGCACCCAGCACCTTCTTTGAAGGTTGGGAACCCCTTTACAACCTCCTTGGTTGGTCCTTCTGAACGTAATCCCAGGCAAAGTGTCCTTTCCATGGGTGAGGTTCCAATGTGTCACGTGGTGACTTTTATAAGACCCTGAACAAAGAAAGTTCTTCCCGCCAGAGAGGGGAGCCACCACTGCCCCTCTTGATCCCAAGAACTGGCCAGGTTAATGCTTCTCCAGCAGGAGAAGAGTTATTTCCTATCCTTTGTCTTAAGAGTTTGCTGTTCTTTGTTCAGTGCCTGTCAGTCTCCAAGCGGGAGAGTCCAAAGGTTTGTTAAAGGGGGCAGGGAGATTGACCTATACATGCTGGGTTTACACTGTAATATGGAGTATCTTCTCTAATGATTTATCATTCAGAGACCTAGAGCAATCTGTAGCTCCCTCTCCCTCTCCCATACACACAATAGTGTCTTCGTAGGTCTGTTTTTCTGTAGTCCCTCCAACACTTGTCATTTTCTTCTTCCATTATTTTTGCCAAACTGATCGGTATGAAGTAGAAGCTGAGAACTGCTTTAATTTGCATTTATCTAATTATCGGTGTTTGGGAAAAATTTCAGATGATTGTTAATAGCTTGTATTTCTTCCTTTTCCTGTCCTTCCTGTTCCTCCTAGCCTTTGACTATTTGTCTGTGGGTTGATTGTTGTCCTTGGTTCTCGAAGAGGACGCAAATGACATCACTATGCTAGAGTCAAGTTACAATGTGTCTGACTGTGGCTGATCAGACCAATGTGAGCTCAGAATGTTCTACCACGGGTCAGGCACAAATAGTTCAAATAAACATTTGGGGAGAATTCTCTAAATTTGTGCAACCTGTATTTCCTTCGAGCTGTTTCAATTCTGCTTTGCTCATAGAGCATAGCACATTCTCTGATGTGGGCACACTGTGCTGAGTGTTCCTGTGCCAGTGTCTCCCATGTCACACAATCAATTCCAGAGTTCTTAAGAGAGACCTTGAGAGTGTGGCAAATGGCTCTTTGTCTTAGATATGAGGGCAGAGAAATTTTTTACAAAGATTTTCCCAGTTACTTGTTTTTCTGCTAATTGTAACTGCATAATATTTGTGCAAAAAATTTTTATTTCTCCATATTCAAAATTATTCATTATATTTTCTATGATTCTACCACTTGCTTAGTCATACTCTTCCATTCTCCATAGATCTGAAAGGCAATTTCTTCCTCGCACCTTTAGTTTGCATATGATGTCCCATTTTATGTTTAAGTCACGTATTCATTTAGAATTTATCTTTGTATAAAGTGTGGGACATTGGTCCGCCAGTGGTGGGGAATCTACAACCTGGAGGCCACATGTAGCTCTCTAGGTCCTCAAGTTCTCCCTTTGACTGAATCCAAACTTCACAGAGCAAATCCCCTTAATAAAAGGATTTGTTCTGTAAAATTTGGACTCAGTAAAAGGCTACACCCAAGGACATAGAAGGAGGCCACATGTGGCCTCGAGGCTGCAGGTTCCCTACCCCTGTTAGACCTACCTTCTGCCGGACCACTTTCTGGTTTTCCCAGCAGTCTGTTAGATAGTGAGTCCTTTCCCACAGTAATAAATACAATAAACATTTACTGTAGAATTTTTTGAGTTTATCAAACACTAAGCTACTGTGTTTTTTCTCTATAAGGGTGTCAATGTGTAACCTGTTCTCCGAATTCTGTTTGATTCACTCTCCATCATAAATGTCTTCTCAGAGCTTCCTCTGAAGTGATTTTGCTATTTCTCATGGCACACCGATATTCCATTTCATTCATATGGCACGATTTGTTCAGCTGCTCCCCTAGGTAGGCATTGCTGGTTTCTTCGTGCTAGATACCTGAGCTGATCATTTTAATTATCAACACTTTGTGGTGAAGTTGGAGATTGCCTACTAGTTGCATTGCTTGGTTTTGACTCCACCACCATCATCATGCCCCTGAGCTGGGGACCCTCTGCCTCCCCCACTTTTCAGCTTCCTTTTGTGCGTTGTTTCCAAAGAAGCTCCTTTTAGGCAGGGAAAGTCTTACTTGTATAGCCAAAGCTTAGCACAGTGTCTGGCACACAGATGGCACTTCATAAATGTTTATTGTGTTGTATTGATCAATACCCCATCTCTGCCTTTGCAACTCCCTCCCCCCCCCTCCATTATTACCTTTGAAGTTCTTTCTTCTGTCTCATAAAACAATCCTTAAGTAATTTGGTTGGTGGGGCTGCTAGGTAACACAGTGAATAGAGTGCACGACCTGGAAAACTCATCTTCCTGAGTTCAAATCTGTATAGCCCTGGGTAAGCCACTTAACCCTGTCTGCCTCAGTCCCTCATCTGTAAAATGAGTTGGAGAAGGACATGGCAAACACTCCATTATCTTTGCCAAGAAAATTGCAGAGTCAGACACCACTGAAATGACTGAAGAAGTTTTATTAGTATGACACTGAATAAGTAATTTGACTTTCATACTTAAACAATTTAGGTACTATCACCATTTTAATTATATTTGCTTGACCCACCTGTGAGCAATTAATATTTCTCCAATCATTAGATTTGTCTTTATTTCTGCAAAGAAAGTTATATAATTGAATTTCTATAATTACCAGATATATCTTGGTAAATATATTTCTAAATATTTTAGACCTTCTGTAGTTACTTTGAATGGAATTTCTCTTTCAAGCTCTTTCTGCTGGGCTTGGTTGGTAATATGCAAAAATGCTGATGATTTAGGTGAACTTTTCCATCCTGTTATTTTCTTGAATTTGTTAATTTTTTTTGATTGACTCATTCCTTTTTTCTACTTAGGCAACAAAACAACTTTGATGGGCTCACCTTGCTGGACAGCTCAGATGCCGCCCTACCTCTCTGATTAAGCAATCAAGTGGAAGTGCTTCCCAGGAGGCTTGAGGAACAATGTGCCTACAATATACGGACAAGTGATCATTTCTTTTCCTAACTGTGTGCTCTAGTGGGAGGGTTGCTGCATTTTCTTTCCCAAGGCTTCCCGTTTCACTTCCAGATAACATTTTTCACTACAGCTGGCCAGAGTTTTCCAATTTGAAGCTTCTCCCCAATCTGGGTGATCCCATCCTCTGGGCCCACGCAGAGCAAGTCCAGTCCCTTTGCTTGAGGACTGCTCTTATGCCCTCCCCTAGTCTCCTTCCTTCCGAGCTCAGCATCTCACCTGCTTTTGCCTGAGATCCTCCAATGACATGGATTCAAGGTTGTCTGCCATCCCTAATGTCCTCCTCTGGGTCCTTCTAAGCTTCTCTGCCTCAATTTTGTTTGCTGGGTTTAGAGGCCATCACTAGAGATCTGTGAGCCTGACCTCCTCAGGAAGAGGTTTTAGGTACTATGTGGTTGTGGTTTAGTCATGTCTGACTCTTTGTAATCCTATTTCAGGTTTTCTTGGCAAAGATGCTGGAGTGATTCGCCATTTCCTTTTCAAGCTCATTTTACAGATGAGGAAACTGAGGCAAACAAGATTAAGTGACTTGTCCAGGGTCACACAGCTAGCAAGCATCTGAGGCCGGATTTGAACTCAGTTCTTCCAGACTCCAGCCTGGGGCTGTATCCACTACACCATTTAGCTGCCCTTTCTAGGTACCATCCTCTATCAGTCTAACATGGATTAACGTGGAGATGGCTTGGCTAGCTTTAAAGGAATGAGATAGACAGATATGGCAGGAAACAATGTCACAGATGGGGAAAGCAATGAAACAGCAAGAAACAGCATTGCCTGGGGGAACAACAGATCACATAGCAAGGAGCTTGTGGGGCATGGTATATATCCATAAAATATTCAGATAAGAAAAGTCTCACTATTCAAGGTAGTGTCTGGTCAAGGCACCTTGTCCTAGGTAATCATTAACGGAAGAATACTCTGGTCAATTTCACCTGGCCTTGTAGTGTTGACACAGGAAGGGGCATTTTGAGTTCACTCAGAGAACAAGGCATGTCTGTAATGCCAAAATATTGCAAAGCATTATGGTAGATTAAGCTCAGAGTGGGCCATAATGCCTCTCCTGATTGACCAATTCAGGTTTTAGGCCTTTCTCAGGTCTTGGGGGTTCAACATGATTTGGGAAGAGGTCTCCACCAGTGACTGGGGTTACCTCCTACTGATTGGTTGACTTAGATCCAGGATGATGGACCCTCTCTTGTCAGTGAGAGCGAACTCTAGACTTTCCTACCCTTTGGGCCTTTTCCACAATCTCTCTTTTAGATAAGCATACAGCAAAGTGGTGGTAGGTGGGTGGGGCAGTTGAGTCTTTTCTCCCCTCCTGATCAACAGATTTACAGTTAAAAGCACAGGACAGTGCTGGGGCCAGAGTAGAAAGTTCATGAATCCACAATTTCTTGAGACCTCCTCGTGACTTTCTGTTTCCTTTTTTCAGTCTAGGTCAGAGATGAGAAATGCTGCGAACAGACATTTCCAGCCTTAGGGGTTACTCCATTATGGATAATATTGAATCTGAAAGTTCTTGTGGTTGAGAATTGGGTCCTGACCAACTAGAGGGAGAAACTTTCTTCAGCGGCACAATTTTTGGGAAAAGGAGCAGCCTATAGCTGTAGGGGTGTCCATACCATGAAGGACCAGGAAGTCTGGGCCTTGGTCTTCCATGATAATTGCTGTGAGTTGCTCACATAGTGAAGGCCTGAAATGAATGGGAGACTTTTTTTTTTTTTTAGCGTGAAGTGCCTTTACCTTCTAGGAGGAGGGTAAGGGTTCTAATAGAATATTAGGGTGATTTGTTTCCTATATTTCTTCAGCAATTCCTGAAAGTATTTTTCACTTTATGCGTTTTTAGTGGTGGATGGAATGCCTGATACCTATATTGTACATAGAGTACTTTTGAGGGAGGGGACCCTATTACCGACATATGACTAGACAAGAGCCACCTAGGCTTTGTTTTAGAGATTTCCCAGGAATTTTCCTCTTTGGAGGCAACAGAGACAGAGAAAGAACCTGACTTCCTTGGCATCAGGGTCTCAGAATTGAACCTAGTTCATAGGAGCTCAGATTGGAGAGGGCACTTGGGTCATGCTAGTATAAGTTTAACAAACATATGGACAATAGGAGGAATTATTAGCTCGACAGCATACACATTTCTCAGTGATGACGTCTCTGAAATAAAAATACAACCCTTAACAAAAATCCTAGCAGAAGGAAGTTCAGAAGGGTACTTCCCATAATAGACTCACTCTGAACAGCCAGCTTCTGCTTCCCGTTTGAACTCCCCTAGTCTATACCTTCACCCGCTGCCTGCCTAATTGGGAATTGGGGCTCCTGATCCTCATAAGATTTAACGTTACCACCTGCCACAAGGTTGGATGTTGAGGGAAGACCCTGCATACTCTAATCATCTGCCTCCCTCTGGATTTTCCAACAGTCACGAGAGTCTTCAGGAAATCATTCTGTGGTTAGCTTCCTTCAACTACATCATATTCTTCCCATCCCAGTGAGTCTGAACCCCCGGCTGTCCCTGTACAGACCCCATTCCCCATCCCTCTGCGGCCCATTCCCTTACTCCCATCCCTTTCAAGACTCCTCCCACCCAATATCCCACTCTAGATCTACTCACCATTTCCACCATGCCCTCTGGAATGCCTGCTCCACTGGTAATCAATTGCTTTGATCTTAAACTTTTTCCTTCCTGTCTCTCTCCATTTTCTGGCTCCCTCCTGATGGCATGGCCTTCCTGGCTATATTTTCCAGCACTGGTTGCACTTTCATTCATGCCCTCCTTACCCCTCCCAACCCCCCAGTCACTGGCCATCATGGTGGGGGTGTCAGAATACTCCTTGCCCATCATTGATACCTCTGGATTCCCCCTCAGTCTATTACTCAATAAAACCTCTTCCTTTGGGGTTAATTGAATCCAATTTACCACCCAATCAACATTCTGGTAGTTATTATCTATTGCCCTCCACCCCCACTTATGTTCCTTCCTCAATGAGGTTGATGTCTAGGTCACAGTCTTTCTCTCCTCCCCAACTCTGCTTTCATATTAGGAGACTTCAACATACATATTCATAAACCATCAAATACCACAATTTCCTGTTTCCACTACTAACTCATTCCCTATGAACAAGTCTTCTACTCCATACCAGCTACATGTAGACATGGTCATACCCTTGACCTTGCCATTGCCTACAAATGTACCACTTTTATGTTCATGAACTATGAATTTCCCTTACGTGATTATAATCTTTTCTCATTTTATTTTTCCTTTGGCAGCATTCCTCATCCTCACCATGACCTCTAATCCCTCCATGCCTCAATTCTTTTCCAGGCTATCACCGTTGCACTGGCTACATTCTCCTTTCTTCTCCATCTTGACCCCTTGAGGGAGCATTCCAGCTCTATGCTGTTCTCTTCCCTCACATCCCTTGCCTTCTTATTCAACTTAATAATTCAATTCAATGAATATTTAATATTGATGCCTACTATGATGCCTGCTATGTTTTGTTCACTGTGCTAAGTGCTAGGGATACAAATAAAAAAGAAAGATAATCCCTGCCTCCAAGGAGCTTACTATCTAATGAGAAAAGAACACATGACAGGAAACTGGAGGCATCTTATTCCCTGGAGTTAAAAACAAGCAGAGTTGCAGATGAGGAGTGGAATTAGCTGGGAAGCCCAACACTTGCCCTCTATTAAGAAAGACATTGGGAGGAATTTAGTATTCTGCCCTCCAGCTCTATAATCAGAGGGGAGAGGAGTCTGAGGGAGATGGAAAGAAGTCGAAGTTTCCAAGGATGAATTGGCAGCCTGGTGATTGAGGTTTGGAGTGACCATCTTATCTTGGGAGGGGCATAGCTTTCCTGTAGAGTTGAAATCAAGCAGAGCTGCAAATGGAAAGCAGCCAGCTAGGTCACACTTCAGTACCTAGAACACTGGTACTGGAGTCAGGAAGACCTGAGTTCAAATCTGGCTTCGGATACTTAGTAGCTGGCTCAGTTTCCTCATCTTGGAAATGAGGATGATGATAATAATAATGACTATAATAATATAGCCCTACCTCCCAGTGTTGCTGTGAGGATTGTATGAGTTGAGAATTGTAAAGAGGTCATCACAGTGCCTGGCGCATAATAAGCACTATATGAAAGTTAGCTATCAATTTTACTGTTATCCTATCAAAGATCTTGCCTTGTCAAGCCCCAAACTTGTATTACTCCCGCCATCTTCCACCTTCACTCCTACTTGTGCTGTTGAACGAAGGCTGGCGAAAATCACCAAACCGCGCTAATCGAGTCAGCTACAAATCTGTGTCCCGCAATCTCATTTCTGCCCTCACTGGAGCAGGGCAGTCCTTCTTCCTCTTTCCTTGTTGTTGTTGTCGTTGTGGTTGTTGTGAGTGACTTCAGTTGTGTCTGACTCTTCGTGACCCTATTTTTGGCCTTCTTGTCAAAGATCCTGGAGAGGTTCACCATTTTCTTCTCCACCTCATTTCGTTGCTATTTGTCCTTCATTTCTGAAGAGGACCAATGACATCTCGAGGTGGTGTCTTGACTTGCAAGTGAACGTGAATTGGATTGAAGTGAGGCAGAGCTGTACAAAGTCATTAGCCTCACTCTTCCAGAGTCATTGAAGTCCAGTGGCAGGACAAAAGTCAAGATGACTGGCAATGGCCTCGATGCAGTGGGTGACCTTGGCCTCTTCAGTGTCTGATGAAGCTCTAAGTGCTCCACAGCACCTCCTTTAGGCACCTTCATGACTGTTGGAATGAGTTGTCCTCATCCAACCATTCTGATGAAGGAAATCTTCGCATGCTTGGGGAAGACATCCCCCTAATTCACCAATTGGTTTGAAGACTGTCAGTTTTCAGTAGATTTGTGTTCTTTGAAAAAAAATTAAAATTAATTAATTAGTTAAAATAATAAATAAATTGAAAACTTAAAAAATTAAAGCCAAACCTCTGCCAGGCCCTCGGGGGCCACAGGAAGGAAAGAGGAACAGTCTAAAAATTGCTTTCTAATCCCCCTTTCTCAAAGAAGAGGAAGCTTCCAGGGACTTCCTCCTTCAGGAATCTATGTGGGAGAGACTATGAAGGTTAGCAGTCAGATTTTAGAACCCTTGTAGGGTTGCCATAGTGAGAGGAGAAGCAGTAGCCGAGCTTCTAGGCAAGTAAAGGGAGGAGGCAAGGTCCACCAAAACCTGACTGCTTCCAGCCAAAGTACATCCCAGGTTCAGTCCTGCGCACCCTCTCAGCTCCATCTCCTTAGAGGGGTTCACTGTCATTCCACACTGGGAGCTCTGCCAAGTGGAGTAAACCTGTTTGGAAGGAGAGTATTCTGTCTTGAGTTAAGTGGCCAGGGATCCAGTTCCTGCCTCCAGGTATACAGCATTGGATTAAGAGAGTCATTTCCTGTGGCTATGAAGGAAATATCCCTAGATTGGCAGGATTGAGATAGCAAGGGTCAGGTTGTCCCATTGCCTTCATACCAATTAAAACGACTTGAAGGTACCATCTGTTAACTATGGCATTCATAGTCTGGGAGCATGGTTTTGGGGACACTTTGGTAACATTCCCTTCACTGGTGGATTGATACCCATACCCATCGCTTTACCAAGAATGGGAGAAGCTGAGGACACATGTGGGAAGAACTAGTTATTATCAAGGAAAGTGGGGAGGAAGGGACTTCATGGGGAAGAGAAAGGAGTCAGAGAGGGATCAGAGGTTGTCAGTCTGGAGGGGCAGAGCCTAAAAGGACAGGATTTCCAGGTAGAGCAATAAGGAAGACAGGAAAGCTATGCGGGAAAGATGCTGACCTGGGCTGGGCTGGAGAAGCTGCTTACATGTCCGTCAGAGGGGCCATGGGAGCATGGCATTTGTGGAGTTGAAACCAAGTAGAGCAGCTGATGAGACATAAAGTTAGCTGGAAAAGTCCAAGTCTTCTAAAAAGGGAGGCTTGGGAGTACATTGTGCCACCCTCTGGCACTCCAGTCACAGGAGAGAGGAAGCTGGGAATGTTGTAGAGGTGTTGAATATCAATGCTGTAGAGGATCTCCAAGATGATGGGACTGCAGGGGAGGAGTCCTCTGTAAAGGGAGGCTGTGGGAGGAGTTCATTGCTCCGCCCTCCAGCCCTCAAATCAAAAGGAAGAGATTTCAGGAGATAAGCTTATTTTGGGGGTGGCTGGATGACCATGGAGTTAAAACCAAGTAGAACAGCTGATGGAAAATGAAGAGAAGGAGACGTAAAGAAAGATGTGAATGCAGAAAGACAAGACTTAGCAATAGATTTTCTGCTTGGGGTAAGTAGGAGAGAGGAGTTGAGGGCGACACCAAGATTGTGCAAGTGGGTGACTGGGAGGAGGAAAGTCCCCCTGACAATAACAGCAAAGTTCAGAAAAGAGAAAAGTTTGGCAGGTGAGGAAGAGAATGATTTCTCTTTTTGATATCTTAAATTTGCAACATCCACTTTGAGATATCTAAAAGGCATTTGGATATTTGAGACTAGAACTCAAAGAAGAGACTTATGGATCTTAGCATCTGGGAGCTGCCCATGTAGAGATGCTGGTTGGACCCATGGAAGCAGATGAATTCATCATGAGAGGAAGCTTAGACTAAAGCACGAAAAGAAGTAGACCCTGGACCCAACCTTGGCTCCTTCCTGTGGTTAGTAGGCATGATCTAAAGAAAGATCTCGTCTACCATCCATCATAAGAAGAGGGAGAACTGAGTACACCTGGCCTTGCTGGGATCAAAGCCTGGGATGGGGATGGGGGTTGTGAGCATTAGCTGGAGAAGGCTGTACGTCTGGGCTCTTTCAGCCCACGCCCGCTATTCTGGGATGGGCCGTGGTGGCCTAACTAGCACCAAATTAGCAAATGTGTTAAAATAGAAGCTATAAAAAGCTGTCTACACCTGGACCTCAGTTGTTTCACCCACTCACTTTGCAGCCCTTCACAATCTGGTTTCAGATGCTGCCACTGAACAAAAATGATTCTCTACAAGATTATGAGAAATCTCTTGATTTCTGTGTTGCATAATCTTTCTCAGTCTTCATCATTCGTGTCTTCTGTGTGACTTTTGACACAAGTCTGCCACAGTTTCTTCCTGAATGCTCTCTCCTCCCTAAACTTTGCTTTTTGGCAAGGCAATTGGGGTTAAGAGACTTGCCCAAGGTCACACAGCTAGTAAGTGTGTCAAGTGTCTGAGGACGGATTTGAACTCAGGTCCTCCTGACTCTAGGGCTGGTGCTCTACTCACTGCGCCACCTAGCTGCCCATCCTCCCTAAGCTTTGGAAACACTGTTCTTTCCTGGTTCTCCTCCTTCTTCTCTGACTGCCACCTTTCAGTCTCCTTCTCTGGATCATCACATCCTGCCCACTAACTAGTGACCCTTGCCCAATGTTCTGATCTGGATCTCCTCCTTTTTCTTTCTCTATGCTTTCCTTCTTTGGGATTTCATCAGCTACCATGGATTACATTTTTATCTCTGTGGAGGACTAACACCTCTGGTGTGAGGGCTCACCAAGCCCTTTTCAGGGCTGCTCAACTATCACCTGTGGCTCCAAGGAGCCACACTCCAGAAAAATCATCTCCACAGATGGACTGAACCAGGCTAAGAGTAACCGATGGGTCTTGAACCCATTGGTGAATTAGGGGGATGTCTGGCCCAAGCATGTGAAAGCTTCCACCCTAGTGGAATGAATGGATGAAAACAATTTGTTCCTATAGTCATGAAGGTGGCTGAAGAAGATGAGGTGGAGAATGCAGAGCTTGGTCAGACATCGAAGATGCCAAGGTCATCCATTGCATCCTGGACAATTGCCAGTCACCTTGACTTTTGTCTTGCCACTGGACTTTGAGAACTTCCAAGAGAGAGTGAGGCTGAGGACTTTGTGCACCTCTGCCTCAGTTAAATCCAATTCGTGTGCAAGCCAAGACATCATCCTGTGATATCACTGGTCCTCTTTGAAAACAAAGGACCAACAACACCAACAATAATTCATATTTTGCTGCCTATAGGACTTCTCCAAAGGAATGTCCCATTGACATTGCAAAGTCAATCGATCCCGACTGGTAATGCTTCACTTCTTCCCTCCTCCCACTCCTCCTTCACAATTCTGTTTCCACCAAAGGTCCCACTACCTCTCTAATGATCTCAATACACAAATCCCGAATAGCCCTCAGCTCATTCCTGTCCTGTACCTGCCATGTGATAACCATAACTAACATTTAGATAGCACCTTAAAGGCTTGCAAAGTGCTTTACAGAGATAATCTCATTGGATCCTCACAACAACCCTGGGAGGAAGATGCTGTTATTACCCTCATTTTACAGATGAGGAAATAGAGATTAAGTGACTTGCCCAAGGTCACACGACTAGCCACCATCTGAGGCAGGATTTGAATTCAGGTCTTCCTGACTCTGGGTCCAACACTCCATCCGCTGTACCACCTACTACCTTACCTTTTGATATAAAACAGTACCAATGAGTTCACCCTGGGGTATGTCATAGCCAGTGGATGAGGCATTCCCTTGCTTGTCGGACCTGGTGGTCTCAGCTGGGAGGCTGATTTGTGGTGAGGCTGGTGCTTCTCAAGAGCCGGCTTCTCACCAGGCCAAGCTGTGGTGGCCACTGGAAGACTCTGCTACCCAGCTCTTGTAGCAAGGCATCCGATGGCTTTTCCAAAGCTAGGAGCTTTGAAGATCCTGAGTTCGTTACCTGGTCCATTCCCACTCTGATACTCTTCTCACTTCAGAAAAGAGTAGACACAGAGGCAGCCCCATGATGGCTCTTGCATTGTTCACCACCAGGGACAGGCAAAAGGCTTCAGCAGGCATTCTGTACCACCCTTAGTGCTGGCTCAGCAGTCTTTTTGTCACCATGCGGTAAACTGAGAAGAATCTGTCAAATCACATGTCTCTCAGAGAGCCTATCAGCCCAATTAAAAAATATATGGGGCACGGGAACAAAGCAAAGGAGGGACCCCAGAGACAGGCTCCAGGGGGCAGGCAGGGCTTGACCGGAACCCCTTGCTCTGTCTGCATGTAGCAGAAGTACTTTCTCAGAGCCTCAATGACTAGACTGGGATCCACACTGGTCTTCTGTCTTTGGTTCTTGCTCCCCCACACCGGGTAATCTTCTGGGTGGGGTTGGGGTGCCTAAGAAGTAAGGACACTATGAAATGAGGCAGAAAGGCCAGCCAAGTGGCTTTCCATCCAAAACCAGGTATGGGAAGGATGGAATGGGATAGGCCCTCCTAGTGGGTCCTGCCTTCGAGTCCACTGCCCCTGCTCCACCAGGGACAGTCAGCCACAGCATTTGAAAGTCTCTGCCAGGGACAGGACACCCAATGGACAAACACCAATGCATGCTCATCTCCCCTCCTAGTCACCATCACCAGGGGCCCTGGGGCAGGTAGTGTTTTGAGAGGAGGAAAGAGGGCTGATTCCAAAGTATCAAAGTGTTCCTTTTATTGGATCTGTGCAAAGAGTGAAAATACTGTATATGATTTGGCATGCCAGTCAGCGTCCAAGATGGCCAAAGAGAGAGACAGTGTGTAAGTCTTGTTACAAATTCACTGGATCCCCAACTCTGCCTTGCCCTTTGGCTTGGTCTGACTGCTTAGGCAGGGGCTTCTGGGCTGCTTCTTGGTGCCTCCTCTGGCTGTTCCAGGCTTCCACCAGCAGGACCCCTAGGATGATGAGGACCAGACCAGCCAGGCCAAAGCGGATGATATTCTCCACAGTGTAATTCTGGGGGGAAGTACCTGGTGAGGAGATGGAGGTTGTCATTGACTTAGGGATAGAACCTTCCAATTTCTACAAACTCTATAATGTCGGCACAGATCCTCCTCCTCCCCTCCTGGTGTTGGTGGGGGAAGGGGACTTGTTGTGTGGCTAAGAGGATAAACCTGCCTCTTCCTTCTCTCTTTCCCACAGCTGTCCCCCTTTCTTGACCTGGGTCAGTCCTCATGACTTCCTCTCCCACCAGGCAGAGGTAAGGATGGGGGCTGGGGAGAGCTCAGACACCTGCCTTGTACTGAGAGTCTCTGGTTACTTACTAGCTGTGGAGTCTGCTGAACCCTGGGAATTGCTGGAAATTTGACGGATGAAGAGAAGAGGGAGGGGCTGAGGTTGCCTTTCTTGTCTGCTCCCTTCCCTCCCCACCCACCTCATTTCTTCCCCTCTCTATTCCAGGCCAGGCCTTGGGAACTTCATAATCTTTCCACCCATGTTCTACAGTTGTTAGATTCCGATTTCCTTAATCATTACTCCCTCTGACACCTACCTCAGAGCTCCTCTCCCTAGGGAGCCCTCGGGCCTCCCTTACCCAAATGGTCCTGGCTTCTGGGGTCCCCAGGGCAGAGTCAGTTTGGCTACAGCATTGCATTCTAAGTGGACCGGGGTGAAAGGGCTCAGGCTGGAGCTGTCTCACCTCTGACCCTGAGCTCCAGGGGGTCACTGGGGGCTGACCACTCATAGGGGGTGTCGCTGTGAAAGCTGTAGCATCTGTAAGAGCCTCCATGAGCAGCAGTCACCTCAGGAATGTGGAAATTTGCATGGTAATAGCTTCCTTGGCTCTGGGAAAGGTTGGTCCCTCCCTCCTTGTGGAGCATGTAGTTTTCAAACCAGTGCTGTGACCAACATTGGAGGGTGACATTCTCTCCTGCAAACACCTCTGAGCTGGGCAGGACTGAGAGTGAGGGCTTATCGTACCAGTCTGCGAGAGAAGGAGACTGTAATGAAAAGGGAAGTTGTTCCTTTCCTGGTCTGTTCCCAGGGCTGGATGAGGAGAGGGCCAAGAGCACCTGTGGGTCCCTCCTCCTCAATCTCCCCCTTGCCCTCCCCCCGAGGGAGCCCAGGCTGAGCCCCTCACTCCATCCTGTCTCCTGAAGTGAGAGCTGAGAGTCTTCTCTCCATTCCCAAGATTGGCTCTGGCTCTCTAAGGAAGGACCAGCCCCTGAAAAGGGGTGAAAAGAAGGTTTGGGGGAGTCCTCCACCTGTCATCACCAGCTCCAGGGGCTCACTGGGCTTGGACCAGTGGGACTGATTCCTGTAGAGGCAGGAGTAGCTTCCAGTGTTGTCCGGTGTCACAGAGGGGATAGGGAACTCAGCCTGCCTCCCAGCTGTGGGCACATCTGTGTACTGGGAGATTCCTTTTTTCTTTAGACGGTACATATCAGCTCCAGGAAATCCCCGACACCGGAGGGTGACAGATTTCTCACGAGGGATCAGAGGGCTTGGATCAGCCTGGAGGGTGGGTCTGGGGAGTGTCCCTGGAAGAGATCAGAGCCCAGAGGTCCAGGGAGTCCTCTGTCCTTGTTGTCTCCAGTGTCTTCTCCCAGATAGCCCAGCCCTAGCTCCTATGTCCTCCCTTCTCAGATGCCCAGTGTATGCTGAGCTTATATAAGGGTCAGGGGGTGTTTGGGCTAGGGCATATGGGGGAAACACTCACCCTCTTGAGCTCTGATCCCCTGGCTCAGCCATAATCCTGCCAGAGAAGATTTCTGTCAGACATAGATCGACACATCCTTCCCACCAAAACCTTGGGGAGGCAGTCAGTCAGTCAATAAACATTAAGTGCCTACTATGTGCCAGGAGGGCAACTGGGTGGCACAATGGATAGAGCTCCAGGCCTGGAGTCAGGAAGACTCATCTTCTTAAATTCAAATCTGGCCTTGGACACTAGCTGTGTGACCCTGGGCAAGTCACTTAACCCTGTTTGCCTCAGTTTCTCCATCTGTCAAATGAACTGGAGAAGGAAATGGCAATCTCTTCCAGCATCCTTGCCAAGAAAACCCCAAAATGGGGTCATGAAGAGTCAGACACAACCGAAAAACTACTGAAACAAATGTCCCAGATATAGCACTCAATGCTGGAAGAGAGGAAGGAGAGAGAAACCTTAGAACCTGGGGATGGCTGGCCAGGCAGCAGAAGACTTAGATTCATGTCCTGGCCCTGCCCCCATTTACTGGGTGATCTCCAGAAAATCAGTTCCTCTGTCTGAGCCTCAGGCTTCCTCTGTAAATGGCATAGACAGCAAAAGGAGGGGGGTCTCAGCATCTCTGATGTCTCTTCTGAGCCCTGCTTCCCCTTCCCCACTTACCAAAACCCAGCAATGCGATGGCCGAGGGGGACATGGCGGTTCCAGGCGTCACTAGTCAGGCAGGCTGACTGAGACACAAAATATAGCTGGGTCAGCCCCACCCAGACTTTCTCAATCCCCTAGCCTTTCTGAGACAGCTTCTTCCTCCATGTGGTCTGCAGTGTGCGTGTGTGTGTGGGGGGGGAGGGGTGTTCTGGAAGAGGGTAGACTTAGGTACATGGCATTGGCCCAGTCCCTGTCTCTGCCTCATTTTCCCTCTTTGTACAAGCTGGCACCCTACCAATTCTAGGATTCTGAAATTCTCTTTAAAAAATGAACTATATTTTTTTTTAAATTTTTTTTTTCCTATCCCTTCCTATAGGGACATCTCTTATGAAAAAGAATAAAAAATAGGAAAAAGAGAAAAAAGTCAAACTAATCAAACCCTAAACAACTTTGGCATGCTGTCCAATGCTCCACGTCGCACAAATTGAGAGGAGAGGGCTTCCCATAGTTCTTCATTAGTGCTGAGATTTATCTTTGTAATTAGAATTGTAATTTAATTTGTATTTGCAAATTAAATTGTAATTTAAATTGAAATATTCAATTTCAATTGCTTTATTCTGACTGTTTTTTTCTCTTTATGCAGTTGTAATCATTCCATATATGGTCTCTGTTTACTTCTCTTTGCATTCATGTCTATGTTTTCCTTAACTGGGAATTCAACTTATTCATTGTTTCTTATAGCATCACAATTTTCCAGCTGGGGCAGGTAGGTGGCGCTGCAAGGGATAGAGCACCAGCTGCTACTCCCGGAGTCAGGAAGATGGAGTTTAAATCTGGCCTCAGATACTTCCTAGCTGTGTGACCGTGGGCAAGTCCCTTCACCCTGTTTGCCTTAGTTTCCTCAGCTGTAAAATGAGCTGGAGAAGAAATGGCAAACCGCTCCAGTATCTTTGCCAAGAAAACCCCAAAATGGAGTCGTGAAGAGTTGGAAGTGACTGAACAACAACAACAAAAATCTTCCAGTACATTCACACACCACAATTTGCTTAGCTATTCATTCCCCAAACAATGGGCACCTACTTTGTTTCCAGTTCTCTGCTATAAGGGGAAGTGTTGCTATGAATATTTTGATGCATGTGGGTAACCCTGGGCAAAACCTCTCAGCCTCGGTTTCCTCATTCATGAAGTGAGGTTGATAATAATGGCATATAGTGGCCAGGGTTGTTGCAAAGCTCTGTTATTACTATAATTAAGCTGTGAGCAGCCATGATTCTGGGGTTCTTCATCTAACCCTAATTCCAACCCAATGATCAGGGAATTTCTGATTTTTCTGAAGCCAGAGCCACCACAGCAGAAACTGAAAAATGTTCTCTTGTAAGTTATAGAGGAATTCTTACTTAAGAATTTGGGGGAAAGAGCAGACTTGATTCTGAAGATGCAAGTGTATTTTTCACTATAGAAATAGAGAACTAATTGAATGAACAGGTGACTAGGGTTTAATTAGAAGCTGTAAACCAGGTGTGGGGAACCTGAGGCCTCAAGGCACGCATGTGGCCTTCAAGGTCCTTGGGTACAGCCTTTTGACTGAGTCCAAGTTTTACAAAACAAATTCTTTTATTAAGGAGATTTGTTCTGTGAAGTTTGGATTCAGTCAAAGGGCCTCCCTTGAGGACCTAGAGGGCCACAGGTTCCCCACTCCAGATCGAAAGCAGCTCTTGGAGAGACAAGTGACCTCTTAGATGGTGGCTTAAGTGATCTACTGCCAGCGGATACAAGAATATAGCCAGTCCCTAGAGGATTTCATGTCCCATGTGGCTGTTGTTCAGTCATTCTTAGTCATATCCAACTCAACTCTTTGTGACCCCATTTGGAGTTTTCTTGGCAGAGATACTGTAGTGGTTTGCCATTTGGCAGAGATACTGTAGTGGTTTGCCATTTCTTTCTCAGGCTCATTTTCCATATGAGATAACCCAGGCAAACAGGGTTAAGTGACTTGCCCAGGGTCACACAGCTAGTAAGTGTCTGAGGCTGGATTTGAATTCAGGAAGATGAGTCTTCTTGACTCCAGGCCCAGCACTCTGTGAGCTATGGCATCACCCTTTGGCACTATGGCAGCTGCCCTTTGTGTCTCATATCTAACCACAAAATCTTTAGAGAAGGAAAAGAAATAGCTTCCAGCTTAGAAACCGGATCCTGTGAACAGAACAGATTTATGTCAGATTTATAGACATCCTTTAAAACACACACACACACACACACACACACGCACACACACATAACTAAACCAGAGGAAAGAGATGATTCTTGGATGCTAAAATGAAGGAGGAAACAGATAATATCTACGAAACGGATGGTGAGTCTGTCAGGGTAGAACAAATGGGGTTAAAAGCCAGGGAATGATTTGTGAAGAGGAGAGCCTGGCTCATCTGGTTTAGGCAATGTGGCAGAAGTAGAAGAATGACAAAGACCTTATTTTCCATTGGATTTTTCAGGCTTGGAGGAAGCCACAGCCCACTCCCCATACAAATGAAAAGCTATTTCTGAAGAAGTACAGATGCTATTAAAAATGGCCCTGGTAGGATGGATATATTTGGATTTGAATAAGGCTATAGAAAGACCAGAAGTAATAGACTATATTGCACAAATGAAGAGGATATTCGTTAGGGCAGGCCCAAACAGTGACAAAACTGTGCCCATCTCCCTTTTAGGAAGAGCAGAGACTATAGAACATGTCATAACATCCCTGATACTAAATGAGGACATTAACTCAGAAACTACATATCCACTCCCCTTGGAGAATGAAGGGCATGTCCTAGGCTAAGCAGTAACAGCTTCAAGGGGCAAGACAGGGATGATAGCATTAATAACTCAAGGGGATGAGGAACTATGATCAAAGACAAAATAGGCCCCCAAATGAAATGGGTACTGTGAGAGGGGAAAGATAGGCTAACCAAAGACAGGGGAGGGTGCCAATTGCAATGATAGGAGGAACATCATTGTTAGGCTCAGAAATAAGGGAGATGTCCAACCTCCTTGACCTGAAGCACAGGCCAATCGGGCTAAAGCTAATATTCCAGCCCTGATAGGTTGGGTCTTCATTTTCCTACAGGGGTATGACAGTCCCCTTGGTAATTTCCAACTGGGAGACAATTGTCCCTATGAATAATTTGGCATAATAATGATCAAGACCACCACATGTTGGCTCTATTAGCCACTGGTTCATAAGTAACCAGATATAGTAAGAGAAAATGAGATACCATATGGTAACTAGAAACATAAGATGAAAGTGGGAAAAAAAACACCTCAAAACAAAATCTGGATATATGATTTCAGGGACCCCAGGCTAGGAAGTGGAAAGAAAACTGAAAGTTACAGCTTGGTCAGAGGAATTGTGTAACATAGGAGCCATCCTACACTCAAATGAGGCCACAATTGGGTTGCATCGACTGAACAGCCCTTGGCAATCTGGCCTCTTCCTGCTTTCCCAGTTTTCTTAGACTCTACTCTCTTCTTTGTACTCTTTGATCCCATAAGCCTGGGGTTCTTGAACAGGACACTCCACTACTTGGCTCCGGGTATTTTCTCAGATTCTCCTCCATGCCTGGAATGCTCTCTCTCCTCGTCTCTACTTCCTGGCTTCCTTAAAATCTTAACTAAAATCCCATCATCTATGGGAAGGTTTTTCCAATCCATCATAATTCTAGTGCCTTCCCTCTGTTGATCATTTCTAATTTATCTTTTCTATATCTCCTTTACACGTATTTGTTTGCATGTATCTCCCCCAATTAGATCGAAAGCTGGAGGGCAGGGACACTTTTCACCTTTCTTTGCATTCTCAGCGTTTACCAGAGGGCTCGTTGTTCAGCCATTTTTCAGTTGTGTCTGACTCTTCATGACCCCATTTGGGGTTTTCATAGCAAAGACATTGGAGGGGTTGGCCATGTCCTTCTCCAGCTCATTTTACAGATGAGGAAACTGAGGCAAACAAGTTAAGTGACTTGCCCAGGGTCACACAGCTAGTACTTGTCTGAAGCCAGATTTCAACTCACCGGGTCCAGCAGTCTATCTACTGTGCCACCTAGCTGTCCAGCGTGGCACATAGTAGATGCTAACCCTAAATGGTTATTGATTGACTATGACTTCCATGTATACTGTATATATCTTGCATAGATAATTTTTTGCCTCATGTTGCCCTCATTAGAATATGAGCTCTCTGAGGGCAGGGACTATGTCTTTACCTTTCTGTGTATGGCAGTGAGGTAACAGTGTATAGAGTGCCAGACCTGGGGTCAAGAGGACATCTTCCTGAGTTCAAATCTGGTCTCAGACTCTTATTAGCTGTGTGACCCTGGGCAAGTCATTTAACCCTGTTTGTCTCAGTTTCCTCATCTGTAAAATGAGCTAGAGAAGGAAATGGCAAAACCACTCCAGTATCTCTGCCAAGAAAACCCCAATGGGGTCATAGAAAGTTAGACATGACTGAAAGTGACAGAACAACGGTATTTAGCGGAGTGCCTGGCACATAATAAGTGCTATAATAATTTAATAATGATTGCTGTGCTGGCTGATTGACTGTTGCAGAATAAGCAGAGTTAGAGGACCAGTGGTCAGGGTGAAGGTAGGGCCGGGTGGAGGAGCTAGAAGCAGCCCTCTCCTTCAGGGTGGTTCTGGGCTCGTGATGATGCTGGGGCAATACCATACTGAGGTGGAAGATGGGTATGAGGGAAGGTCCAGGAATGGGGCAGCAGCACTGACGTTCTACCTCCTTGGCAATCTCCACCTCCCATCTTGCTGCTTGAGGAAACACTGGCTTGGGGTCTGAGGGAGTTAGGAGTAAGATCCCCCCCTTACAAGCTCCCTCATTCCAACTGTCTTTCCTCTCTGTTTGCCCAGAAGGCCCAGGACTAAATGAGATTGACAGGGCCTCTCTTCTCCAGCCCCTCCCAAAGGGAAGGGGGACAATCTCTCAGGCCAGTCCCAGCATCCCAGGTGTGGCCAGCTAGCTAAACATGAGGTTTCCTGCCCCATTCTCCCCCAAACAAGAAGAGAGCCCAGTTTTATCCCTGTGAGCTAGAAAATATGATGTCAGCCTTGACAAAAGGGAAGGAAGAGGGGAGCCCTTAGGTTCAGGGAAGGAAGGAGGCCTGGGTGAGTAGGACGGTTGTGATGGGTAAGAGGAAGTTGTGACTGGGGCGGGATTTCAGGGAAAAATGAGAAAGGACCCAAATAATGTAGTCACATTCCTCTTTTATTCATTCGCTTGTTTGTTTACTTCCTTTTTCAGTCAGTTTCCTTGTTTTCACAGAATAAGGACAGAAAACATTTATTGGAGGAGGAGAAGGCATCAGCCCATGAACACTTCTAGGCTGCTGAGGGTAAGGGTGCAAGTGGCCCATAGTAGGCACTTAATAAAGGGCTTTTGTTTGGTCTGTTGAACACAGAGCTGGAACATATTGAGGTGTTCTTGTAGAGTGTCCAGGTCAGGGCTGAGGCTACTCCAATATTAAATTCCTGGGTGCCTGCTGTTCAATGCCAATGAGTCGGTCTACACAGGGGAAGCAGAGGCAGAGCTGGGGAGAGAGAGATTGAGTATCTCTTGGGCCCCACTAGGATGCTTACTGGATGGCCAATGGGGCATAGAGGATGGACTCCCCTGCTGGGAATGGAGGAAGGTGCTCAAGGTGCTGACTGGGGGGCTTGTGGATCAGGTGGGCATAGGTCACTTCCTGAGGGTCTTCCACCTGTTGGAGGGGTGGTGAGAAAAAATGGGAGATGAGCCAGTCAAGTAAGGATAGTTATCAAGAGAGTACAAATGTCTTCTACACTCAAGTCCTCTAACTCCTTTGTCCTGTGACCAGTCTCCTTTTGCCAGACCTCAGCCCTGGATTACTGACACCATCATTATTCACATCATTCTACTCATGTGCTTTGAACTCAGCAGGAGGAAGTTCCACAATCATGCAGATGAGGCACATTCTAAGTTCACTGTACCCACCCTCAGCTGGGATGAGCAGCAAGGCAGTCATTTTATTCCCCCCAGCTGATTCCCCATTTCACTCTCTGCAGCTCTTCCAAACCTTCTCTCCCCTCCTCAAGTCCCCTACACCCCCTCCCCACCCCACCCCCAGTTGTGGACCTCCCCTCCCACTTTATGATGTGAGCTCCTTCTCCCGTCCTCTTTATCTTGAAATCCCTGGACCTCATCCCTGGCTCTCTCCTCCTTTCTCCAGTCATTGACAAAGAGGGGGCCTTTTCACTTGCTGGGGCCAACTCTTCCACAGCTGCCCTTAGATACTGTCTCTTCCGATTTTCCCTGGCAGATTGTATCCTCAAGCATCCTTTCTCCCTCCCCAAAGAAATGTCAACCTCTCTATTTACTGGTTCCTTCCAAGCTTTCTCCAAACAGGCCCAAATTTGCTCCAATCCTCAAAAAACCTTCACTGTCTTTGTGACCTCATCAACTCCCATGATTAATTTGTCATTTTTCTAACAATGACTCACAGAACTATATATTCAGGCAAAGTTTTCCCCCTGGATTTCATTCCCTTGTCAATTCATCAATCAGCAAGGATTTTTTAACCACTGACTGTGTGCCAGGCATCGAGCTAAGAGCTGGGGATACCAAGAAAGGCAAAATTGGCCCCTGAACTTCAGGAGCTCAAATTCTAGTGAAGGAGATACCATGTGAACAATTGGGTAAATACGAGATACGTTCGGCATGGACAGAAGGCACCCTGAGAGAGGAGATGGCATCTGAGAGGGCCAAGAAAGCCTCTTGCACAAGGCAAAGGTTTGCACCCTGATTGTGAAAGCAGATGAGGAATCTACATTTTACCCTGCGAGCAACAGAGAACCCCTGAAGTTTTTGAGTCGGGGAGGGGTCTGGTGCCAATCTATGCTCTAGGAAGATCGGTCTGGCAGGCTGGTTTGAAGGAGTTAGGTGTGACCAATGAGATGGAGGACTAGCACTAGACATTTTCTCTGATCTGCATGATCTGCATAGGAATTATGTGCCAAAGATAAAGCACTTTCAGCTGTCTCTATGATCTAGGACACCTAGAACCCAAACAAGGCAAAAACAATGAACTAACAGCAGAGAAAATTCCCAATGTGAGCTCACTCAGCCCTCCCAATGCCCAATGTGCCCTGGACCTGTGCACTTCCACAGAACTCAACTCTACACTCCAACTCCCCTCCCTACCCCCCATGTATCCAGAGCCATGGAGATCTATCCACATGGCAGAAATGTGCTCAGGCCACAAAAGCCCTGTGGCAGCATTTAGGGTGTTAGGCCAGAGAACTGAGGAGCAGAGGGGCATGTATGGGGGGGGGAGGGATGGAACAGACTATGTGGTCCTCCACTAAGCCTGAGGGAAACAGTCCAGGATCCAGCTGGGATCCATTCTGTCACCCCTAGACGTCAGTTGGGGCAGACACCTACACTGGTAAGCCATGAATTGTCTGGTGTGGGAGGAGATTGAGATGCTTTGGGATGTAACCCTCAGGGAAACCACCATCAAAGGAGAGGGAGTCAGAGCAATAGGGGAAAGTATATGACAAAAAGCTTGAAACTACCGAAGATCTCAGGAGAAATAACCTCAAACATTAAAAGGAAGCAAGATCTCCAAACAAGCAAAATCTATTGATCTCAAAGACAGGATGGATAAAGACAACTTAAGGATTACGGATCTTTCTGAAGAACAAGACAAGTCAAAAAACCTAAACTCCATGATGCAAGAAAATACACAAGAAAACTGCCTAGAATTTCTGAAAACAGAAAATAAGGAGCCAATAAAAAAATCCATAGATCTTTTCTAGAAAAAAACTGAGACTGTACACATAGTATTTAAGTTTAACAATCCCATTAAGAAATAAATGGATTCTGCAACAGAAGACCTTTAGATATAAAAGAAAGAAAAGTAAAATAACACAAGACTATTCTTCACCCACCAAAAACCACAGGAGGGAGTGGAATAATGTGTTCTGAAGAGGAAAGGAACTAATGATGCAGTCCAAGGTGACCTACCCTACAAATCTGAGCCTAACCACAAATGAAAAAGAGATGGATATTCTATAGAAAAGAGGTGCTTAAAACTTTCCTGGAAAGAAAACCAGGCCTAAAGAAATTATTGGATTCTCAAATACCCCATAGAACAGAAATACAAGAATGGCGAACAAATATAACAATCAAGACAACAGCAATAACAGCAGAGAGACCATTAAGACATTTTTTTTCTAAAACTACATAAGACAAGGGTGAAGGCAGAAGTTAAAAAGAAGTGATGGTGAAGACACAGGCCTGAAGTGTCCTAGGCTAGACCTCACCACATCCTGCCTACAGGAGAATCCACGCTTTTTGTGGGATTAATTTTGGAATGGGTCGGGAGTGATAATAGGCATGGCAAGAAGGAGACTGTAGCACTAGTGCAGATAAGAGAGGGTTAGGACCTGCACAAGGGAGGTGAGCACTGTGGGAGATGTCCACATAAGGTGTTAACTTATGAGCATCTACAGGACCTGGTACAGTAAGTGCCATGGCCATGTCCATGTAGCTGAGTTGGACCAATAGACTCACCAGGGCATTGGGCATCCCGTGCTCATCCATCTGGACACCCTTCATAGCTGCATTGGGAGGCAAAAGAGGAAGGGGTGAAAATGTAGGATCTTGGCTCTTCCCAGGCCCAGACATCCCCTCTAGTGCCCCAGGCCGTGTTACCCCTGACATGCTCCCCTGCCACTTACATGGGGACTCCAGAGAAGCATCCTCAGCCTGGGTGCAGCTGTGGAAGAAGATGGAAAAATGAGGAAAGAGGAGGGAGATTGGGGGGGGCGGTCAGGAGGAATCAGGGTGTTTTGGGGGCCTTACCTCCTAAAGGTCTCTTCAACACTCGCCTCTTTGCCTCCAGACCCTGCAAAGAGAATTGAAGATCAGGCTCTGTGCCCCATCAAGACCTCAGACTAAGTCACCCTCAGCCCCAAGGACTCACGGAGCCTGGCCTGATGCTGGTGATGGTGCCGAAGGAGGAAGACAAGGAGGAAGAAGAGGAAGAGCAGGATGAGGAGTGCTGAGATGCCTATCAAGATGCCTGCTTGGAGTCTGGAAAGACCTGAGAAAACCAAGGGGAAGAGAAGTTGGAGGGGCTCTGTTAGCACCATCCTGGTCCTCAGGGTTCCCAGCATGAGTGGGGATAAAGGATAAAGCCCTGTCCTCAGGGAACCTCCAATCTGAGGGGAGGTTCAGATCCTTGGAAAGCATGTCCAGGGGTTGAAGGACTTGGGGGGAGGGGAAGGGAGAAGGTCCAGGAGATGGTGACAGAGCAGGGACATGTGGGGGTGCTGATGACCCTGGAGCTGGCAGAAGGGAGCCTTGCTCCATCCCCACTTAGCCTTTTGTCCCCTGCCTCCTTCCCCCCTCTACTGAGGCTCCACTCATTATTTACCAAATAGCGTGTCACTAGATGTCCATTGGGAAGGAACAGAATTAGGAGCTTGGCAGGTGAAGTTCAGAGAGGTCCTGGCATGGGACCCTAGAGGCCGGGGTTTGAGACTTGCCTCTGCCTTTACTCAATGGCTATGAGATATGGGAGCCTGCTTAGGTTTTAACCAGAGGACCTGTTGAGGTCCTTTGGCCAGGGACATTAGATGACTCTATAATCCCTACAACTTCCTTCCTCTGTCTCTGTCTAGGCTTCTGGAGAACAAGAAGAAAGTGAGGGAGGCCAATGAAGGAGCAGTGAAGGTGTAGGAGGGAAGGAGCCTGCTGAATCCTCAGGACATTTTTCTGTCCTGGACCCACAGACCTGATTTTCTCTCTTTGCTTGTAGACAGAACCCTGAGTCACTGAATTAGGTCAGAGGCAGCATTAGGGTCAAGAAGGGACATTCCCTAGAGAGAGCGACTTGGTGTCTTCCCCCATGGGAGGTGAAATGAGAACAAGCGGGACACTCTTCCTCCCCCCCACCTCATCCCAGAACTGGGGGAAGAAGAGCTGGGAAAACATCAAGGTGCTCAGAAGGGCGGGGTTCCTTCTCCCCCTGGGCTAAGAGGCTCTGGAGGCTCTCAGGCCAGGGGACCTGGGTATGTTGATGACCATTAATCAGTAGAGAAAATTGAGGTGCTTGGGGCTGTGTATCTCATCTCCCTGCTCCAGCTCCGTCCCTCCTTTCTCTAGTGGCCTCCTCAACCTCCATGTAGCTGGATCCTCCTCCTTTCTACCTGTCCCTTCAGGCTCCCCCGGAAAAAGAGAGAAGAGGGAGAGGCAAGGCCATGGGGAACCATGGCCACTTGGTGCTGAGAGCCTTCTCTGCCCTTCTTTGTAGTCTAACATAAGGGAGCATTTGAGGGGTGAAGAGGGAGCTTCAAAGGCCAGTCAGCATGGAGCAGAGGCCAGGATGAGTTGGGGTGCTGCGGGAGAGCTCCACTTCTATAGGTGCTGGGGGGGGGGTTCTTCCCTCTCCCCTGTCCTTTGTAGGCCTTTGACTAAGCCCCGCCCCCACCTCTCCCTCTCTCGTCCTGCAAGCCACTGTAGGGGTGGGGGTCTCTCCCATTTGAATTGGGAACAGGGCTGGATTCTATCTTTCTTTGTATCCCCAGGACTTTAGCACACTGCTTGGCACCTGGTAAGTGAAATATCAGTTGGTTTTTGATCGCAGGTCAACCCTTAAGCTTTCACAGGAACTCTGAGGCTAAGATTCCTTGAGAAAGGGGAGAGGAGAAACCTGGCGCTTCCTGGTTGCACTGTCATGTGGTCTGCATCAGGGAGGGAGAAGAGAGGCTGACTATGCAAGTTCCACCCTTTGATCTTCTAAGTCTGGGCCCCCTGGGGGATCCAGGATCCTCCACTCCCCAGACCTACTAGGACCCAGGCTGCAGGGCCAGTGGGGAGGGGTGGGAGACATGGAGAAGAGAGGGGTCAGAGTGGGGACTCTCTCACCTGTGACCCTGAGCTCCAAGGGGTCACTGTGCCTGGACCACAGGTGGGGATATTGACTGTGAAATACATAGCATTGGTAAATGCCTCCATGAGCAGCAGTCACAGCTGGGATGGAGAAGTAGGGCTGAGACTTGTGCTGAAGCTGAGAGGTGTCAGCCCCTCTCTCCTTGTAGAAGACGAACCTGTTGAAGCTCTGCTCAACCTGACAGTGGAGAGTCACATTCTGTCCTGGGGCCACGTCTTGGCTTGGCGCCGCTGACAGCGAGGGCTTGCTGAATAGGCCTAGGAGCAAGGTGTTATGCTTAAAAAGTGGACTTGTTTTCTTGTTGAATTTTGATGTGCATGGATGGAGCTGAAACAAACTAAAAGCCATGCATTATTAACACGGGGTTTATAATTTTGCAGCCAGGTGGCTCAGTGGATGGAGCACTAGTTCTGGTGTCAGAAGACCAGAGTTCGAATTTGGCCTCAGACACTTAGTATCTGTGTGACCCTGGGCAAGTCGCTATCCTTTGTCTCCCTCAGTTTTCTCATCTGTAAAAAAAAAATGGGAATAATAATAGCGCCTATTGCCCAATGTTCATCCATATGTATCTCAGAGGCACTGCTTGAGCTTGGATGTTTTGGACTCGGAGATATCAAAATGATAACACTCTTTGGCATCTTTGGTGTCTTTACTACAGCTACTGTCCTTCTGGCAGCTAGGTGGCACCATAGTGCTGGCCCTGGAGTCAGGATGACTCCTCTTCCTGAGTTCAAATCCAGCCTCAGATGCTTATTAGCTGTGTGACCCTGGGCAAGTCACTTCACCCTGCTTGCCTCAGTTTTCTCCCCTGTCAAATGAGCTGGAGAAGAAAATGGCAAACCCCTCCAGTGTCTTCGCCAGGAAAACCCCAAATGGGGTCATGAAGAGTCAGACACAACTAAAATGACTGATAACATATTGCTCTCTGGGGTTTTTCCGGTAGCTCTGTCTCTGTTCTCATGCTGATGCTATCTCGTAGAGTCTCGTAGCGACCCGTATCTCTCCCGTTCATTTCCTTGTCTCCTTGCTATAGTTGGCATTTCTGAACTATGTCAAATAGTCACAGGGAGGGACTAGTTTTGCTTTAGACATGATGATAATGGGAAAATGCCTCGTGTCTCTGTGGGGAGATGATGCCAGCTCTTGTTTTTGACCCCTGCCCCCCCCTGCCCATTTCTTTTCTTAGGGATTGTTCCCACCTGAATGTTCTATTTTCTAATTTCCCATCTATGGAAATGACTGCAATGTGTCTGTATTTTTCATGTGATCAGCTGTGCGCTTGGTTTTCCATAACATCATACCATTCTTGCTTCCCTTATAGGAACTCAGCTGGGTCCCAGTGTCCTCTCTGGCAGATTGCTCCTCTAGTCCTTCTCTTTCTCTGATTTTCCATTTTCCCCTGTATCCTCCTGTTGGCTTGCCCCATAGGAGGGCTCTTCAGGGATCTCCTTCCCAGTTCTTCCTTCCCCATTTTGATCCCTCTCTTCTCTGCCTTACCCATTCTCCTCTAAATTCTTCTCCATAAGGCACTGCAGGAGTCTCCTTCCCCTCGTTGTTCCCAAAGATTAGCACTGTGCCTGGCACATGTACTAGGTGCTTAATAAATGCTCATTGACTGACAGGAGAACCTAGAATGACAGAACAGCCCCTGCCTCTGTCCCCAGTCTCATCTGTGAGTGGCGGGGGACCTGTGGGTCCATCCTCTTCTCCCTCTCCAGGTATAAAGGCCATGGTTGTAGACTGGGAGATGCCCCATTTACCTTCCCCTAGGGATCACAAGCTGAGGCCCTCAACAGAATCAACAGATCTCTATTCTGACTCCCTGAGGCAAGGGTCCTATATCCTCTCTGGCCCCAAGATTCACTATGGATCCATGAGAAGGGATTCAGCTAAGGAGCCAGAGAAGGGGAGTGGGGCAGAAGGCTGGGGCAAGGTTGGTGGGGGGATACAAGGAGAGGGCAGGAGCACAGTTATAACGACCCATGGAACATGCTGGGGCCCAAGCTTCCTCCTTTGGCAGGCTCCAGGGGTCCTCAGGATCCTCCTGCCCAGTCAGCTCAAGCCTTCCCCTGCCCCATAACCATGGATAGCTTACTCCCCTCTACTGGTGGAGTGCTTTCCCCAAATCCTCCCTGCCACTCTGTCTCCCATCTTCCCAGTACACACACACACACACACACACACACACACACACACACACGCTCACACTGCAGGTACCCTTCCAGAGTCAGGGCTCTGCCATCATAATCCCTAAGCCCAGGATGGGCTTGGAGGCAGGGGGCAGGAAGCAAAAGATTGGGGGAGGGGTGATGAAGCTGCTGAGGACACAGGGTCCATCCTGGATGGTGCTGGGGAGTCCTGCCTCACCTGTCATCACCAGCTCCAGGGGCTCACTGGGCTCTGAGAAGCCATACTGGTTCATGTAGAGGCAGCGGTAAGTACCTGCCCTGTCCTTTGTCATAGACGGGATGAGGAAATTTGCTTCCATCCCAGTTCCAGGCACATCCTGGAACTGAAATTCTCCTTTCATCAGACGATACCAAGTAGCCCCTGGATGCCCCTTGCACCTGAGGGTGACAGGTGTCCCTTTGGGGATCAGAGGGCCTGAGTCAGCCTCAAAGGTGGGTCTGAGGAATGTCTCTGGAAGAGAATCAGAGCCCAGAAGTCCAGGGGGGTCCTCCCTCCCCATCCCCAGTCTCTCCTCCCACAGACACATCCATTAGCCTCCTCCAGGCTCCCAAGTCCTCCCTCCCCAGTCAGCCAGTCTGGGCCAAATAGGAATCAGGTGCAGAAGGGCTTGGGGAGGGGCGGAGCTCACCTGCCTGTGCCTTGATCCCTTGGCCCAGGCACAGTCCTGTTGGAGAAGACCCCCATTAGACATGGCTCCCCACTTCCTTCCTACCCAGCCCTAGAGATGAAAGAAAAAGGAAGCCAGAGTCTGGACTTGGAGACTGGCCTGAGAGGGGCTAACTGGGCTTCAGGAGACCTGGATCCTGCTCCCACTCACTGGGACCTCTAGAAAATCAGTTCCCCCCCTGGGCCTCAATTTCTCCCTTTGTAAAAGATATGTGTGGGCTGGGGACTGGCCACAGTGATCTGTAAGATCACTGTAAAAGCTATAGGAGCCCCTGTCCCTGGAGCCTTCTCGGATCTCCCACCCCAGGACTCACCAAAGCAGAGCAGGGCAATGGCTGTGGACCTCATGGTGGCCCCAGCTCTGGACAGAAGGTCAGGCAGACCTGGAGGCAGAGGATCCTGCTGTAGCCAGCCCAGCAATGTTTCCCAGTCCCCAGCCTTCTTAGGAAAGGGAACTAACAGCTTCTTCTTCTTCCTTGTGGTCTCCAGCTGAAGGAGGGTTGGTTCAACTCAACCAGGAGCAGGTGGGGGAGGGGGGCAGCAGAGGGTAGTTTAAAGGGAGAGTGGAAAGTTGGGGAAGGAGTTGTTGCTTAGCCCTTTTGGTCATTTCTGATTATCACCCCATTTCGGATTTTCTTGGCAGAGGTACCAGAGTGGTTTGCCATCTCCTTCTCTGGCTCATTCGACAGATGAGGAAACTGAGGAAAACATGGTGAAGTGACTTGTCCAGGGTCACACAACTAGTAAGTGTCTGAGGCTGGATTTGAACTGAGGAAGATGAGCTGAGAGCTTTGTGCACCGCACCATGGCGCCCCCTAGAGGCCTTGGGAAAGGAGTGGTCACAAGCAAGAAAGACTTGACCTTAGCAGGGGCGGATCATCAAGGGTTGATTAGGAGAAAAAGGACGGAAGGGTAAGGACCAGGGGTGGGAGAACAGGGACCAAGTCATGGGAGCAGATGGCTGCCATAATCGATCGGTGTTCCCAAAGTCTTTTCTTTCACTTCACTTTCTTCTTCTTCTTTGTAAAAAGTGGGAGGAAGGAAGAAGAGGGTGATGGAACAAAGAATTCTTAGAAACAAGGATTAAAGAGCAAATCCCATGAGGCATTTTGTGGGGGCGAGGGAGGAGCCCCAAGGAGACTTTAGCAAAGGCTCAGGTCAAGAACAATGGGCATGTACGAAGTACCTACTGTGTGCCAGGCTTTGTATCCCTGTGTGCTGGGATACAAAGGGAGGCAAAAGACAGCCCTTGCCCTCAGGAGGAGACAACAGGCAAACCGATATGCTCAAACCAGCTCCACAGCGCCCAAAAAGGGAATGATGAACAGAGGGAAGGGGCCAGGATGAAGATAGGTCAGTAAAGAAGGACTTCTTATAGAAGGTGGAATTTTAGCCTGACCTTGAAGGAGCTGGGAATCTGGGAGGTGAAGATGAGCAGGGGGACTGTCCGGGCACAGGGGAAGCCCAATGAAAGGGCATGGGGAGATGGAGTGTCTTGTGCAAGGGCCAGCAAAGAGGCCAGCATCCTTGGAGCAAAGAGCACATGGCTAGTGCAACTAAGGAACAAGACTGTAAAGGGGGGAAGGGACAGGGGTCAGTCAAAAGGGGGACTTTATATGGGATCTTGGAGTTAATAGGAAATCACTGGGATTTACTGCAGGCCTTTACTGCATGATGCGGCTGAGAGCGACATGGGGGGACCTGTGATTTGGAAGGATTCCTTTGGCCACCAAATGGAGTCTGCCTGCACTGGGGAGTGGGTAGGCAGACCCTCTCCCACCCCTAGGCTATTGCTATAGTCCAGGCTGGGCATGAGGCAACCTGCACTAGAGTGGGGATAGTGCCAGAAGAGAGAAGGGGCATACCTGAGAGGTGTTATAAAGGTAAAATCCACAAGCCTAGACAACAGGGTAGGGGTGGGGGTGGGTGTGGGGGGAGAGTGAGCAGTCAAGCACTAGGTTTCCAATCTGGGTAATGGGCAGGTAATCTAACACTAGAAAACAAGAGAAAGGTTAGGGCTGGCCAAATAGATCTGAGAGGCACTGGTATAGAGACAATAATAGAGAATCTACACCAAGGTAAATAATCTGGAGGGAGAAGAGGGCCCAGGACAGAGGAGGCCCCAGGCCCAGGGACTCCCACATTGAGTGGGTCTGACCTGGATGAAGAGCCATCAAAGGAGTTTGAGAAGGTCATAGAGGTAGGAGGAGAACCAGGAGGGAGCAGTGTCAAGAAAACAGAGAGGAAAATTGATTGATTATCAACCAAAGGGTGATTGACAGCGTCATGGTCCCCAGAGAAGTCGAGAAGGGTGAAGATTGAAGAAAGGTCATTAGACTTGTCAACTCCCTGGTAACTTAGAGAAAGAATTTCCAGTGGAGTGATGACATCAGAAGCCCAACTATAAAGAGGGGGGCTGAGTGTTACCCCATTTGGCCCTGAGGTTGACGCTATTATCATCCCCATTTTACAGATGAAGGAACTGAGGAAGCCAGAGAGTAAGTGCCTTGCCCAGAGTCTCACAGCTAGTAAGTGTCTGAGACCAGATTTGAATTCAGGTCTTCCTGACTCAAAGTACAGCACTCTGTGCATTATGGCCCCACCTAGCTGCACCTCTTTCATTTCTGATATTTATCTACCAAGAAAAGACATTTTTATACATAGAGGTCCATTTCGCCCTTCTTTGCCCTCTTTGGAGGATAAACCTAGTAGTGGTATGACTGAGTCAAAAAGTATTCATAGCTCAGTAGCTTTTTGGTTAGAGTTCCAAATTGTTTTCTAGAATAGCTGAGCCAATGTACAGCTCCACCAATAATGCATTAGTGTGACTGTTTCCCAGAAGCCCTGCCATTTTCCTCTTTTGCTGTCTTTGCTGGTCTTTGGAGGTAGAACTTCAAGGTTACTTTAATTTTTATTTCTCTAATTATTGATGATTTAGAGCATTTCCCCCTATCTACAAGTAGCTCAGATATCTTCTTTGAAAACTTCTTCTTCATATCCTGTGACCATTTATCTATTGTAGAATGGCTTCAACATCTTTTAAAAATAAAATTGGCCTACCTTACATGGAAGATATTGCTCCTACCCCAGAAGGGATTCTATTAGAATCTTCCTAGCAGACAAATTTGATCCTGATATCAAAACCATGAAGAGATAAAATAGAAAAAGAAATCTATAGTCCATATTGCTACAAATACTGAAAAAAATGAGAGCAAAGAGGCTATGTAAACACTCTTAGACTATATACTTTGGCCAGATTGGATCTGTGCCAGAAATGCAGGTGAGGAAGGAATTCATAATTTTCTCATTAATCGATATGATATGTGTAATGAATATAGTAATAATTTAGTTTTGTCAAGAGCTGCCTTTTCCAGTTCGAGTCAGCTTGAACTGATCAATCAAACCTTGACAAGGCTCAGAATCTCTGGCATCCTTCTACCTGAGTACCTGAAGTGAAGCCAATCCAAGAATATAGGACCTGTTCCTGCCACAGAACTCTGGTTCTGTCCTCTAGGGGAGGTGGTCACAACCCCCGAAAACTCGACTCCAGAATTGTTGTATTGTGGGACTTAGGGGTTTCTTGTGGGAAACCAGTAAATGATTGTTTGTAATCCACCTTTCCTCCCTCCTTCCCCAGGTGTGATTTAAGTGTATAACCTGTGCTTTTACTTCAGCCAAGAGATCATTCTTTCCTGTGAAACTGATTAAGTAAAAGACTTGATTACTGGCATTCCCGTCTCTAGGCCTGCTTTGGGGCAGCTCTGAGCATTCTCGGGTTAGAGATTGGCTTGGTAAAAATCCTGTTAACGCAGGATTGTTTCAGTACTGGGAAAATTATAAACATAATCATCTTAGTAATTTTTAAAATTCCATAATTCTATCAATAGATACAAGGAGTGCACCTGTGATTTTGCTGGCATGGGAGGAAATTCCTTCTACCAGTGCAAATCAGCACCTATACTCTATTATGACTTACACTCTTGGAGAGTAGGCTGAGGTGCTGAGGATTTAAGTGACTTGCCCAAGGTGATACAGTCAATGTGTCTCAGAGGCGGGATTTGATTTACACTCTTAATGATGGGTGGGTGTCCCCCAAGGATCTGTCTTGGTTCTTCTCTTCTCCCTCTAGACTACTTCCCTTGGGGATCTCATCAGCTGTCATTAATTCAATGACCATCTCTAGGCTGGTAATTCTCAAGTCAACCTTTCCTGCCCTAAATTCTCTGTTGACATCTGGTCTCTTATCTTCCTCTCCTTCATGACCATCTCAAGATGGTTGTTTTCTTGTCATCTGAAACTGAACACACCAAAGGCTGATTCTGTCTCTTTCCTCCTTACCTCTCCCTCTTTCTAATGTCCCTATTACTGTTTCCAGGATACCACCAGCTTCTCATTTACTTGGACCCACAACCCCAGTGACATCCCTGACTCCTCCCTCTCTCTCCCCACCCCCATCCAATCTGTTGACAAGTCCTTGAATTCTACCTTCACCACATTTCTTGTATATGTGCCCTGCCACCTCTGTGGTGCAGGCCCTCATCACCTTGCATGAACTAGCTGGTGAGTCTTTGGGCTTCAAGTGTCTCCTCACTCTAGTTCATCGTCCAGTTGGCTGTTGAAGCAATCTTCCTAAACATCATATCTGACCATCCTCCTGCGCCCACTCTATCACTTGTCTCCAAGATCAATATAATCCCCCTCCTCTCTCTCTCTCTCTCTCTCTCTCTCTTCTCTCTGTCTCTGTCTCTCTTTCTCTGACTCTGTGCTGTCTCTGTCTCTATCTCTCTGACTGTGTCTCTGTCTCTATCTGTGTGTGTCTCTGTGCCTCTCTCTGCTCTCTGTCTCTCTGTCTCTCTCCTTCTGTGTGTGTGTGTGTGTGTGTGTGTGTGTGTGTATGTGTGTGTGTGTGTGTGTCTGTGTCTCTCTGTCTCTCTCTCCCCCTCCCCATTTCCTTCAGGCTTTGATAATGCAATGGTTCTTCTCTCTGTCAAGGCTAACCTTTCCACTGCCCTAGAGCTGGTAGACAACATTCTCTTCCTTTTGCTGACAATTGCTCTATTTGTCCATCTCCGGCCTTCCATGGGTTCCTCACCCATCTTCTGTGATCTTTCCAGCACCAGTGACAGAGGCTCTGCACTCAGCCACCAGTTCTTGTAGGATCCAAGAACAGAACTGATTTGGGTTAGGGGACTGGAGTTCATCCAGGGCAGCGAGGAGCTCTCTCATTGTCTCCTGAATTTATCTTGGCTATTAACCTTCTGTTTGCTGTCCAGCTATTTCCAGTCAGAAGGTCATTTGTTGTCCTTGTGCAAGAAAATGGAAACAAAATGAAAACAGGGCCTCTGTGCACCTCTGTTGTCTATGGTTATCATCCTGAATCCCCATCCTCCAGACAAAGGTCCGCTCCCTCCTCTGATCCTTCTCTTCCTCCCACTATGGAGGAGGTTGTGGTTGCTCCTTCCTCCCTAGGCCAGTCTCCGCTCCTTCTGAGCTCTGGCATTCATGGCGTTATTTTAACAAGGCTGTTCTGCCTGCTTATCCTCCCATTCGCCACCCCCAGCCCCTGGTTTTGTTTCCATCTTCTGGATGGCACTTTTTAAAATCTGTTTGCTTGGTGAGGTCTCTGTGTATCCATTGGTGTCTTCAGATAAACCCTATGTTTCCTCTTCACTGGAATTATTTCCCTTTGCATCCACAGATTTCATTCCTCACCATCTTCCACATCTCCTGGGCTGGCTTCCCCTGAAGCAGTTTAGTCCGTGCGATCCTCCCTCTCTTTTTTTGGGGGGGGGCAGGGGTGGCAGTTAGGTGGTGCAGTGGATAGAGCACTGTGCCTGAGGTCAGGAAGACTGTATTCCTCAGTTCAAATCCGGCCTCAGGCACTTACTAGCTGTGTGACCCTGGGCAAATCACTGAACTCTGTTGGCTTGAGTTTCCTCACCTAAAAATGAGTTGGAGAAGGAAATGGAAAAGTGCTCCAGCATCTCTGCCATAAAAACTCCAAATGGGGCTATGAAGAGTCAAATACAATGCAACAACACAACATAACACCTGTCTTTTTTAATCTGAACCCTTTGAAATGCACTTTCCCCAAATGCAAGGTACAAGTCAAATCATTCCTGGATTTCTTCTCTTCTGTCACAAACTCGTGGTCGCTTCCCCTCAGATTTCCCATAATTATTACACCAGCAACCAATTCCTCTCAAAGAGAATCAGACCCAGAACAGTGTGAAGGTGAGGCTGAAAGGACCCCATTTCAGCTCTGACACTTTAACCAGGCAAAAAGTCCTTTTTGGTTGAATCAATGAGAACTGAGTGTGAATAAGTGAATAAGTGTACACCTCCTTGAATCAATCAAAGCCACTTTGTATGAAGGAAGAAGCACTTCACAAGGGGAATATTCTGAGGGTATGAAGTTTGGAAGGTTGAGGCCACTGTGCCATTTCTGGTTCATTTTCAAGGAGAAAAGGGAGCACTGAGCCATGGCAAAGCAAGACGATATCAGGGAGTCCTTGGCTCGATGGGCACCCACCTCAGAGGGTAGGACCAGGAAAAGTCCCAAGAAAAGGTCAGACCTTTCCTCAACCTTCCCTCCTGATGTCCATCTATCCACAGACCCTATGACATAATCTGCTGTTTATTTATCCAAACATTTCTAGCAAACTGAAATTTGCCTCAACCACAAAGAGGACAGGTGAGATGGATATAAATGTGAGGTTACTTGGTAGGTGTGAGGATTTTTTCTGACTTGGGACCCAAAGCAATTGTGATTTAATTAAGAATTAAGAACCTTTTATCTAAAAAAAATCCTCCATAAATCCAAAGAGAAGAAAACCCAGTTGACATTAGGGGCTCTGGCATTGTCTCCTAGACTTAAAATGAGCTAATTATTACAAAGTGGATGTTTTTAATAGTCAGCAAGCATTTGTTAAGCACCTACTATGTGCCAGGCAGCAGGGATACAAAGAAAGGTGAAAGACGGTACCTGCCCATGAGGTGCTCACTGTCTAATGGCATGCCAACAACTATGATCTAGACAAGATCTAGCCAGGCCTCACTGGGGGTAGACTCAGAGGGAAGGCACCAGCATAGAGATGCTTGGGGATAAATCTTACAGAAGATGGGATTTTATGTGGGACTTGGAGGTAGTTAGAAAATAGGCCAGGAGGTAAAGTAAGGAGGGAGAGCATGCCAGGTGACCAAAGGAAAGGCAGACACAGAACCCTTGGTGGTTCCTTCATCTTTGGACAAAATAATCACTGGGGTATATCAGGAAGGTTCTGCTTTTAGGAGGCAGGAAGGGGGAGGTGAAAGTGAGAGAGGGAGGGGAGACACACATACACACATGGAGGGAGTGAAGAGAAGGAGAGAGAGGGAGAGAGAGAGAGACAGAGAGACAGACAGAGAGACAGAGAGAGACAGAAGGAGGGAGGGAGAGGGAGACGGGGAGGGAGAGGGAGAGGGAGAGAGAGAGATTGAGAGAGAGAGAGAGAGAGAGAGGTAGACAGAGAGAGAGGTAGACAGAGAGAGTGAGCTCCAGCTAAAGCCTGGAGAATTGAAACCCCCCATCACTAATAGCTATCATTGTTATAGCATTTTCAGGTTTATAAAGCACTTTACAAATACTATCTCATTTGATCCTCATAAGAACTTTGGAGGGAGGTATTATTATCATCCCCAATTTACAGATGAAGACTCTGAGGCAGACAGATGTGAAGGGACATGCCCAAGGTCACACAGCTAGAGCATGTCTGAGGATGGATTAGAACCCATGGCTTTCTCCACTGACCATCTAGCTGTCACTACTTTAACATGTCTCTGTTCCAGGTCCATGATCTGTTTCCCCAAATTGTCATTTATTTCCTTTTTCTCTCAAGGTCTTCTGGAGTAAGATCCAATGATAACATCCCTTCCTTTCCCCCCTTGACTTTCTCCTAAACATGCTCCATCATTCCTCTTGTCTCTGGCTCCCAGCTGTCCTCATCTTTGTGCGCCTTCCTAATGGACAAAGCTGTCCACCCTACCCTGCCCCTGACTGTCCTTCTATCTTGTTTCTTTTGAGCAACGTATTCCCACCTGAGCCATGGGCAGTCACTGGCTTCCTCCCACCAGATCTCAGCACCATCTGGGAGGGCCTTTAGTCTCTGCTGGATGTTGTCTAAATATCCGGCATTTGTGTACACTTGAGGCCACAGCTTTGACTGCCAACTCCTTTCTTGGGTTTTGTCTTGGGACAGGTGAACTCTTCAGGTGTTCTCCCTCCTTCTGTGTGCCCTCTTCCCGCCCCCCCACCCTGAGCCCTTTTGATTAGATTTGCTAGACATCAGACAGTAGCATGCTGACCCACCAGGTGTACTATGGCCAGGAATCTATCAATCTGATTTTTCAAAAATAGTTTTTATTGGTGTCTTGAGTTCTTATACTGCCTCAATTTCCCCATGTCCCTTCCTGGAGAACCATCCTGCATTAAAAGAATAGCTTTTACTTTTCACAGGAATAAAGTCAGATCTAAACAACTGGGAAAATAACAATTGTTCATGGGTAGGCTGAGCTAATATAATAAAAATGACAAATCTACCCAAATTAAAGTACTTATTAATACCAAACTACCATACCATATTACCAAAACTATCTATACCATACCAAACTACCAAAAATTATTTTATAGAGCTAGAAAAAATAATAACAAAATTCATCTGGAAGAACAAAATGTTAAGAATATCAAGGAAATTAATGGGAAAAAATGCAAAGAAAGGTGGCCTAGCCACACCAGATCTAAAACTATATTATAAGGCAGCAATCATCAAAACTACCTGGTACTGGCTAAGAAACAGAGTGGCGGATGAGTGGAATAGGTTAGGTACACAAGACACAGTAGTCAATGACTATAGTCATCTACTATTTTGATAAACCCAAAGACTCCAGCTTCTGGAATAAGAACTCATTATTTGACAAAAACTGTTGGGAAAACTGGAAAATAGTATGGCAGAAACTAGGCATAGACCAACATCTCACTCTGTATAGCGAGATAAGGTCAAAATGGGTACAAGATGATTTAGACATAAAGGGTGATACTATAAGCAAATTAGGAGAGCAAGGAATAGTTTACCTATCAGAACTATGGAGAAGGGAAGCATCCATGGCCAAACAAGAGATAGAAAACATTATGAAATGCAAAATGAGTAATTTTGATTAAGTTAGATTGAAAAGTTATTGCACAAACAAAACCGATGCAACCAAGGTTAAAATGAAAGTAGAAAGCTGGGAAACATTTTTTACAGCCTATGTTTCTGATGAGGGCCTCATTTCTCAACTGAGTCAAATTTATAAAAAATACAACTCATTCTGTAATTTCTATGTGTTAAAAAAGATATGAATAGGCAATTTTCAGATGAAGGAATTAAAGCTATCTATAGTCATATAAAAAAATGTTCTAAATCACTATTGATTAGAGAAATGCAAATTAAAACAATTCTGAGGTATCACCCCACACCCATCAGATTGGCTAGTATGACAGAAAAGGAGAATGATAAATGGTGGATAAGATGTGGGAAAATTGGGACAGTAATGCATTATTGGTGGAGTTGTGAACAGATCCAACCATTCTAGAGAACAATCTGGAACTATGCCCAAATGGCTATAAAACTGTACGTACCCTTTGATCCAGAAAGGCCAATACTAAGTCTGTATTCAAAGAGACCATAAAAAAGGAAACAGATCTAAATATGTACAGAAATATTTATAGCAGCTCTTTTTGTGGTGGCAAAGAATTGGAAATTGAAGGAATTTCCATCAATTGGGGAATGGTTGAACAAATTGTGGTATATGAATGTAACGGAATACTATTGTGCTATAAGAAATGATGAGGAGGCAGTTGACTTCAGAAAAACCTGGAAAGACTTATGTGAACTGATGCTGAGTGACATGAGCAGGAACATTGTACACAGTAACGGCAACATTGTGGAATGGTCAACTATGATTGAATTAGCTCTTTTCAGCAACACAATGATCCAAGACAGTTCCAAAAGACTCATGATGAAAAATGTGATTGACATCCAGATAAAGAACTACAGAGCGTGAATGCAGATTGAAGCATTCTATTTTCACTTTTTCTTTCTCCCCTTTTCGTTGCTTTCCCCTTTTGTTCTGATTCTCCTTTCATAGTATGACTAATATGGAAATATGTTTAACATGATTGCACATGTATAACCTTTATCAGATTGCTTGCTATCTTCGGGAGGGGAAAGGAGAGAGAGGGAAAAAATTTGGAACTCAAAATCTTATAAAAAAAAAGAATGTTGAAAACTATCTTTACATGTAATTGGGAAAATATAATGCTATTTATTTTTTTAAAAAAAGAATAGTTTTAAAAAGAACAAAGAAAAAGGTAATATATAGAAAAAGTAAAAAAACCCTAGGGGTTCATTTAATAAATTTGTAAATAGTCTGTCTTCCTCCATATGTAGTTTGTAGAGTTCGTGTACCTGTTTTCCTGAGTGCCTTGTTGTTCAGTCATGTCTGACTCTTCGTGAGTGAATTTTTCTTGGCAAAGAAGACGGAGTGGTTTGCCATTTCCTTCTCCAGCTTATTTTACAATTGGGGAAACAAGCAAACAGGATAAAGTGACTTGCCCAGCGTCCCACAGCTAGTATCTGAGGCTAGATTTGAACCTGGAAGATGAGTCTTCCTGACTTCAGGCCTGGCGCTCTGTGCACTGGGGCGCCCCCTAGCCGCCCTTCAAAGCTATGAGACTGAGAGCAGGAAGGAGGAGAATGTGAAATTCTCCTTACAGTAGGCATTTCCTGTACTGACAGCAACAAATTCTTTCGCAGCTTAGAGTTTTCAAGCCTCCAGGGAGGTGGCTAATTTATTTGTTTGGAGGATCACCTCTTTCTTTTCTTGACTAATAGGAGAAGTGTTCACACATCATGAAAGAAATCCCTGGGTGTTACCCCTTTAAACCTGATCAACTTCCTCAGGAATGACTGCATTCTGGGATTTCTGCAGGTGCTCTGGTGGGGAGGGGAGGATGATGTTCCCTGGTCTCTGACTCTTAATGGAGGTCCTCCATTGCGACATCTGGCTGCTAAAGGGAAGGGATGAGAGGGTAGGACCCTGGGTCTCCAGAGGCCCAGACATCTGCCTCCTACACCCCAGGGCATGTTGTCCCTGACAAGGACCCACTTCTGACTTACGGGGGATCCTGGGGAAACATCCCCAGCCTGGGGAAGCAGAGAGAAAAATGAGGGAGGAGGGAGGAGGAGGAAGATGAGGGAGGAGGAGCAGAGGGGGGAGGAAGTAAAGGAGGTGGAGGGGGGAGGTGGAGAGAAGAAGGAGGGAAGAGGAAGGGGGAAGATGGAGGAGGAGGAGGAGGGAGGAGGTGGAGGAGGGGGGAAAGAGGGAGAAGGAGAAGGAAAAGGGAGGAGGAAAAGGAGCGGAGGGAGGAGGGAGGAAGGAGGAGGAGGGGGGAGGAAGGAGGAGGAGGAGGATAGGAGGTATGTGTGGTGGGGGAGGTGGAGTGGTCAGGAGGAATGCAAATGATTCTGGGGCCCTACCTCCTTAGGGAGTCTCCAACTCTTGCCTTTGTCAGCAGTTCCTTCAAGGAGAGTCTGGGGGTTTGGTTTGTGTGGCGATGGGCCTCCTTCTCATCAGAGGCGGCTGAGTGGTTCATTGGGCAGCCCAGAGTGCTGTTTTGGAGTCAGGAAGTTCTGCCCTCAAGCATCTACAAGCTGTCGGGTTATGGCTGTCTGCGTCAGTTTCCTCAGCTGTAAAGTGGAGATCGTCATAGCATTGTACTTCCCAGCGTTGTTGTGAGAGGATTATCTATTAAATGCTTAGGACAGTGCCTGGCACATTTTGTTGTTGAAGTGTTTCAATTGTATCTGATTCTTCATGACCCAATTTGGGGTTTTCTTGGCAAAGATACTGGAGTGGTTTGCCATTTCCTCCTCCAGCTCATTTTACAGATGAGGAAGCTGAGGCAGACCAGGTGAAGCGACTTACCCAGGGTCCAGATTTGAACTCAGGTCCTCCTGACTCCAAGGTTGGGACTCTCCACTGCGCCACAGAGCTGCCCAAGAGTTGAGAAAGCTGAGGAGCTGGGGTGGTCTCTCCCACCCCCATGCCCACCCTCAGCTCTGTTCTTCCATCCTCTGGTGACTGCCCTAAGCCTCCTGTCCCCCATCTCCCATCTCTCGGCCTTTCTGTCTGTCCTGTCTCTTGGGTCTCTCCCCACTTGGACCAGCCCCAATCAGGCAAGGACGTCTAACAAACATGCCAAGGGGGACTGCAGGCATTCCTTAGTCACCTTCAGTCGGAGGGTTGAGGTGTCTAAGTCTTGTGGAGGGGGCTCTTTTTTCCACCAGGGTACAATAAGGGAAGGGAAGAAAGGTTCCAAGAACAGCGTGGTTGGGTCAGAGGTCCAGGGAGCAGAGCAGTGTGTTGGTTAAGGGGGGGATCCCCTCTGGCAGGATCGGAGAGGGGAAGGGTACTACCTCCCTGGTCTTCCATGCTTCCCAAGCCTTTGACTGCTACCCTGCTACCTCCCCTCACTCACCCCCTTGGGTAGGCATGTCCCACCCCACATCATGGAGAGTCTGCCCTGAGGCACAATTCTGCTAGGACCAGGGCCACCTCTTCCTTCCCTTGGACCCACAAGACACATTGTTTACATCTAGGAGAACTGGGAGTAGAAGCCCAGGGTGGGAGGGCAGGGGAGCCTTCTGAGTCCTCCTGGGGCCCTCATTGCCCTCCCTTTGAGACTTCCTGTCCCAGCCTCAGAGCATTTGTGGGCCAGGTGGGCTCTGGGTTCCCCTTGGGCAGGGCCCAGAGTACCCAGGCTGGGTAAGGTGGGGAGGGAGCCCTGGTCTCTCACCCTCCCCCATGATCCCGAGCTCCAGGGCGTGGATCATGAGACAAAAGATGATCTGTAAGTCCCTCCCTGGGCAGCCTCAGAGGGAGGACAGGGCAAGTGGGCCAAGATTCTCTGTGGCATTACTAGCATGCCAGCAAATAGACCCCCTCCTCGTGCCACAGGAGTAAGAATGACAGCTAGCATTTCTTGAGGGCCTACTAGGTGCCGGGCATTGTGCTTTACAAATAGCTGATTTTATCCTCAAAATCATGTGGCCAGGTAGATGCTGTTATTATCCTGACTTTATAGATGAGGAAACAGAGGCAGACAAGATTTAGATGACTTGCCCAGGGCCTTACAGCTAGTAAGCATCTGAGTCTGGATTTGAATTCAGGTCTTTCTGAGTCTAGGTCCAAGTATCTGTCCATTTCAAGCCCTAGGTGCAAGCCTTTCTTCTGAGGGACTTTGAAGGGTCATGCTCTGTTCAGAGACCACATGGGGTTGGGCAGGACTGAAAGGGAGACCCTATCATACAGGAGACCCTGGAGGACAGCAGGAGGCCCCTCCCAAACCTGGGCTCTGGTCTCATCTGGTATGTGTGTGTGGGGACATCCTCCTCTCCCTCTCCTGGTTTCACAGAGATAGACTGACCATGACCCTCATCCTCCCTCCACCCCTTTCCTCCTTCCCCCCTCCCCCAAACCCAGGTTGAGACCCCTGGGTCCCAGGGTCAGAGCTGGGACTGCCATCTCCTCTTTGGCTCCAGATTAGATCTGACTCCCTGACAGGGAATCAGCCCCTGACAAAGGACAAGAGAGAGGGGAGAGACAGAGATGGGGCCCGGGCAGGAAGAGGAGCATATTGAAGAGTATTGTGGCACCTGAGGCCCGGGCTGGCCTGCCGGGTCCCTCACTGAACAGCAATGACTCTGGGACATCCCTGACCTCTAACCAAAGAAATCAATGGCTCTGGCAGAGCCATGGGGACCCCAAATGTTCTCTGCTACAACAAGTAGGAAAACAGTCCATCTCCAGCCCCCCACAGATGCTACTTTCTGCTGCGGGCCCCATCAGGCTTAAGATGTCCTGGGCCCTAAAGGTACCCATCCCCCTTGGGACCAGAGAACCTGGCTCAGCCCAGAGGGTCTGTCTAGGGACTGGCTTTGGTAGAGACTCCTAGTCCGAAGTCCTAGCTTTCCACCAGCCCCTCCAGGGTCACCCTCCTTAAACCAGACCAAGCTGCCTCCGCCACAAGGCCTTGACATTGACACAGCTCCTCGTGTTCTTCTTACCAAATTTTGAGAGGGCCTGGAGGCCAGGCCTAGGGTTTAGTCTGAGACATCTGGGTACCAGGGGACCGGGGTTCAAGGCCTGGCTGTGTCATGTTGTTTCAACAATCTGGTTAGCAGCAGCTGTGGGGGTATAAAACCAGCAACAACCAGCTCACAGAATGCCGCAAGCCCAAGTTCTTTTGATCTGCTTTACTAAGGAAAGCAACATTAAGGGGTTAACAATCTTACTTTAATCCAACATACAAATATCATTCACTTAGTTCAGGGGAAAAAGCCAGCACCCTGAACTTCAGAGGAAATACAAACAAATTACAAACATTGACAGACAGACCTTGTCTGATTCAAATCTCAAGGCATAGTTACCAAGGTTTAACAGAGTCCCAACATCTGGGTTACGAGCTGGAGGGCTCTTAGCTACAGCTGCCTGGAGTCTTCACATCAACCAGCCACTGAGAGTGAGAGCCTTGGACAAATACCTCTGTCTTCCCTTTTTATGCAGTTTCAGGCATCATCAAACGTCATCTGAGCAACCAAAACTTAGGCTCCTTCAATGGACTGTGGTGTCAGCACCTCCCTTCACTGGCCCCACCTGAAGCCCCACCTTAGTCACCAATTTATACCCACATAGGCTTAGCACCTAACAGGGGTTTGGGCCTGGGGCTTAGCACCTAATAAGGCTCAATCAAAGACACGTAATTAATCATTTTAAACTAGTAAGAAAATTCCAGCTTAATCGATACTACGCACGTCCTCTCGTTGAGCCCAGTAAAGGGGCAGCCAGGTTCTCCTACTATTCTTGCGGCTCTCTGAGGTCCATTTCAGCATTGAGAGTCCTGAATAGGCTGCTGCCAATTTCCCCCTGTCCAGGATTCACTGAGGCACAGCAGGCATTGAGAGTGGGGGGCATGGTGTCCCCAGACCCTGGGATGAGGGAGGCAGACGATTGGTCACTCAGAAAATCAGAAGCATAGGATGTGTCTCTAGCCCCAGCCTCCAGGCTGGTTCTAAGCCAGTTACATTTCAACAATGCTCAGGGAGGGAGGAGAGTTAGAGGGGGTGGGTGTGGCAGCAGAGGGGGACTGGGGAGAGTCACCAGGAGAGAGGAAACCAAAGTAGACAAGTGTCCTGGCTTCTGGGGGACAATTCAGGCCCCACATTGAACTCTGCTTCCTTCGCCTGGAAACACTGGCTGTTGTGGGCCTCAACTTCTCTTTGTGTTATGTGAGGAAACTAGTCTCTTTAAAACCCTCATGGCATCAGGATTGGCCAAAGCGAACCCAGGGCTTGGCTTCTCCCAGAACCCCAGCCCTAGTTCTCCTCCCCACATGGCCTGGACAAGCTCTAAGCAGACTGTACGAGTGGGTTGGGGAGTGGGATGGGGGAGTCTGCCCCCTCTCCTCTGTAGGTATTCTCTGTCTCTCTGGCTTCTCCACCATATGTCTCTAACCCCTTGTATATCTGGGTCCTTATTTCTCTTTCTCTGTCTCTCTCTGTCTCTCTCTCTCTCTCTCTCTCTCCTCCCCCCCTTCCCTTGCCTCGTGTCTCTAACCCTTGGCATCTCTAGGTCCTTATCTCCGTGTCTTGGTCTCTTTCTTTCCCTCTATGTCTCTTAATCCTCAGCTATCTCTTAGATCTTTTTTGTCTCTGGTTGTCTCTTTCTCTCTGTCTCTTTTTCAGTCGCGGACCTTTGCAGAGGTAGGTGGATAGCCTGGCGAGGGGGAGGGCAGGGGACAGGCTGGAACACCCCTCTCCCCCGCTCCCTTATCAAACTAGTCCTCCCCACTCAGCTGAGCCAGCTAGCCTGCCCCGTAATGGATGACATCATCGTGATACCCACGTGGATTGGCCCGCGCATCCTCTGGCGTGGGCGGGGAAGAGGAGCAAGGAGAAGGGATTCTCTAGTCCGCCCCTAATCCTCCTTCCTCAGTCGCGGCTCCACACCCCCCCCCACCACCAGGGACCCCACCCCCACCCCTATTGGGCTCCGCCCTCAGGGTGTCAAAAGACCTCTTCTTTCGCAGTAATATGTGATACACAATCCCTCCCCCGCCCCCAAATAATCTGGAGTCTGTCCGTTTGGAGGAAGGGAAGAAGGGGAGGGGGCTAGGCAGGCGAACTGGGATGCTCCCTCCACCCCAGGGCAGGAGCATTGAAAGCCTTGGCCATCCTCATAACAGAGCCTTGAAGGACTCTCCCTATCCCCCATAACAGGACCTTGAAAGCCTCTCCGAGTTGGCCCATAATAGAGCCTTGAAGGCTTCCCTCAGGCTTGAAGACTCTCCCTGGGTAGGATCTCCCCTAAAGTCCCTTCTCCTGAGGCGGAAGCTCCCTCCTGAAGCTAGGTCCCTATTCCCCTAAGGGCAGTATCCCCCCATGAGTGTAGGAGATTGTGAAGTGGGTATTCTTGGGAGGGATGCCCCCCATCCCTGACTAATCTTCATCTTCCTCAAGACAGAATCCCTTCTGAGGCCTCAAATCTCTCCTCTGGTAGCATGATTCCCTCCTGCCTGCGCAGTCTCCATCTCTCCCCTAGGATATTTGGGGAGCCAGGAGTCCCTGGTTCCCTGCTGGTCATTCCAGCTAGGTGTGAAGCCTCCAGTGGCCTCCAGGGGGAGCCCTGGCCCCTCCCACCCAAGAGCTGGCACCTCCCACTCCCCAAATCTCCCCCCCACCCTTGCCGTTTTCTCCTCCTCCTCTGCCTTCTCTGCCTTCTCCTCCAGGGCCATCTCCTCAGCTCCACAGCACATCCCGCCCAGAGCAGTTCTGGGGGCCAGGAGGCCATGGGGGGGCCACCCCCGGGCTTCCGGCCCTCAGGCTGGGTCCACCTGCTCCACCAGGTACCCCACACCAACTTTCAGCTCCGACCTGTGGCCAGCACCTTTGCCCCCCAGGAACAGGACTACCAGCAGGTGTGGAGGACACAGGGGTCCTGGAGGGGGCAGGACTGGGGGGGGTGGTCTTTGTGAAGGGGGAGGAGCTGAGGGGACACCTGGGGCCCTGAGGGAGTGAGGGAGGGCATGCCTTCCCCCAGAGGGGGCTGAGGCTAGGGGCAGGGGCATTTTGGTCCCTGAGACTAGAGCACAGGGAGATCAGGCACCTAGGTCTCCCATGGCATAGGAAAGGGCTGGGAGACAGAAACCTGGGTCCCTTGGGGGAGGGAAGGTAGAAATGGAAGCATTGGGATGTTTCTGGGTGGATGTGGGAGACCTGGATATGTGTCTGGGGGGAGCTGGGGGAGGGTCATGATAGCAGGGGCTAGTGGGTCCTCTGAGGCTAGTTAATTAGTCCAGGCTAATTGGGAGGGTGGCTGAGGCTAGTCTGGTTGGCTCAAGGCCCCCCCAGAGGCTCCAGGGAAGAGGGAGCCAGGCAGTGAATGCTGAACTATTTAGGTCACAGGGAAAGAAATGAAAAGCTGGGAGGGCCCCCCCCACCAGGCTGTCACACACTTACTTGCATGCAGGCACATATAGACACAGCCACACACATAGAGATCTTCACAGGGACAGGCTCCTGGCCAGCAACGATCATGATCATAGCCACATACACATGCACACATATGCACACATGCACACACGCACACACTTCACACCTGGACACACACATAGTCTCACAGCTACACATAGTCACATATGTGGTTATACTCAGTTTCACATTCACACATGGAGATTCACACACACAGAGCCAGTGATTCAAGGAGTCACAATTTGAAATAACCAGACACAAACCCATGCTTTCCCATCCTCCTGTCCTAAAGTTTAGTCACACAGCAGCAGACACCACCCCTGTTCCTGCAACTGGCCAAGCACCACGGTCCCAGGATGCCAGGAGATCAGTGATGTCTAACCCTATTTGACTGTGGATAGTGAGGTCTGCAGCTCACACAGACTCAGGTCAGTCAGGACTCTCTTCACTTCGGGAGCTGTTTCTCACTCTCACAGGGAGGGAGAGTCACACCTGGAGCTTCACTGCCTGCTGTCCATCCAGAGTCACAGGTACACAGACATGAAATCTAGCTCAGGCTCCTACTTCCATGAAGTTACTCCCCAATCCATTCTCCAGATAGGGATAGTGAAGGGTACTGGTCTGCCGCAGGTCCATCAGCAAGCTTTGTGGACCCTCCCTCCTCCCTCTTCTCAGGCCTTGCTGCTGGTGGCAGCTTTGGCTGGGCTGGGCCTGGCTGTGAACCTGCTTGTTCTGGGACTCTACCTACTCCGATCCTGCTGTCGTTGCCGCAGGCCCAAGGCTGGTCCCCCAGAAGCCTCGGGATCTCCAGATGGAGGAGGCTGTGTCACCTGGAGCTGTGTGGCTGCCCTTCTCCTTGGCTGGTACCTGGGACCCCGTGGGTGGGGAGGGGCTGGGGACTCCTAGAAGAGCTGCCCAGCCCCAGGAATGGGGCCCTGAAGGGCTCTTCCAGCCCCCTCCCCCCTGCCCCAGTAGAGCCTCCAAGGCTTCCCTCCTCTCCTTATAACAGCCTTTGCCAGCCTCTACAAGAGAGCCTCAAGGGCCTTCCTCAGCTCTCCAATAAAGCCTTAGAGGAAGGCCTTGAAGACCTCCTGGTCCCCTATATAACAAAGCCTTGAAGGATTCCCCCAGGTCCATAACAGAGTTTTGAACCATTCTTGATGCCCATCACTAAACACTGAAGAGCTCCCCAGGCCCCTGAGCAGGGTCTTAGAGGCCTTCTCCAGCCCCCTCAGCTCAGAACCAGCTCCTTTGGGGGCAGGGGAAGTGCTAAGGGTCCCAGATACCAGAGTCCCATCCTTTGGAAAGGGTGGGGGCCAGGGACACAAAGACCCCAGGAGGCAGTGGCACAGCCTGGGGTGGGGGGGATGAGAATGAACAAGGGGCCTTTGTATGGAATGGGATGAGGACAATGGACTCTGGGGAACTGAAGGGGGCCGTACCCTGGGAAAAGATGGAAGGAGTCCAGTCCACAATGAGGGCTCTGTGTCTCTCCCTGACTGGGGGCTCCAGCCGCCTGGGCCCCCTAAGGAGTCTGGGCCTCTAGGGAAGGGCCAGCCTGGGTCCTCTAGAAAGAGGAGGCTGGGACAGAGGTCATGCCTGGGGGCATGCAGGGGGCAGGGCTGTCATGGCAGACCTGCTCCCTGAGGGGCGGGGCTTCAGGACAGGAGCTGTTGGAGGCTTACTGGGCTGCAAGGGGTTAACCCCTTCATTTGCATCACAATGAGTTCATCCTGTTCCCACCTCTCCTTCCTCTCCTCCACAGCCCTGGCAGGGGGAGTGAGCCCTTCCTGTTGCCTCAGCAACCCAGGCCGAGGGAGGCAGATTCCCACGGGCTGTACCATTGGAACTAGAGAAGAGGGGGTGGAGAGGATGGGGAGGCCATGGGAGATGGGCTGAACCGTCCTCTACCCAATCCCTCCCCTCCCAGCGCTGGTATCGGGCTCGGTTTCTATGGCAACAGTGAGACCAGCGATGGGGTGTCCCAGCTCAGCTTCTCCCTCCTGCATGCCAACCATACGCTCAGCTCTATCGACCGGCTGGTGAGGGCATCCTCATCCTGACATATGTGTTGGGGGGAACCCCAGAACCAGCCACAGAGGCTGTCCTCACTCAGTGTCTCTACTCCTCCCCAGACCCAGCCAAAGGGGCTGGAATGTCCAGCCACAGCCTGTGTTTCCACCCAAGCTAGCCATCGGACCAATCTGCTTCTCCTCAGAGCCTTCCATGGGGGTCATTTTATTTAGTCAAGGACTTTACTCATCCCCAGACATCTGCAGTTATCCCAAATCACTGTCCTTTCTGCTCTTCTTGAGCCCCAGGCACCAAAACCCTCTCTTGGCTGTGTCTTCTGTGCTCCAGGTTTCAGAAACAGTGGAACGTCTGGGCTCAGCAGTTAGGTCTGAGCTGACCACTCTGGAGGAGGTGTTGGCCTCAAGGACAGAACTGGTGGCAGCTGCCCGGGGTGCCCGGAGGCAGGCTGAAGCTGTGGCCCAGCAGCTGGGAGAACTGGCTTTCTGGAGGGGTGTGCCCTTGAGCCCAATTCGGGTGGCTGAAAGTGTCTCCTTTGTGGAGGAGTACAGGTGTGTGCCAAGGTGGGGTCACCAGCGTCACGGGTGGGAGACATCCATTGTATTTATGGGGAGCACAATGCCCAGAGAGGGGCAGTAATTGACCCCAAATGGCACAGGACGTTGGGATAAACCTGGGATTCAAACCCAGACTTATCCTAACTTTTCCCTCCCACGTCCTCCTTCTTAGGTGGCTGGCCTACATTCTCCTCCTGCTCCTTGATCTCCTTGTCTGCCTCTTTACTCTCCTTGGGCTGGCTAAGCAAAGCAAATGGCTTGTGATTGTGTAAGTTTGCCAACTCCCCTCACTTCATCGGCTATCTCCAGAGCCAGAGCTTGGGGTGTCCTGTTGGGGTCTCTCATTACCTGAGGGGTACCTCTTTAAACTTACCCCTTTATTAACATGGTGCTCTCCACAGATCGGGGCCCCAAAGAGGGAACCTATGTGTTGAGCTGGAAGGACCTTAGGGAGTCTCTCACCATCCCAGGTTTAGGGGTAAAGTAGTCAGCACCACAGAGCTGTCCCAGATAGTGGCTCAGAGGATACTCAGGGGATACCAACTGGCCCCTTCAGCACCATGGAGCTGTCCACAGGCATGGGTAGTTCTAGGTGGTGAACTGGGAAGGATCTAGTTTTGGACAGAATTTCATCAGGACTTTGGGACAAGGAAGGAGATTGGTGGGAAAAATGGGATGAATATTTCCTTTCTTCGCTAGCATGACAGTCATGAGCCTGCTGGTTCTCGTGCTGAGTTGGGGATCCATGGGGCTAGAGGCTGCTGCTGCTGTGGTGAGTATCTGAGACTGGGGGGTCAGGATTCCTGGGCCCAGAACGGGGGGCTCGGAGTCCAGTCTCTTGAGTTTGAATCCAAGCAACTCCCTTCTCTTCCTTTCCCACCCTTTCTCAGGGTCTCAGTGATTTTTGCTCCAGTCCTGACCCTTATGTCCTGAACCTGACTAGGGAAGAAACTGGCCTAAATCCAGGTAAGAAGAGGACACCCTTAGGATTGAGTGCCAGCTGCTGAGAGCAGTCTGCCCCTGGGCTCACTGGGTGTTCTCTGTCTCTGTCTCTCTATTTCTGTTTTTCTCTCTCTCTTCTTCCTCCCTCTTCCTCTCTCTTCCTCCTCCTGCTCCTCTACAGAAATCCTCCACTATTACTTCCTCTGCAACCAGATGGTTTCCAATCCCTTCCAAGAGGTGAGTCTCCAGGCCAAAGTGTGAGTGTGGGGTCTGAAGCCTCAAAAAGGAGCAAGATTAAGAGGCCCTCATTTCTCTTTTCCTTCCTGGGTTTCCCCTCCACCTCCCCCAATCCGGGAGGTGACAAATGCATCTTTTAGAAGCCCCTGGGGTGGCTTGAGTATTGTGGGGCTGAGTTGGACCAAGCTCCTCTGCCTTATAAGGGCCTTATAAGAGTTGTAATTTCTGAAACTTCTATAATTTCCTTGGGTCTCTATAGAGTTTTAGGTCAGTGGGGCCTGGACACCTGGGTCTCCAGAGTGAAGGGGATAAAGATGCAGATTCCAAGTTCCTAATGTTGTCTCTAAGAGTGGGCGACAGGACTGGGATTTCTGGGTCTTGAAACGGAGGCATTCTGAGTGGGTGAGAGGACCCAGGTGTTGGCCTCCCTCCCCACACTCACCACCTCCCCTAGAGGCTGACCTTGTCCCAGCGGTCTCTGGCCAGCATCTACTCCCAGTTCCAGGGGCTGGAACGTGAGGCAGTTCCTCAATTCCCAGCAGCCCAGGTCAGTGGGGACCCTCCTGGGGGAGGGGCTGAATAGGGAAGGGTCTGTTGGAGAGGGCAGGGCCCTTTAGATTGAGCATTAACCCCTTCTGGACTGGAGGCAGAAGCCGCTGTTGGCCCTGGAAGAGATGCTGAACGTGACGGAGGGGAACTTCCACCAGCTGGTGGCGCTGCTGCACTGCCGAGGGCTGCACAAGGTGACCAAGCCTTCTGCCTCATTTCTTTTCCAGTTATGCTCTCCTCCTGTCTTCTCTGGAAGCCTCTGGGCTCAGTCTCCCCCACACCCATCTCTCCTGCCCTAGGTCCAGAGCTGCTTCCTACATCTACCTCCCCTCTCCTCCAAATAGGAATCACTTCTGCCTCCTTGACCTGTCCTTTGAGGTCACCTCAGTCTAGGCCCTGCCTTCCTCTCCATCCTGTTCTCCTGTGAAGCCCCCTGGACAGGCAACCCCTTCTTCTTCCTTGTGACTGTTACCCTCCCCTCCCTTCAGCTCCAAATCTTCCCCTGCCCAATTCAGGTGACCCACTCCTTAGGAAGCCTTCCTGGACTTCTGCAATGAGATGTATGTGATCTCTCCCCTACTCTGACTTCTCCTGGACTCAGTAAATACTGGGAATCCTAAAATGTCAGATGAACCTTTGGAGATCCTCATTGTACAAATGAGGAAACTGAGGCCCAATGCAGGGCATGGCCTCGACAAGGTCAAACAGTGAGTCAAGAGTCAGACAGGGACTCGAATGTGGGTCTCTCAGTTAACAGCCCCAAACTGTTTCTCTGCCTGACTCCCTTTGCTGGGGTGGGAGAAATCAAGCAGCCAATTGATCAGTGGGTGGGGGTTTGGAAGGAGTCAACCCTGCTGATGCCTGCTCTGGCCCCCTGCCCCCAGGACTATGGGGCAGCATTGCGGGGCTTGTGTGAGGACTCCATGGAGGGCCTCCTCTTCCTGCTCCTCTTCTCCCTGCTGTCTGCCCTGGCTCTGGCCACGGCTTTGTGCAGCCTGCCTGGTGCCTGGGCCCACTTCCCACCCAGGTAAGCAACTGGAAGTGGGAGACTGGGAGAGGGTGGCTGAGTTGGGTAGGTTCCCCAAGTGCAGAACCTTGGACAGAGCCCCAACCATTCCCTGTAAGATGCTAAAGGGACCTTTTTAGGGAGATTCCCCTAAAAGAGGAAGGAGGAGATTAGGGGTGTATAGGACTTATCAGACTGCCAGGCAGTGAGGTGGAGGGTGCACAGGGGTCTGGGAGGGGAACACAGTGTTCTGGGGGTGCCCATCTGTCAGAAGGGGAGGGAACTTCCCCTCCTGCCACCTTCCCAGCTCTGTGCCCCGCTCCCCCCAGTGACGACTATGATGATCCAGAAGATGACGATCCCTTCAACCCTCAGGCATGTGGGGCACTTGGACACCTGGGCTCCCAGGCGGGCATGCGCTGTGGGGGAGAAGGGGAAGAAGGGGCATCAGATGCATGTCTGTGTTTGAGGGGGCAGAGACTGAGGGCTACACCCTGCTGGAGTCCCTATGGGGCAGGGGCTAGGGGCTGGGCTAGGGGAGAGCATCTCCTGAAGTGCTTTATTAACTTTCTCTCCTTCTCTGGGCCAACAGGAATCAAAACGCTTTGTCCAGTGGCAATCGTCCATCTGAAACTCCCTCCTTGGGCTGGGTCTGCTACCCCCACCTCTGGTGAGCCACTTTCCCTTCCCCTATGCCTCATAGCCCATTTTCACCCTGGATTGCTTCTAACGTATCCCTCTGTAGCCAGTCTCTTTGCCCATCCTTCCGTCACTTAGCCTCTCTATCTTCCATCCCAAATCTCATCTGTCCCTTTCTCCATCCGCTTCTCTATCCATCCCTCTGTCTCTCTAGCCATTCTGACCAACCTTCAGTCTCTCTGTCCATTGCTCTCTGTCCATTGCTCAGTCTCTTGGCCTTCCCTCCCATCTTTCTATCTCTTAAGCTCACTGTCCACCATGCATATCACTGTCTCAGTCCTTACACCCTCTCTGTATCTCTCTTCATCCCTAGGAACCGTCCACCCACCAGAGAAGTTTCCCCTTCCCTGCCAGGATTCTTCTAGCTATGATGACTAACACTGCCACACTCTGCCTGGCTCAGGAGTCTGAGTCCTTCTTTCTGCCCAGAGGAAGTGACCAGAAGATAATTTCCTATCCTTCCCTAACCAACATGCAAGGCTTGGGCCCAGAGATCTCAGCCAGGATGAGAGCCAGAAAGCTCAGGGCCCTCCTGGGAGAAGTTGCCCTGGAGAACCTCCCCCTGGCCCATTCGTTCCAGCCCCTGGGCCCAGAGCAACTTGTGCTTAGAACCAGCACCACTAACGCCGATTTGAAATAAAAAAGAAGACTTTATTTTATATGTGTCTGGAGGTGTTCTTTGGTTTCTGTCCAACCATCAAGGCTCAACCCCAATTCCACCTCCTCCAGGAAGCCCACCTATTGAGAAACACTGTCCCTTCTTAGCAAAAGAAATTTCACCATCAAGTGGCTCTCATACCCTGGCAGGGACTATACGAGGTAATGGGATTCTTCAGAGTGTGCTCTGGGGTAAACACAACTGGATAGATATGGAGGCAGAGGGCATGGGTTTCAATGCTGGGTCTGCTACTAATTTTTTGAGCAGAGGCAAACCACCAAGATACACTGAGTCTCAGTTTCTCTACTTGCAAAATGAGGGTGTCAGATTAGATAATCACAATGGGCCTTTTAAGGTGTCACCAGTATCCACCTACATTTACCCTATCCAGGTCTTCAAAATCAGCTCATCCAGCTAGCTTGCACCCTGTTGGTGGCTCCCAAGGGGGCGAATCTCAGTTCCTCAGCCATTCCCCCTTTGGTATCCAGCTCAGAGCCCCAGTCACGAATCTCTCTGTGCCTTCAAAGCCCAATAGATCTCCATTTCCTTCCCTCCTTCCTTCCCACCCTCAGCACCCAGCCAAGGATCTACCTAATTCTTTCTGTCCCTCTCCACTGCCCAGCATATGTAGGCCCCAAGTCTCGTTCCTTTCTGACCCCTTAAGCACCCATCACGCCCAGGACTGGATCCAGATCTCCAAATCCCTTTACCCTTCTTCACCTTAGGACAAAAACAAGGCCTGGGTCTCCTTCCTCTGCTTCCCTTGAGTTTCTGCCATCAGGTCCATTGTTTTAATGGGGGACAGAAAGGGCTCAGCATGGCCCTGGTAGAATTCCTGCTCCTTACAGACAGGAAGTGTTTTAAATTTCAATTTGTGTCTTCAGCACTTAGGTGCCTAGTGGGCAATTAACAAATGGTTATTGATTGATTCCTCACTCGGGGAGGCCCAGGGCCTGGGGGGCTGCTTAGAGCTCTGGCTCTGAAGTTAGTAGAACACAGATTCAAATCCTTCTGGCACCACTAGTGTGACCTCAGGGAAGCAATTTTACTTCCCTGGGCCTTACTCTCTTCATTTGTAAAATGAGGGTTGGACTATGCAGTCCCCATCAGCTACAGTACTACGATCCATTGGAAATATTTTCAGCACTCAACACAGTGCCTGGCAAAGAGTATGTATTTAATGTTTCGTGGATCAATTGATTGGAATATTTCAAAATACCTACTCTTTTAAAGACACTGTACTAGAATCAGGGATTAAAGTCCCTGTCCTCAAGGAGCTTATCCTCTTCTGGGGGACACAGCCCACAAACAGGAAAACTTAAGGAGGAAGACAGCATGAACCACCAGAGGGACCAAGAATGACTTTACACAGGAGCCAAGCCTCGGAGGAAGTGAAGGATTCCAAAAGGCAAGAGGGAAAGCCTGTGCAAGTGGAAGGAGGTAGAATCAATTAATCAATAATCCTTTATTAAGCACCTACTGTATGCCAGGCACTGTGCTAAATGCCGGTGGTAGGAAAAGAGGCAAAAGATAGTTCCTGTCCTCATGGAGCTCACAATCTAATGGGACAGACAACATGCAAGCAAATAAATAAAAAGCAAACTATATACAAGATAAGAAGGAAAGAATGATCCCAAGGAAGGAATTGGGATTCAAAGGGGTTGGGGACAGTTTCCTGTGGAAGGTGGTATTTTTAGTTGGGACTTAAAGGAAGCCAGGGAGATAAGTGGTTGAAACATTCTAGGCACAGGAGACAGCCAGAGAGAATACCTGGAGCTGAGAGAGGCCAGTGTCACTGGATACAAAAGTACTGGAAAGGTAGGAAGGGACAGGTTATGAAGGGCCTTGAATGCCAAACAGAACATTTTGTATTTGCTTCTGGAGTCAATAGGAAGCCACTGGAGTTTTCTGGGTGGCAGGGGTGGGGGGTGGAAATCACTTTAGTGGTTGAATGGAGGATGGATTGGAGTGGAGAGAGACTTGAGGACAGACCCCCATGTAGTTTATTGGAAAAATCAAGTGTGAAGAGATGAGGGTCTTCGGGGAGGTGGGTGGGGAGGAGGGCAGTGTCAGAGGGGAGAGTTGGTACAAAGATAGAATTGACAGGCCTTAGCAGAAAATTGGATATGGGGGATGAGAGTATGAGTCCAGGATGATCCCTAGGTTGTGAGTATGAGAGACTGGGAAGATGGTGTTGCCCTCTGCAGTCATAGAGAATATATGAGAGAGGGAGGGTTTAGAGGGAAAGATAAGAGCTCTGTTTTGGACATATTGAGTTTAAGATGTCTACTGGATATCCAATTCAAGATGTCTGAAAGGTAGTTGGAGATCTGAGAATCTGAGATTGGAGATCAGCAGGGAGATGGGGGCAAGATGGACAGATTTGAGAATCATCAGCACAGAGATGGCAATTAAAATCCATGCGACCCGATAAGATCACCAAGTGAAGTAGTATTGTATAGAGAAGAGGCCCCAGGACAGAATCCTAAGGGACACCTATAGTTAGAAGGTGTGATCTGGATGAAGACAAGCAAAGGAGACAGAGAAGTTGTCAGAAAGGTAGGAGGAGAACCAGGAGAGAGGGGTGTCCTGAAAACCTAGAGAGAAGAATATTAATGAAGAGAGAGTGATAAACAGTGTGAAAGACTGCAGAGAGGTCAAATAGTTTGGAAGGTGGGAAAAAACCATTAGATTCAGCAGTTACCATTAGTAAATCTGAAGGGAGGCAATCCATAAATTAAACTCTTTGCTTCTGATCATTTAACCAGTCTAAATCCACCTAACTGTACTATAATTTAGCTTGGATCTCCATTGTATTCATAAGGATAGAAAGGGTCAAATGGTATGCTGAAATCCATGCTAGAGATTACACTCTTCCTCTGATCCGAGCTAGTTTAGCGAGAGGAAAGTGGAAGCCCCTATTGTAGATGTCTTTTCAAGGAGTTTAGTCACAATGGGCAGAATAAATATAGGACAATGGGGGGATGGAAGGATCAAGTGAAGGTTTTTTTCAGGATGGGGATGGGCATGTTTGTAGGCAGTAGGAAATGAGTCAGTAGAGAAGAAGGAATTGAAGATAAGTGAAAGAATATGTATGACATAATTCTTCTCCACAACTTGACTAGTGTGTAAATTAATTCAATGCTAAGTTATACATGGAAGTTATATGGAATTCCATGCCGTCTTGGGAGGGGGGGGAGGGAGGGAACAAAACCTGGAACTCAAAATTATGTAGAACCGTGTGTTGCAAACTAAAACTAAAACTAAAAAAATAATAATTAAAAAAAAGAAGAATATGTATGACAGAAGGGAAACGCTGGTGGAGATGGGAAGGAATGGGATTACTTGAAGAAGTAGAGGGCTCAACCTTGGCAAGGCCATTTCATCATGTGAGATAGGGATCAAGGAGAAGGGGAGGTCAGAAGGCACCTGAATGATAGATGAGAAAGAAGGGAGAAGAGGGAGATCATGATGTATGGTCTCAATTTTCTTCTGCAAAAATATGACTCAAAGTTCTCAGCTGAGAGAGTGTGCAGAGCGGGAGTCATGGGACATTTGAAAACTTTTGTAAGGGCTGCAATGAAGAGTGGGAGATAAGGGGAGTATAGTAGAATCACCTGGCATCAGTGAGGGCCCATTTGAGATTATGTAACATAAATCTGTAGTGGATCCAGTCAGATTTTCTCCACCTTCATTCAGCAGTATGTGTAGAGCAGTGAAGGCAATGAATGGTGAGTGAACCAAGGCTTGGCTAGACATAACTGGAAATATGATAAGAGGGGTAGGTAATTGAGAAAGGAAAATAGCATAAAGTTGAATTGGTTCATGAAGAAATCAAGATGGGGAGAAGAGAGAATGACTAATGCAGGGAAAATGTCCTAGGAGAAAACTGAGGGGTCAAGGGATCAGAAGTCACAGTGAGGATGAAAAGTGGGGTTATGTATGGGAAGGCAAGGCAGAGGTGCAAAGCTAAAGAGGTGTATGGTTGACAAGTGGATTTCAGAATTCCTGTCCATGGATTCGGTACCTTTGTGAGTAATGGTAAGATCAGGAGTGTGACCATCTTTGTGTACAGCTGAGGTGGGGTGGAGGGGTAGCTCATGGGAAGGGAGCAGATAGAGGAGCTGACTGCTTAGGGCATTTGAAAGAGAATCAATGTGTGCTGAAGTCCCTTAGTATGAAGGAAGGACTTCATTAGGGAGGAAGGAAAAATTGCATGCCAGGTATTGAAGGCATTGAGGAAGGGAGGGGAATGACCTGGGAGTCTGCAGACAACAGCTATCAGAATTTTGATTGAGTGGTAGATGTGAATAGCATGAATCTCAAAGAAGAGAGATTACTGCATGAAGGAGGAGGGTGGAGTAGAGTATTCCAACTCCCCTGCCTCAACCAGTAAGCTAAGGAGAAGGAGTGAAAATGCAACCAATACTGGATGTGATGGCCAGGGAGGCTTTGCCATTAGGGGAGAGCTAAATTTCAGTAAGAGCTAGTACAGGGTAGGAATGCGAGAGAAACAGATTCAAGATGAAGGGGAGTTTGTTGCATTCCAGAGTGCACAATGGAAAGGCTGGGTGAAGTCAGGATGAAACTTTGGGGTGGAAGGATTGAGGAGGATGAGAATGGAAATTAGTAGGGGGTAAGGAAAGGGGTTTGAATGATAACCTACAGGATACCAGAGGCACTGGTGTGTGAAAGGTATGACCAGGTATGAGAATGTTCCTGAGTGGAGGGCACCACTCCTCTACCCTCAAAGGAGATGGCAGGCTTGGAGGTGAGGGAAGGCTGCTATTCTTTGTGCTGAAGGTTCCCCACATCCCACTTGGGAGACTGGGTCGGAGCAGGAGGTGGAAAATGCCTTGTGCTGACACAGATGGAAGTGGTTGCTTTGGGGCAAATGGAAAATGCATGGCCTGGCCCCATAGGGGCCTTTCCTCAGGACACACCGCATCTAGTGGGAGATGGAAGTGGAAATAGCAATCTGGCCAACTCAGCAGACTGGATTGTGCAGCTAGTGCATCACAGAGCCTGGTCTCTTTCTCCTCTGCCCTCCCAGCTCCCAGCCTAGAGCCAGGAGGATATAGCTTCGCTCACTCGTCCACAGCCAGCATCAGGCCAACTCTTTAGTCCTAGCATCATGAAGGGACTTCAGTGCATCTGGCCCAGCCTTTACCTGAACAAGAAATAAGCAGACTCCCAGTCAAAAAGAAGTCCCCACCTCCTGGAGCAGTCCATTCCCCTTTGGGGCAGCTCTCAGTGTTAAGTATTTCATGACACTAAACCTAAATGTTTGTTTCCACATTTCCACCCACTTAAATTTTTTTGAATCCAGACACCAAGCAGAACAAGGTGACTCCCTATTTCTCAGGTTCCTCCCTCCCTTGTCTTTTCTTCTCTGGGCCATACATTCCCAGCTACTTCAAATCTTTTTATGGTATGATCTTTTAATGATATGACCCCAGGGCCCTTCCTCACGGTCTTGATGGCCTTCTTCTGGGCTCGTCCCCCTGTCAATGTCCTTCCTGAAGTGTGGTACTGAGGCTGTGGGCACAACATTCCAGAGGTGGTCGGACCAGGGCAGGTGGCCTTGTCACACCTTGTCACAATAAATAGTGGACTGTCTCCAAGACTCACCTAACAGCTTAAGAGGACACTATCTTCTTGGGTTGTCATATTACATTGTTGGCCCCTAATGGGCTTGTAGTCCACTCTAGCCCACTAAAGATGTTTACCAGGCAGACTGCTGACTAGTCATGCCTCCCCCTTCTGGTGAAGTTTTATTTTTAACCAAAGCATCAGAATTTACATAGATTCCTTTTACATTTCATCTGAGCAGATTCCTGTCTGCCTTCTCACCAGATAAGGACTCACTCATCCAGCAGGCTAACTTTCCATCCTACTCATGATTAGCAAGCATGCCAACTGTGCCAGACTAGGCATGTTAACCAAATCACTGACCACAATGTTTGGCAATATATGGACCAGCCCAGGTTCCAGGAGCCTCGAGAGACCTTTTTCCAAGTTGGCATTGAACCCTTACTGCTGCCATCCAACCAGTGGCCAGGTCACATCTCTCATCTAATCCACATAACAGCTGAGAGACTTTGAATGACACTTTGCCAAAATGCAGTAAACGCTCTCTCCAGCATTCTCCTGATAGTCTAGAAGGCCTGTCAAAAAGAAAATGAGGGGAGGCTGGTCAGACCTGTTCTGAAAAGAAGCTATCCTGAATCACTGCAGTCACCACTTCCTTGCTAAGCGCTCTTTCCTAATGATCCATTGTAGAATCTGACCAGGAATCAAAGTCCAATTACAACTCGGGTGTTTTTTTTTCTTTCTTGAAAATTGGGCCATTTTTCTTCTTGTTCTTTCAGGATCACACCCATCCTCCATCATCTTTCAAAGGTAGCTACCAATTCTTTCAGGATCCGAAGATTTACTTCCTCTGGCCTGATGACTTGAACTTGACAAGGGCACTCTTCAGGTCTGTCCTTTCTTGTCAAAAGATCTTTTTTCTTGGGAGGAACAAAACCCCCAGACAAAACAAAGAACTAAGCCGCTCTTCCTTCACTCCATCTTTGGTCTGGCCCTTCCTTTGACATCTGTCTTCCCCCACCCCATGCCCACAGTAACTAAAGACAAAACTCCAGACCCATTTTCCTTCTACTACTTGGCTTTCCTCATTCTGAATTTTGACCCTCTGGATATTCTTATCAGCCCCTGCCCCACTGCTAAATCTATCCTCCATCCTTGACATTCCACGCATCTTTTTAAAATCCAAGTTGGTCAGTAAGTTCCTTCTGAAGCCAGACTGGTATATTTAGAAAACATCTCCCTTTTCCTCCTCACTGGGACTGTTTCTCTTGGAATTTCATTCTGAAGACCTTCCAACCACCCATTCATGCTACTCTAACCACACCTTGGAGTTTTAGTTCTGGAGACCCTATCATTTCCCAGGACCACCAAAAACCTCCTCCCTAAATCTAAGGTGTCTTTCAGACTGTCTGGCTTTCCTCTCCTTTTCCAACAAATTCTGAGGGGAAGCACTGCTCTCCCTAAAAGGTTCCCATCTTTCCCAACCTACTGACCATTTCCTCCACTGTGGTGAGACTCAGAGCAGAATGGAGGCTTCCTTATTAATTTGTTCCCTTCTCGAAGGATGAAATGAACACAAAGAAGTAGGCCAAGAAGTCACGAGATGCTATGTTTTTGAAGAGAGATTTCTGGCAGGCCTGTGGGAAGCTGATGTTCCCTGGGCACCTTTGTAGACTGCCCCTGTGTATGCCAGTGTACTATTACTTACTGAAGTCAGAGAGCCTCAGATATTGAAATGCCCTTGGTGGCCCTTACCTCATCCAGACTTCACTTGAAGACCACCACTGATGGCTAATCAACTCTCTCTCAAGGCAGCCTTGCTTCTAACTCCAGTGATACAAAGGTTTTTCAAATTCTTTTCTGACTTGAAGCCTGAAGGTGACCCCCCCCCAAAAAAAACAACCCTTGTCCCTCTGCCCTCTGGGGCCAAAGAAAACATGTCTAATTGCTCCTTCACATGAATGTCCTTCAAATACTCAGAGACAGCTCTCAGGAGCCCCCTGACTTTTCTCCTTTGGACAGGCCAACCTGGTTCCTTCACCTGATCTCCACAGGGTAGGGACTCTTTTCTTGAAACTGCTTTGCATTTACTTGTCTATCTATTGTAGGTTTCTAATAAAATGTAAGGTCCTTAAAAAAATACCTAGCACCTAGTACACTGCCTCCAACATGGCAGGCATATGTTGTTGGGTGAATAGGTCTCACCTTTCTAGTTATCTTCCCCCTGATCCTCTCTACTTCATCAATGTCCTTCCTGAAAGGAAGTGCCCAGAACTGAACATGAAACTCTTGGGCAAGGGACAGGAACTTCATCTCCTTAGAGACAGTGAGGACGGGATGGGGAAGGCTGTCCAACTTGGAGTTAGAGGACATGTGGTCTAAATCCCAGATTTTGAATCTCTTTGGGCATCACTCCTGTCCACTGCAATATGGATGGCTTCTGAGATCCCTTTCACTCCGAAGATCTTATAGGCCTTATTTCTGGATGCTGTTTCCTTGAATGCATCCTAAGATTGGACTTTCTTTGCTGCCACAATGCTTTGTTGACATAAAGCCAGCTCGCAGTCCCTAAGAACCCCAGCTCTTTTTCAGTCAGATGGCTGCCTAGCTGTGAGCACAGAACAGATCATGAAATTTGGAGTAGGAAGACAAGTTCAAATCCTGCCTCAGGATGTGTGACCCTGGGCAAATCACTTAAACTCTCTGTTCATTATCTGTAAAATGGAGACACTAATAACACTTGCTTCCAAGGGTTATTGTGAGGATACAATGAGAACACATTTACGTGAAGCACTTTGCTAATCTTAAAATGCTTCACAGATGTTAACTGTCATTCTCTTGTGCTCATGAAGTGGGTTGTACAAAAATCAAAATGTAAAGACATTATTTCTCTAAAATTTCATCTTATTAGATTCTGCCTGGTGTTCTGGCATGTCAAGGTTTTATGGATCCCTCTCTCCAATTTTTTCTTTCTTTACAAGTTTAATGGGAGACGTGTTTCTACATCACAGTCATTTCTGGATACATCAAAGCTAATTGTTGCCCTTTTCCAACTCCCACAGAACTACACCTTGTAACAAAGAAAAACATTCTAGTAAAACAAGTGATATAGTGACCCCATTTGGCTGTGTATGCACCCTTCTGCCCTCTGGGTTCACAGAGGGGAGGTCTGGGTTACCATCTGTCCTCTGGAACCGTGATTGGTTTTTCAGTTACTCAGACTTCAACTTCCTTTTAGTAATCTTTTCATAGACACTGTTGTAGTCATGACTCTTCAGGTTTTGCTTAACTCAGCCACTTATCAGTTCATACAAATCTTCCGATGGGAAGGGGTGGAGCCAAGATGGCAGCATGAAAACAGGGACTCAATTGAGGTATCCCCCAAATCTCTCCAAACACCTGTAAAAAATAACTCTAAACAAATTCTAGAGCTACAGAACCCATGAAATGACAGAGTGAAACAAATCTCCAGCACAAGACAGCCTGGATGGTCACTGAGAAGGGTCTATTGCACCTTACTGGGAGTGGAGCCCAGCTCAACATGGGCCACCCCTGAAGATACGAGGTTGGATTAGACCTGGCAGAGCAGGCCTCAGGGCCCTGAATCACTGAGCTGTGGTAGTTTCCAAACTTCTTGACCCACAAATGCCAAAGAAAACTGAGCAGGTCAGTGGGAAAACTGTTGGACCTGGGTGAGAGAAGTGTGAGGTCTGGCCTCAGTTCCTGGGCCCCAGAGGCAGCTGTGGTGACAGCTCCAGGTTCACAGGTTGGGGGAGTCATGTGGCTGATCAGAGTGGGAGCGCAGTGTCTTTGCTGGCACTGAGGCAGCATTCTCTTGCTTTACCCTGCTGGGCAAAGCAGTCCTGACTGGCTGTCCTTGGGGGAGAAGGAGTGCTAATGTGGCAGAGCTTGTGGTGGATGTGGAAAGGGTGTCCTCCTGGTAGTTCATAGGCCAAGAGAGAAGTCCTCCCTCCAAAAAAAAATCATACCACTTCAGAATAGAAGTTGCTCTGAAAACAGTGGCATTAAACCCCTGAAGCTTGGGACAAAGCACTCTCCACTCTGAAGGCAGTCAGACCCTGACAAAAAGCTCAGAAGTCAAGTAATTGACTGGGAAAATGAGGAGGCAATATAAAAGGACTCAGACCATAGAATCTTTCTTTAGTGACAAAGAAGATCAAAACATACAGCTGGAAGAAGTCAACAAAGTCAAAGAGCCTACATCAAAAGCCTCCAAGAAAAATATGTATTAGTCTCCAGACATGGAAGAGCTCAAAAAGGATTTGGGAAAGCAAATAAGAGAAGTAGAGGAAAAATTGAGAAGAGAAATAAGAAGGATGAGAGAAAATCATAAAAAACAAGTCAAAGACTCACTAAAAGAGACCCAAAAAATACTGAAGAAAACTCAGTATGAGTAACTCAAATGGCAAAAGAACTCCAAAAAGCCAATGAGGAGAAGAATGCCTTGAAAGGCAGAATTGGCCAAATGGAAAAGGATGTCCAAAAGACCATTGAAGAAAATACTGCCTTAAAAATTAGAATGGAGCAAGTGGAAGCTAATGACTTTATGAGACATCAAGAAATTATAAAACAGAACCAAAAGAATGAAAAAATGGAAGACTATGTGAAATATCTCATTGGAATATTTCCACTGACCTGGAGAATGGATCCAGGAGACATAATTAAAAGTTATTGGACTACCTGAAAGCCATGATCTAAAAAAGAGCCTCGACATCATCTTTCAAGAAATTATCAAGAACTGCCCCGATATTCTAGAACTAGAGCATAAAATAGAAATGAAAAGAATCCACTGATCGCCTCTTGAAAAAGATCCCCAAAAGAAAATTCCTAGGAACATTGTAGCCAAATTCTAGAGTTCCCAGGTCAGGGAGAAAACATTGCAAGCAGCCAGAAAGAAAAATTTGACTATTGTGGAAATACAATCAGGATAACACAATATCTAGCAGCTTCTACATTAACGGATCAAAGGGCTTGGAATATGATATTCCAGAGGTCAAAGGAGCTAGGATTAAAACCAAGAATCACCTACCTGGTAAAACTGAATATAATATTTCAGGGTAAAACATGGATTTTCAATGAAATAGAGGACTTTCAAGCATTCTTGGTGGAAAAGAACAGAGCTGAATAGAAAATTTGACTTTCAAATACAAGAATCAAGAAAAGCACGAAAAGGTAAACAGGAAAGAGAAATCATAAGAGACTTACTAAAGTTCAACTGTTTTGTTTATGTTCCTACGTGGAAAGATGATATTTGTAACTCATGGAACCTTTCTCAGTATTAGGGTAGTTGAAGGGAATATACATACATATATATATATATATATATATATATATATATATATATATATATATATATATATATATATATATAGACAGAGGGCACAGGGTGAGTTGAATATGAAAGGATGACATCTAAAAAATAAAATTAAGGAGTGAGATAGGAATATATTGGGAGGAGAAAGGGAGCGATAGAATGGGGTAAATTATCTCACACAAAAGTGGCAAGAAAAAGCTGTTGTAACGGAAGGGAAGAGGGGATAGGAGAAATGGAATGAGTGAATCTTGCTCTCATGGGATTTGGCTTAAGGAGGGATTAACATACACACTCAGCTGGGTATCTTACCCTACAGGAAAGTAGGGGAGAAGGCGATAAGAGTGAGGATGTTAGAAGGGAGGGTAGATTGGTGGGGGGGGGAGAGGTAGTCAAAAGCAAACACTTTTGAAAAGGGCCAGAGTAAAAGGAGAAAACTGAATCAAGGGGGACAGGATAGGATGGAGGAAAACATAGTCTTTCACAACGTGACTATTGTGGAAGTGTTTTACATAATGATACATATATAATCTATATTGAATTGCTTGCCTTCTCAAGGAGGGTTGGTGGGGAGGGAAGAAGGGAGAGAATTTGGAACTCAAAGTTCTAAAAACAAGTTAAAAAATGTTTTTACATGCAACTGGTAAATAAGATATACAGCAATGGGATATAGAAATCTATCTGGCTGTATATGAAAGTAAGGGGAAAGGGGTTGGCGGGGTGGGGGGGGTGGCAGGGGTGGCGTGTATTGGCAGTCAAGATGGGCTCTTAGCACTTATTCAACTAAGTGCCCTTGAAGAATTTGGCCTTTGTTTCCTTAGGAGTCTTCGATGACCTCCTTGCCTAGTTTATATGGGTTTTGAGTGACATGTTTGTGACATCAAAGGCTTTTAGACCATATGCGTTTAAGACGCATTTTTGTGATGATTTTAGGTCATGTGGGTGAGTTGCTTGTGTGACTCACCTTTGACCCTGAACAAGATATATAAAACCAGATGCTGGCTTTCTTTTTTTGGAGCTCTGAGCTGCAGCAGGAATGGCCTGTGACTCTGAGCCAGCCTTGTCAAGATCCCAGCTGTTGATGGTTCCTTGGTAACTATGAATGAATTTTTTTTGGTCTGTTCATAAATGATGGTTGTAATTTGTTTGTGTTTGCTCTGAAATTCGGGGGGGGGTAGTGATAGAAGAGAGGAGAGACTGGGGTAAGGGGCAATCAGATAACATACCACCTTGGTGTGTGGGGGAGGGTAGAGATGGGGAGAAAATTTCTTGAATGTTGAAAATTAAAAATAAATTTAAAGAACTTCGTTCTTTAAAAATAATACTTAAAAAAATAAAATAATTTTTAAAAATCTTCCCATGATTCCCCAAGTCCTCATATTATTTCTTATATCACCATTTATTTAACCATTCCCCTACTGAGAGGGCACCCACTTTGTTTCCAAATTTTTGGTAACATTTAAGGGATGGGATGGAGCAAAGATGGCGGCTGGAAAGCAGGGCCAGATGAGACTCTGGTTAGGTGTTAAGGAGCCCCTGGCTTTGAAAACCCAGATGTTGGTGCTTCTCTCTCTGGTAACTATGTATGTATGGCTATGGACAGACAGTTAGAAGCCCTATCTGTTGATTTGTGTTATTTGCTCTGTTTATATAAATTCTGCTTGTAATTTCTATTTTCTCTGAAGTTCAGGGTGCTGACTTTTCCCCCTGAACTAAGTGAATGATATATGTATGTTTAATTGAAGTGAGACTGTAGACGCTTAAAGTTGCTTTCCTTAGTAGAGCAGATCAAAGAACCTGTGCTAGCAGCCCTCCTCTGTGCTGGTGTTATTGGCCTTACACCTCCACAGCAGCTGCTACTAACATTGTTGCTACACTTGTGCATGTAGAAATTTGGCTTGGTGGGGGGTGGAGCCAAGATGGCAGCTGGAAAGCAGGGACTAGCGTGAGCTCCCCACCAAGTCCCTCCAAAAACCTATAAAAATGGCTTTGAACCAATTCTAGAACTGCAGAACCCATGGGGTAGCATAGGGAAGCAGGGCTCTAGCCCAGGACAGCTGGGTAAGGTCTATCCCGCACAGAGCTGGGAGTGGAGGAGAGTGGAGCAGAGCAGAGCCCAGCATGGGTGGTGCGAACCAATGAGACCAGGAGCCGGGTGGAGTGTGCCCTAGTGCCCTGAATCAGTGAGCTGCAGCAGTTACCAGACTTTTCAACCCACAAATACCAAAGACAACAGAGTAGGTTAGTGGGAAAAGATGCTGGGGACAGGGAGTTTGCAGTTTGGCCACCGCCCCTGGGGGCAGCGGAGGTGGGGCAGCTACAAAAGTACAGCTGCAGTTGCTTCTGGCCCCAGGCCCACCTGGTGTGAGGAATTAAGTGGTGGATCAGAGCAGGAGTGGAGAGCCTGCTGAAGATCTAAGTCCAGCCCAGGTTGGGGGTTCTTAGGGAAGGAGGAGTGCTGGTGAGGCAGAGCTGGCGCACCCCCCCCAAGCGTGGAACATAGAACTCTGTACTCTACAAGCAGTCATACCCCACTGAAAAACTCAAGGGTCAAGTAAGTTGGCTGGGAACATGGCCAGGCAGCGAAAACACACCAAGATTCAGTCTCAGACTCTGGAATCCTTCTTTGCTGACAAAGAAGACCAAAACATACAGCCAGAAGAAGTCAACAAAGTCAAAGAGCCTACAACAAAAGCCTCCAAGAAAAACATGAACTGGTCTCAGGCCATGGAAGAGCTCAAAAAGAATTTGGAAAAGCAAGTTAGAGAAGTAGAGGAAAAATTGGGAAGAGAAATGAGAAGGATGAGAGAAAACCATGAAAAACAAGTCAATGACTTGCTAAAGGAGACTCAAAAAAATACTGAAAAATATGCTGAAGAAAACAACATCTTAAAA
>CM053622.1:809342344-809369091 GCA_028646595.1 Phalanger gymnotis | reverse complement strand
GAGCAGTGGGGGGCGGCAGAGCTGGACGCGCCGGGGACGGGGCAGCGGAGGGGACTGGAGAGGGGCCTGGGGAAGGGCCAGGGGACGGGGAGGGGCCCCCGCCGCCGTGGCGGCTCAGGAAGGACGTGTCCCCAAAGGCATCGCCCCCACGTCCCACATGCATGGTGTGCCGAAAGTCACCCAGGGGAGCTGAGATGGCGTCTCGGTCCAAACGCTTTTTGGGCAGGGCTGGGCCCAGCTGTTTCAGAATGGGCATCTGGAAGGAGAAGGGAGGCTCTGGTCAGCACTGGGTGGGGCGGGAATGACCCCATCTCTCCTGAGCCAGGCTTCCCTGAAACCCTGGGCTGAGTCGTCTCCTGCTCACCTCCAGTGGGAGAACGAGACGCTCCCCAGGGAGTCCCTCGTCTCTCCCCCGCCCCCTTGGGAAGCTTCTCTGCTTCCCCCAGCTGCATCATCAGTATCCTCCGCCTTCTCCACGTGTCCCTGGGTCACCCCCCTCCCCCTACAAACATCCCGGTCCCTCCCAGGCGGAAATCACACCCACCTGGATCCCGCTGGACTGGTTCTCCAGTTCCAGGAGAGGGCTGGGGGGTGGGGAACCTATCCTATTCTGAGCACCCTTTTCAATGTCCCCAGCCTATCCTACCCCACCTCCCCCGCCCCCCCCCCGCCCACGTGGCTTCTTTGCCCTGGGACTGGGCCCATCCATCCCACTGTCCCCCTTACTCTTTAGGGGGATCTTTGGGCCCGGGGAGGGTCCTCGGTCCTGGCCAGCTCTGCTCTGCTGGGGCTGGGCCCCCTTGAGTCCGACACCACTTCCTCCTCAAGCACCCCCTCCTTTCACCTGGCAAAGGGAGAGTCAGTAGGGGCTTTAGGGACCCAGGCGTCTGAATCCCCAGCTCTTACTCCACTGGACCCTGGCATCCAGCCTACCAGCCACCACCCTTCAGGGATCCAGGGATCCAGGCACCCCAGTCCCATCCTACCTGGCCAGGCCCAGCAGAAGGTCAGCCCCAGTTTGAGGGGGGCATGGCAGGAAGGGAGGCAGGAGCGGGAGCCCGAGGATCAGGAGCCGACGCCCAGTGTGGCCCCTCTCGGGGTTGGGAGGGTTAAGTCCCTGGCCCCTCCTCCCCATCCCTCCCTCTGTCAGCCCCAAAAGTTTGGCTCTGGGATTTAAAGGGCCAGCTGTCCAGGAATTCCCCCCAGGGTGCTAGACCGCCCTCTGATTAGGGATGAGGACAAGGGGGAGGAGGCTGGAATTTCTCTAGGGTCTTAGGAGCTAAAGGAGGCTTTGAGCTACTCGAGGAGATGCTTCAAAGCCCCTCGGACATGCCCCTCCCCCCCTGCCCCCACTGCTCTGCTTCCTGGCCTGGAATTTCCTGGAACCTGGGTTGGGAAAGAGTAATGGCTTCCAGATTCAGCTCATGGGGGATGGGGGCGGTACTAGACCGGATGGAGTGGGAGGAAGAGAAGAGACCCAGAGTCAGAGGAGAGACAGCTGAGGGTCCTTCCAGAGCCAGAAACACACGTCTCCCCAGCCTCCCTGCATCAGCCAAGCCAAGGCCACCCTCATGGGAGCCCTAGAGAATGAGGGACAGCGGTCAGCATCGAGATGCCTCCCCTTCCCCTTCCATGTCCATCCTCCTCCTCCTCCCAGGAAGTCCTTCTGTTTCCCTGGGGGACTACCCCGCATCTGCTCCCTGCCTCCAGTCTCCTGCTTGAGAAGTGGGGAAGAGCTCTAAGCTCTGCCTCTCCCCCACCCACTCATTACCAGAGTGATCCCTAGACAAGTCACTCCTCATTTTCTCTGTCTCAGAGGGGTCTCCAGGGTCTTTCCTAGCTCTAAATGCTGTCTTCTTTCTCCTTTTTGTACAGGTCCTGGCTCTCCTTTTCTCTCTGGGGTCTGACACAGGGAGCCTGGGGCATTTTGGGGGAGACGTTCATTCACTGGGGCACAAGAGGGAGTGAGGAGTCGGGGCTGTTGGGCTGCAGGGGAGACCCTGTCCTGGACTCTCCTCTCCCTAGGATCACCAGATGGCTGCAGGTCTCTGGGTTGTACCTGGAGGATACACCAGTCAGAGACTGGACTCAGGAATCCCACATTCTCCCAATACAAGCCGACAAAGAAGAAAGCTGCAGGGAGGAGATGCTTAAGAAGCAGAGCCAGGACCCCAGGTCTGGCTCACTGGCCCAGGTCCTTTCCCATTCAACTGAGCAGACACGTGAGGCCAGGGAGATAGCATCTCTTCCCTGGTTCACACAGTGACTGAAGGCACATCTGGCACCTGGAGCCTGGCTCTGAGCCCTGGTTCCTCCACCCTCCATGTGGCCTAGATCTTGGACTATGGACCAAAGGGAACCCAATGGCCTCGAACGAGTATTTATGAAGTGTCTCTTTTGAGCCAGGCTTGATGCTGGGGATACAAAAGCAAGAGGGAAGCAAGATCTGGGGACCCTAGGGTCTTCCCTGGCTGCTAGGCTGATTTTTCAGCTTGTCCCTGTGGCCACTACCTGGGTGGCCTTCTTAGTTTCCTCATTTGTAAGATTGGGATGAACCTTCTTGCTCCTGCCTAGGCAGGATGTCTGTCATTCCAGCCTTAAAATTAATGGAGATGGATGGGAGCTGTTGTTATCAGTTAAATTCTCCTCTTGGGTGTGTTGGCTGGGGGAGAGGGGAGGAAGAGCCCCCTGGCCCTTGAGTCTAGAGAGCTGGATTTAGGGTCGGGTCAGGGAGGGCTGCCTGGAGGAGGTGGGTCCTGAAGGAAGGGGAAAGGATGCAGCATTGCTTTGGGCAAGATGTCTGGTCAAGCTCATACCTCCTCAGGAACTTAGAAGCAAACTTAGGTCATGGTGGCTGAACTGGGAGGAAGCCCAGAAACAGGCAGAGGGAAGGAGGTGCCTGAGGGCCCAGGGGAGGGGGGGGGAATGCTTGGAGGAGACTGGATTCTGGCTTCAGCTCTGTCTTTTATTTGCTCTATAACCTTGAGCAAATCTCTTCCCTTCTCTGGACCTAAGTGGACCCCTCTGTCAAGGAAGGGTGTGCACTGGCATCCAAGAGCCCAGTCAGCATTGAGGTGGAGGCTCCCTACTGGAATAGTTCTGTGCTTCTGTTTGGAGCTGATGAGCTGTTCTCAGCCCTTAGTCCTTAAGGAGGCCTCAGACCCAGATATGGATGGATGGATGGATGGACAAATGGATGCATGGATGGGTAGATGGACTGATGCATGGACAGGTGGGCAGATGGATGGATGGATGGACGGATGGATGAATGGATGGACAGATAGATAGATGGATGGATGGATGGGTAGATGGACAGATGGACAGATGGGTAGATGGATAAAAGGGTGGATGGATGGATAGATGGGTGGATGGATGGATGGAACGATGGAGGACAGATGGATGAACAGACAGACAGACACAGGGGCTTACCAACATTTCTCTGTACTTTATGAAGCTGAGACCACAGGCAAGTCTCACAAACATTCCCTCTTCCTCTGCCTCATGCCTTTAGGCATCCCCTTAGGACTCCCTGAGGCATCTTACCCTCACCTCCCACCTCTAGACCAGTCTCTGTGGATCAACAATGTGGGATCAGGATGGTTAGGGAGGCAATCCCTTCTCCTGTGGAGCTGTTGGACCCTGGGCCTGGAAAGGGGACCCTGAATGTGTGTGGAATTCCGCCTTCCAGGCTTGCCAGGCTTCAGCCAGAAGTCCCCCCAGGGCAATCACTATCAATCCAGCCAGGACTAATCGGACAAGGTTGTACACAGTATAATCCTGGGAGATGGGACCTGTGGGGATAAGGCTGTTATTGGCTGAGTACAGAAGGATGGAGTCTCTGAGACATAGTTCGGATCTTGGGCTCTGTCCTTGAATGGGATCTCTGGCTTAGGGGTCCCCCTTTACCTCAACAAGCTGGCTGAGGCCCAGACACATTGAGGCAGCCAGTTCAAGGAAGCTTCTCTCCTGGAAGCCAGTCTCTCAGCTCTTAAGACTCACTCCTTTCAGTTTCCTGGGCATGGGGGCCCTGGGCATGGGAGGCAGGGGTGGGGAAATGTGCAGGTCCCCTCCCCCCAGAGTTAGGAGGTCTGGTTAGCTCACCTATTGGGATATCCACCTTCTCTGGGGAAATGTGGGGGGATGTAGGAGCTCCTGGGAATGGGGAAGAGAAAAGGAAGAGGGTTAGGGGCTGGCCAACTGTTCTCTGTGTCTGCCCTGAGCCCTCCTCCACCCACAGCCTGATTATCATTCTGTCCATCATTACCAGAGGGAACCCAGAAGTTCAGTTTGGACAGGCTCCTACAGATCACTGAGCCTAATGCCCTCATTTATACAGATGAGGAAATTAAGACCCCAGAGAGGAAGGCTGTAAAGCTGGATATCCTGAGAGCAGAGCCGTGGACCCAGATGCCTCTCTCTGGGAGCAGCCGGACCCTTTTCATCTCCCTGGGGACAGCGCTGGCCCTGAGCCCCACCTTCCCCCACCCTGGTGAGGTCAATTGGCCAGTGAGAATCAGGGGGGACAGATGCCCACCTTGGGGAGCCTTTGACCTGGAACTCGGAGGTCCCCTTACTCACCAGCCCGAGTACTTGACTCTGTTGGGGAGAGGGTTTGAGGGATTCCTAGGAATAGGGAAAGTAAAAGATGTCTCTCATCCTGTCTCCTGTCCCCTCCCCCAGCCCTGCTGATCTGGAGCTGGAAGGGCAGAGCCGGATGGAAGCTCCCCACCTCCGTTTTGCAGCTGTCTCAGAGCAGTTAAGGGGCATGTCACCAAATCGCCAGCCAACAAGTGGCAGGACCCGAATTCAGACCCAAGTTTGGCTCCGAAGCCAGGGCTCTTTCCCCTCCACCACACATTGCCTTTGGACCATCCCAAGTCTCTGCTCTCGGCTCAGCTCAGCCCGACTCGACTCAGTTCAACTCATCTCAGCTTAAACCAAGAAGCAACGATACATTGGATGTTCAGGAAGCTTGCCAGCCTTGGGCAAGAAGCATTCTACCCATCCTCAGACTCTAGGATCCCTGTCTCTGTCCCCGCCTCCGAGCCCCCCGGGACCCCCAACGAGCTTTCTGGCTTCTGCTGGGTGGGGGCCCTGAGCAGCAAGGGGCGGGGCGCTGGGGGGGGGGTAGATCTAGTGCCGCTGGGCTGGGGATCTTTTACCTTTGACCCTGACCTCCAGGGGTTCACTGGGAGCCGTCCACAGGTAGGGGAAGTGACTGTCAAACCCATAGCATTGGTAGGTGCCTTCGTGGCTGGCAGTCACCGCAGGGATGGGGAAGTAGACAGGAGACTTCCCTTGCTGGGTCTTCCAGATGCCCGCTTTTCCCTCCTTGGCTATGGTAAACATATTAAAGCCAAATTTGGAGCTGCAGGAGAATGTCACATTCTCCCCAGAAGACACCTCGGTGCCCGGCAGGATGGAGAGAGAGGGTTTGTCATACAAGCCTGAGGAGGAGGAGATGGAATGTTGTTACAGGGGAGCTCCTGTTCCTGGTGAGCTGGGCCGTTTGTACAGGTGTACGTGTGTGTGTGAGGGCGTGTGTGTGAATGTGTGTACCCAGGCTCAGGCTTCTTCCTCTGGCTGGAAGATAACCTCTCCCCACCTATGACTCGGCTCCCTGAGAGCCCCTGGGCTCCCCCCACCTCTGGCCCCGCTCCCCTCCCACCACACCAGCTCCCAGGCTTCGGGGCCCGGTGGTCTCAGCAGAACCACCCCTCACCTGTCACCACCAGCTCCAACTGATTGCTGGGCTGTGACCAGTAGTTCCCATTCCTGTAGGAGCATCTGTACCTGCCGGCAAAGGTGGCTGAAGCACTGCCCAGGGGAAACCGTGCCCGGGCTTCTGGTCCTGGAGGGCCAGGCTGGTCCTTATAGTCACTGGGGGAGTCCAGCTTCTCCAGGCGGTACATGTCAACTCCAGGGGGACCTTGGCACCACAGGATCACGTCTGTGCCCCAAGCAACCATGGAACGAGGCTTGGCCCAGAGGGTGGGTTTGGAGAGTGTGACTGAAAGAGAATGAGAGTCCAGAGCTCCAGGCTGTCACTCCCCCCCACCCCCACCCCCACTCCTCCCCACCCCCATCCCAGCCTTCCTTGCTGGCTCAGCTCAGTCCAGAGGCCCGGCTTCCCTCCCTAGCTCCCGGTTTGGGGGGCTGGAGTGTTGAGGGGACCATCCGTCTGTGCTGATCAGGGAGAGGGGCTGGGGGGCAGAGGGGGACTCACCTCTATGTGCTGTGATCCCCAGGCTCAGACACAGCCCTATGGGAGAGGATCTGGTGAGAGACAGACAGATTTCCCTCCCGGAGATGAAGGTATGTCCCCTAGGGTCTGACTCATGGGCTTCTCAGGACCTCCAGGAGTCGAGAAATATTGGCTGGAAGGGACCTTAAGCTCATGGTGTCTGACCCCTAATTTCACAGAGGGGGAAACATGTTCAGAGCAGGACAGTGACTTGTTCAAGGTGGCGCAGCTGGTCTGAGCAGTCCCCCCTCCCCACTCAGCCTGCCCCCTTGGGATCTCCCCACTCCCCCCACTCAGCCTGTCCCCTTGGGATCTCCCCGCCCTCCCCGCTCAGCCTGCCCCCTTGGGATCTCCCTTTCTCCATCAGGACCCTCTCCTACTCTCCTGGGACTCACCAAAGGAAAGTAGGGTGGGGAGAGAGGAACCCATGGTCCTGGCCAGAGCTTCCAGGGAGGTAAGAGGACAGATGGATACTTGCCTCCTCACAGCCTAAAGAAACTTAGCAAAATGGGGCTCTGGGTAAGGGAGGTCCTAATCATTCAGTCTGCTTTTGGAGGGGGAGTATTTATCTCCCTGCTCAGCACTCTCCTGCTTCCTCCTGGGATGACCATTAGCTTCCTCCTCGGATGTGGTGGCTCTGCCCAAGAAGAGGGGATGGTCTCTGACCCTCTCCCTCCCATGTATTGACTAGTTGGGACCTAGGCTAGAGAGAAGGAAGTCTGAGGAATGGTCCTGGTTGGCTGTGTGGCCTCAGCCAAGCCTCCTGGACTCCTGGCCTCAGTCTCCTCCTCTGCACCAAATGTATAAGGTCCCTTTGGGATCTGGAAGTCTATGTTCTCTTTGCTTGAGTCTTTTCTTCTCTTTTCTTGGGCTCCTTATCCAACCCCCAACTTCTAAATGGGCCTGCCCTCCTCCCCTTCCCCTCCCCTCCTCTGTTCTCCCCTCCTTCCTCCCTTTTCCCTCCCCTCCTGTCTCCTCCCTTCCCTTCTCCTCCTCCGTTCTCCCCTCCCCCCTCCTCTTTCCCTCCCCTGTTCTCCCCTCCCTTCCCTTCTCCTCCCTTCCTCTCCCATCCCTCCTCTTTCCCCGCTCTGTTGTCCTCTCCCTCCTCTCCCTTCCCTTTTGGTCTCTCCCTCCATCCCCCCACCCTCCATTCTCTTCCTATAGCTTCTTCTCTACCCTTTCCATCTCTGGCCCCTGCTGCTCTCTGACTCATGTTTCCACAGACCAGTGGAACTTACCCAGAGATGGTCCTGTCTGAAAGGAGGCTCAGAAATCATTGCCTAGTTCTGTTTCTTGACAAATGGGGCACCTGAGGCCCAGCTAGGGAAACAAATCTTTCCAAGTCATCCATTGAGCATTGGGGGCTGAGCTCATGGCCCTGTTGGGTCAATGTTGGTCTAATCACATGCTGGGAGGGAAGGGACAGGAGTTGGCCGGGGTTGGGGGGGCCAGGCACTAGAACTGGGAGATACCTTAGAGATCGCCACATTTCACCCAGAAGGAGACTGAGGCCCAGGGAGGGGAGGAGAGCAAATTAAGGTGCCTCATATGATGAGTACAAGGCAAACCACTGGCGATTCCCTTGGTGGCTGCTTCCTTATGGAGGCCACCCTGGCCTGATCCTGCCTGTTCCAACTCTTAGGTAAAGCTCTGCTCCTTAGACAAGCAAAATTCAGTAGATGCTTACTATGGCGGGGCAGTGGCCCCTCAGGAGTGGTCAGTTAAAGATGGTCTGCCTTCTGCCCTAGGCCTGGTCTCCAGCAGGCTGCTATTGGTTCTCCCTTCATTTTTAATCCCCACTGTCTGTAGCCTTGTTTCCATCGTCCCTCTCTACCCCCTTGCCCTTCCTTGGGCAGACCTCCCGTACCCCCACCTGCTGCAGAATTGGCCCCAGCCCAGTTCTCAAACATCTGCACAAACCCACTGTGTTGGATCTTGAGGCAGGCGCCAACTTGTGTCAATCCAGTCCTCAGCACCCTGCCCCTGTCTGCCTCCATCCCAAGGAGGCTCCTGCTTGGCATTGGGCCACACCTGGGCCTATATAATTAGAGTCTAGGCATGTTGAATCATGCCACACCCCTATTGCTCCTCTCCCACCTAATGGCTCACCCCCACTGGGTGAGATCGGAGATTTTCCCGGAAGGGGATCACCATGGCCTCGCACTCTTCTAGTGTCCTAGGGGGAACCCTGGGATGGGTGGCACTGCTGGTTACGCTTCTTGCCTTGAGCCCTCATGTTTGTGCATCCCATCTACACAAAACTACAAATAATACCACTGACTCTTAATCAGGAAATATTTCTTTGTACTAATGTGAATTAATATATTAATGTCAACATTAATGGATAATGAGCCAGCAAAAGCAGGAATGTTCTAATTATAGTGGTCCGCTCATAAACCTTTGTCATGTTTTTCAGGCAATGCATAGTATCTTTGAGAGAGAATGGGCGCATTCAGAAAACTGGCAGTGAGGCACGTGAGTGAGGGAGCCTACATAACCGGGCAATTTGGAACTCTGGCCTCTTGGCCTTGTTTTTGATCTCTTTAGGAAGCAGTCTGCTCCATACATCACCTACTAGGCCAAACAACTTGGAAAAAATTCTGTTCTCTTTTTGGTCTTCAGATCTCTCTTTTTTTTTTTTTTGAGGGAGGAAGACAGGGCAATTGGGGTTAAGTGACTTGCCCAAGGTCACACAGCTAGCAAGTGTGTCAAGTATCTGGGGCCAGATTTGAACTCAGGCCCTCCTGACTCCAGGGCTGGTGCTCTACTTACTGCCTCACCTAGCTGCTCCCAGATCTCTCTTACTGGGTAAAGCTGCTTCACATTATTCTCAGGGCTACTGCAGTGAAAAGCTTTTTTGGCACTTAATAGCGTTCTCAGAAAATGTTTAGCTCTTTCAGTGACAAACAGGTCCCTTGAAGCAGAGAACTGCTAACCTCTCTCCAATTTGCTCTGGGTCTTTGTGGACTTTCTCTCTAAATTCATGAATTGTGATAAGGTCCTGCAGCCTTTTCCCAGCCAGTTCTTTCATTAGCAGAAGATCCTATTTTGTCCAATCAGCTTTCAGCAAAGCAGATGCAAAATCTCTCTCTCTCTCTCTCTCTCTCTCTCTCTCTCTCTCTCTCTCTCTCTCTCTCTCTCTCTCCCTCCCTCCCTCTCTCTCTCCCTCTCTCCCTCTCTCTCTCCCTCTCACACACACACACACACACACACTTTAATGGCAAGCAGGGTGGGACTTTTTGCTGTTTTTTTTTTGTTTTGGGGTGCTTCTCAGCACTAAGGCAATCAAGTGCCTTTGAGTCTTGCCTTTGTTTGGATCAAGAGTCTTTGATTGAATCAGGAGTCTGTAATGACCTGCTTAAGTCACAGGAAGGCCCTAGGTCACATGGGTTTGAGTTTCATGGTTGTGACACCTTCTGACCCTGAGGAAGTGTATATATACTCTGAGGTTAGCATCTTGTTTGGGGCTCACTCATTCGAAGAGTGTTGTGTGGGAATTCTGGGTAGCCGTTAAGGAACCCCCCCAACTTTAAAACCCAAATATTGGTGCCTCTCTCTGGTAACTATGTATGTATAACTTTGGTCAGACAGCAAGAAGCCTGTTGATTTGTGTTATTTGCTCTGTTTATATTTTTTTTTGTTTGTAATTTCTGTTTGTATTTGCTCTCAAGTTCAGGATGCTGGCTTTAGGTGAAAGATATATATATGTGTGTGTGTGTGTTTAATTAAAGTAATATTGTTAACCCCTTAAAGTTGCTTTCCTTAGAAAAGCAGATCAAAGAACTTGTGCTAGCAACCCTCCTGTATGCTGGTGTTCTTGGCCTTGTGCAGCCACAGTAGCTGCAAGTAGCATTATTGTTACACAGATACACACACATTCACATAGAAATACACATACACATACACATATTCACACACATACATATTCACATACACAGACATGCACACACAGTTGCACAGACATACACACATGCACACACACACATACACAGAAGGCAAACTTTTGACAGATCTCCTCTCTTTTGGGCCATAGACATAGAGGCCAATCTTGCTTTTCTCCAGTCATTCAGCTCCCAGCAGAGTAACTCCCCTCACTGCAGTTCCTAGCACACAGCTGTAGGTTTTCTCTGCCAGCCTGTCTGTCTTCTATCTTCATGCAGTCCCCTCGTTGTCCCCAGTGCCTTCCCTCCCCACTCAGCTGCTTCTGTCTTTTCTCTGCTCATCTCCTACTTCTGTTCCCTTCTCTGGTTTCTAATGCCTCCAATCAGGGCTTCCTCATAAGCAGTGAACTCTCCCCATCTTATAATGTGAAACAAACAACAACACTTTTTGGGCAGGCATGGCTCTAGTAATCCTTTTATAATCTTCTCATAGGTCTCAAACACTTACTTGATTGATAATTCATCATGTCCTTCAGAACTGTTCAATAGTGCTATTCAGATGGGCTGATGGACCATAAAGCAGCATGGCCATTTTAACTGTGGTCATAACTCCACTTTCAGCCAGATCCCCTCAGTACATCGATCTGAGGGGCAGTATTCTTGCTGGTCCTCAGAACACTTTATTTCTCCTCTACAGTTTCTCCAAGACATTACATTTCTTTACAAGTTGATTTTTATCTATCTTACATGCTTAATATATGTTCACGTGGTCTTCCTCATTAGAAGCTCCTTGTGAGTAGAGGTTTCATTCTTTGCATTTGAATCATCAGCGTCTGGTGGAGAGCATTGTATGAATGCTTGTCCATTGATTGTTGAGATACAAGCATCGAATTATCAGGGTCCTTTCTAGACTTAAACACCTGTCATTCTAAGGGCTAGAAGCCAAGAATGATCAGGCAGCCATGGGATCCCTGAAGATGCCCAGAGGAGCCTGTCCTAATCAGGACCCATGAAGAGGGAAGAAGCTCCTCCCATTCCCAAGAAATCAGCTGTCCCTGCCAAAGGGACCTCCCTACTCCATCCCCTCCCCCCATTGCCCTTCAATCGGACTCTTATTGTTAGAAAATTCTCATTTTCACTGAGCTGAAAACTTCCCCCTTGCCACTCTCTCTTCACTGCCCAACTCTGCCAAAGGGGCATCTGCCAAGGACAGAGCAGAACAACCTCACTCCTCCTACTCAGCACAACCCTAGTCTTCGAAGGGAGTGATCAGAGGCAGTCATGGAATTGTAGAAAGATCACTACATTGGACCTCAGAGGGCCTGAGTTAGAATTTGCTTCTGCCACCTACTCCCTTAGTGATCTGTATGGATCTGAGCTTTGGAGAGAGCCTTTCAAAGTTTCAGAGCGAGCTAGATAGGCTGCGTTGGATTCTGGCCAAATGCTTTTCAGAAGCCAGCCTGCGAGAGAGAGCAGCTCCCAACAATAAAATACCGAAGGTGTGAACAGAAACCATTCTGATACGAAGCAAGTTGGGGAGCTACCTCAAGAGACTAATGTGGATGCTAAGAATTATTTCTCACTTATTAATATTGCCTGAATCTAGCTTTGTGTGGCTGGAAAACTGTCTAATACCCAAAGCTTCCTTGCTGTAGCAGTCGGGCTGACCTCAGAGACCCTCCAGGGAAGCCAGATGGTTGTAAGGAAGGCTTAGCTATCCATCTCAAATTGTCCTTCTCTTGGAGACGACCTGCTGCCTACCTGATGCCAAGCAGGCAAATGTCCTTATGCCCCTGGCTGATCTTTAGATATCGTAACTTCATAAAGTCACATGCAGGGATCCATTCTTTTGCACCTTGCTCTCTCTACCAAATGACCTAATGAATTTTGTTCTAAAACTATTTCAGATTTGGGAGTTTGTTCTTATTAACAATCCACAGGGAACTCACTGACAAATCTGTTTGGAGCTAGCTTGCTCAGTCATCCTTGGTGATGTGGTGACAATGAACCCTAAGTTACTGCCTTGATGCCCAAAAGGGGTAGACGGGTGTGTGTGTGTGTGTATGTGTGTGAGAGAGAGAGAGAGAGAGAGAGAGAGGCAGAGAGAGAGAGGCAGAGAGAGAGAGAGGAGAGAGAGAGAGAGAGAGAGAGAGAGAGAGAGAGAGAAACATGAAAGCATAAAAGAGAGAAGAAAAGGAGAAACAATTATTGATTAAATGTCTGCTATGTGCCAGGCACTGCACTAAGTGCTTTACAAATATGTTAACATAGGTGTGTGTTTGCTAAGCACCAGAAGCACGTCCACCTTGGTGAGGCTGCCTAGGAGTCCGAGCCACCAGGTTTCCAGGCTCTTGTGAATCCCTCATTTTCTCAGTTTCCCAGTTTCTTCTCCTCTGTCTTTCCCATGTGAGGCTTTAGTGGGAGAGGAAGAAAAAGGTGTGTCTAGAACTGAGTCACCCCACATTTTAAGGCCCCTGTAGGATCCTTTTGTGGATTTTCTCTACCCTCTCTGGCTGCATTGTCCCTATTGGGGTCAGGAGGATTATCTGTCTCCCTGCTTCCCTTCTCCAGGCAGCTGCTTGCTCCTGCCAGGGCCTCCAGCCAGCTACAATGGCCAGGGAAGGAAGGATCACCTAGACACCCCCTCCCCCACCCAATTTGGCTCCTCTGGTCAGTTTGTTTTCCATGGCTGTTGATATCATGTGACTCTGAGGCTGTAGTGGGTGTGAGAAGGGAAAGTAAAAAGAATAGAATGTTAAACCTTCAAAGACTATGCCTTTGCTTACCACTTCTTAGACCAGTGGCCCATTGCGGCAAAAGAGGGAGCCAGTTGGGAAGGGCTATTTTTAGCCACCAACGTAAGACTGAAAAGATTGTTTTATATTTTACAGGAAGTGGAAGTGAAAGGTTTTGAGATATTTATATTTTTAAGGTATGATTTAGTTGTTAAATTTTTTAAAAATTAGATTTGGTCAAATTTTAAGTTTCTTTAGTTTGTAGGAAAAAAATGATGCTTTCTGTGACTTGTGTTCAGTAAATGTTATTTTTTTATTTTAACTTTTTTGTTACATTTTAAATTACAGATTGTTTCCCTCCTTCCTCACTCTGCACCATAGAAGGCCACCATCTGACACAGACACACATGCACATATGTATCTGTATGTATGTATGTTTATTATACATGTGTAAAACCATACTATGCAAACTTTTATTTATCAGTTCTTTCTCTGGAGAGGGATAGTTTCTTCCTTCACAGGTCTTTTGAAGTTGATTTGAGAATTTATATTACTCAGAATAACTTAGTCATTCACAGTTCTCCGAACATTGCTGTTACCGTAGACAGTACACTGTATACTGCATTCTCCTGGTTCTGCTCATTTCACTCTTCATCATTTCATGCAAATCTTTCCATGTTTTTCTAGAATTTCTGAGCTCATCATTTCTCATAGCATGGTAATATTCCATCGCGATCGTCTACTACAACTTCTTCAGCCCTTCCTCACCTGATGAGCATTCCCGAAATTTCCAGTTCTTTGACCCTTAGAAGAGAGCTGTTATAAATAGGATTTGTTCTGTGAAGTTTTGATTCAGTCAAAGGGCTGCTCCTAAGGACCTAGAAGGCCACATGTGGCCTTGAGGCCCCAGGTTCCCCACCTGTGGTTTAGAACAAAATGGTTCTTTCCCTTCTTCTCTGATTACCTTGAGAAACAGACCTAATAATGGTATTGCTAGGTTGAAGGGTAAAAGCAGGTTAATAACTCTATGGGCATAATTCCAGATTGCTCTCCAAAATGGTTGGATCAGTTCACAATTCTACGAACAATGAATTTGTGTCTCAATTTTTCCACATCCCCTCCAACATTTGTTACTCCCCTTCTATCGTTTTAGCCAATATGATAGATGTAAAATGATACCTCAAGGTTGTTTTAATCTGCATTTTTCCAATCAGTAATAATTTAGAGCATTGTAACAACAATGCTGCTTGCCACTACTGTGGAGGTGTAAGACCAATAACACCAGCACACAGGAGGGCTGCTAGCACAGGTACTTTGATCTGCTTTTCTAAGGAAAGCAACTTTAAGGCGTTTACAAATTTCATTTAATTAAACATACATATATCATTCACTTAGTTCAGGGGAAAATGTCAGCGCCCTGAACTTCAGAGCAAATACAAACAGAAACTACAAGCAGAAATTAAATAAATAGAGCAAATAAACACAACTCAACAGACAAAGCTTCTAGCTGCCTGACCAAAACATTACATACAGTTACCAGAGAGAAGCACCAATATCTGAGTTTTTCAAAGGGAGGGGGCGGGGGGGGGGGGCTACTTCATGGCTACCTGGAGTCTCATCTGGTCAAATCACACCACGCTCATCCAGTGAGCCCCAAACAAAATGCTAACCTTAGAGCATATATACTCTGTTTAGGGCCTTGGGGCTTCACATCTCTGGAGGGCTTTACACCTCTTGAGGGCTTCACACCTCTTGTGATTTAATTAGCAAAAAGGTGTGAACCTTCCTACAAACAAAGGCAAGACTCATTCAATGGCACTTGATTGCCTTAGTACTGAGAAGCACTCCAAAAGAAAAAAAACAGTTAAAAAGTCACACTTTGCTTGCCATTACAAGCATTTTTTCATATTACCATATATAGTTTTCATTTCTTCATTGAAAAACTACCTGTTCATATCCTTTGGCATTTATCAATTGGGGAATGACTCAAATTCTTATAAATTTGACAAAGTTCTTTATACATTTGAGATATGAGAGCTTTATCTGAGAAACTGTCTATAAAGTTTTTCCCCCAGTTTTCTGCTTTCCTTCTAATCTTGGCTACAATGCTTTTATTTATGCAAACTCTTAAATTTAAAAGAATAAAAATTATCCCATGTACATCCTACGATGCCATGTAGTTCTCATTTATTCATAAATTGTTCTCTTATCCATAAGTCTGTAGGTGATATGTTCCATAGTCTCCTAATTTTCTTATATCTCCCTTTATATCTAGCTCATTTATCCATTTTCACCTTATTCTTGGTAAATGGTATAAGAAATTGGTCTATACTCAGTTTCTACCAGACTACTTTCCAGTTTTCCCAACAATTTTTACCAAATACTAAATTCTTATCCTATAAGCTTAAACCTTTACATTTGTCAAACACAATGTTGCTATAATCATTTACTACTGTATTTTGCATGTTTATCCTGTTCCACTGATCTACCTTTCTATTTCTTAGCCAGTACCAGATAGTTTTGATAATTACTGCCTTATAATAAAGTTTAAATTTTGGTTCCGTCAAACCTCATTCCCTTACATCTTTTCCCTAATTCCTTTGATATTCTTGACCTTTTGTTCTTACAAATGAATTTTGTAATTATTTTTTCTAGCTCAATAAAATAATTTTTGGTAATTTATTTGGAATGGAATTGAATAAATAGATTAGTTTAGGTAGAATTGTCATTTTGATTATATTGGCTCTGCTTACTCATGAGCAATGAATATTTCTCCAGTTATTTGAATCTGACTTTATTTGTTTAAAAAGCAAGCCATTAGCAGCCATAACTGAGCGCTCTCTCTCTCTCTCTCTCTCTCTCTCTCTCTCTCTCTCTCTCTCTCTCTCTCTTTCTCTCTCTCTCTCCCTCCCTCCCTCCCTCCCTCCCTCTTCAAATCTAAATTGGTACTCCTTTCAGCCCCAAGATCTTTCTTATCATTACACAGGCAACGGGAATTCTGGGATAACTGGTGTCAACAGAACTTTACATAACAATACGACTGGGATAACATAAGTATATAAAACAATGTCATCATTACCCCCTCGAACAAATGGGGCTAAAAACCTTGGGGTAAGGGTGGAAGGTCTTGTCCTGCAAAGCTTCTTCTTGCTGAAATTGGATGTAGAGCTGTTCCTGCCCCAAGAGATTGAGTCCTATTCTAGAGGTCAGTTCTTTAGCAAGCTGGCACCTGGAACTCAGTTGATGCCAGTTTCAGGGATGACACATCACAGTCATAGATATATCCAGAAATGACACATCATAGTTGTGGACAGGTCCAGAGGTGACATCTGAACACCTCAGAAGATGACATCTGGCTTAAGTGATCAGGCATCTGCAGGTGGATGATATGAAGCCTGCAGGAAACAAATCTCACAAAGAAATTTAATAGACAAAAGCCAAAAAGAAACAAAGAGACTATCATAGCCTCATTCACAATAGAATACATGAGTCAAGGGTACAATTTCATAATTATTTTCTCCAGGGTAAACCACTGTCACAGTATTGTCTTTCCCACATGCTATAATTTCTGCAGCCATTGGTAGCCATAACTATTCTCTCTCTTTCAGCATTTCCTGCGACACAACCTTCCATTCCTGTCAGGAAGCTCCTCCCACCACATGTAACTTAGGCTTTCTGTGACATAAGCATATCACATGGCCTATTAATGGGTGGGAAAGATCTTCATATCTAAATTGCTACTACAACAGCCAGTGGGGACCAAGTAAGTTTTTTCAGGGATGGAGGGCAAATGGGAGAATTTGGAGGTGGCAAAGAGACCTCCAGAAGATAAGGAGATTGGTGAAAGAGTGGGGATGGTAGAGGGGGTAATCTGCTGGAGGAGATGAGATACCATGGGATCACTTGTGCAGGCAAAGGGGTTTATTCTGTCAAGGAGAAGGCCCGCTTATTCATGGAAGACAGGGATGAAGGGAGAGATGGTCTAAAGCATCTGAGTGAAGTGAGATCAAGGGAGAAAGAAGAGAGAGGGCTCTTTAAGAAGGCCCCCAATCTTGTTAATGAAATAATGAAACAAGAGGCTCAGCTGAGAGGGGGAAGGCATGGGAGACATGCAGAGGGTTAAAAAGGTTTGGAAAACTTTTGGTGAGTATGAGAGTGAATTGATTCATTAGGGAAATGTAAAAGGATTGCCTTGCCTTAGCAAAGGCAAGGGGTTGCGAGAATGAAGATCTGGGTCAGGGCTTGTAAAACAGAGGGAAAAATGGATAAAGTATTATGATGAGATAAAGGTGTTTTAGGTTCGTAGATGTGGAAGTCAAACACTTGTGGGTGATGACAAGGTCAAGAGTATGACCATCTCTATATGTGGCTGTGAGGATTGACTGTTTATTAATAGGACAAGACCTTCTTGATTCTAAACTGACTTTTTCCTCAGAAGAGAGAGTGGACATTGACCTTGAAACCTGGCAGAGATTGGAATGGAGAAAATAAATCTCTGGCCCGAATCTTAGCATGTAGCCTGGTGGGGCTTGATGGCAAAAGTCTTCTGGAGGGATGACGGCTTACTCTATTCCCTTGTTCCAGGACAGCAAAGCAGAGCAGTATTAAACATATTAACCAGCCCAAGGCCAAGCACAGATCCCTGGAGTTCAGGGTATGAGTTACAATTCAAACTGCCTTGAGTGCTGGTACCACCTGGTTCTCCCACTGCAAATAAAATTCTCAACTGCAATACCAAGAATATAGTACTTGTAATTATTTCTGAAAAGACGATCGCAATGGATGACCAATGACCACCTATCCTAGGCCAGCAGGGTCTGCCACCTGAGGAAGGAAGGAGAGACAAAGTGTGCCTGAGAAATGAGAAGCAGTGCAGAGAGCCCTCTGGTGGTCCTCAGAGTGTATGTCTCTGCTGAGAGGGCTTGTTCTATCTACTGCCTGTCAGGCATCCGGACCGCATCCAGTGAAGAGAAATCTTCATCGACCTTCATTCTCAATCTCTTCCCAGGACACCAGGTGTTACAGACCATGGGATCTTATCCCATTCAGTGACTCATACCCAAACTAGTACCTAGTCCAAGAGTCCGAATCTTCAAAGGTCTGTTCTACACTCATTTTGATTCTTTTTTTTTCCTGCTGAGAAAGGAAAGGACAGGACAAAAATATGTAATAAGGACTGTATACGCAAGATAAGTCATGAGAGAGTAAGTGACATCCCAGAGGTCCCTGATGAATTCTAATCATAAGGCACAGATGAATGACCCAAGCTAAAGAACTGGCAGGTGTGACTGTGGAGTCACTCATTGCTAGCAATCTTGGCAAAAGCAAGTGGAGTGGGAAAGATGCCTTGAGATAGGAAAATGGCAAATTCTCCCTAGATTTGAGGGAAAAAAGAAGATAATGGAACATGAAAACAACTGGCCAGGGAACTTGGCTTCTATTCCTGCAAAATCCTAGAATGTCAAAGGGATAGTTGGTGAACACCTCAGACTGGAAAAGGAGATGGGGATTGAAGTCTTCATCAAGGTCAGGTCATGGCTACCCTTCCTCATAGGCTCACTGGCCTGGCTGATCAGGGCCTTGCTGTGTAGAGAGTTCACCTCACTTTCAGCACGGCATTTGGCAAAGTCTCCCATGATCTGGCAGGAAAAAAAAAAAGTGGAGACATAGGCTCAGTGATAGGCCAGTTTGGTGGATTCAGAATGAGCTGAATGGTTAGACCCAAAGACAAATAATTAGTAGTCTGATGTCACAGAAGAGTCTCCAGAGAAATAACCCAAGGATCTGTGCTTGGAACAGGGCTGTTTAACACTTTTGTCAATGACGTGGACGTGTAGATGCTGATAGTGATAGCCAGCATTTCTATGGCACTTTAAGATGGCAAAGTGCTTTAAAAAAAACCCTCATTTAAATCCTCACAGCCACCCTGTGATGTAGGGGCTGTTTTATCGCCATTTTACAGATGAGGAAACAGGCACAAAGAGGTTAAGTGACTTGCCCAGGGTCACACAGCTAGTAAGTGTCTGAGGCCGAATTCAAACCCCTTATCTTCCCGACTTCAGATCTCTCACTATGCACACTGCCACTTAGCTAATGGTATGCTCATAAGCTCTGCAGATGACACAGAGTTGAGAGGGATATCTAACAAATCAGGACCCCAAAAGATCTCTATAGGCTAGAATATTGGGCATGAGCTAATAATGCAAATATAATAGAGATAAATGTTAAGTCTTAGCCTTGGATTTAAAAAAACCAAGTTCGAGATAAGGGAAGGTGTAAGTAGACATCGTTTTGTCTCAAAAATATTTGAGGGTTTTTGTGGATTGCAAACTTAGTGTTGGTCAAGACTTTATGGAAAAAAAATGCTACTATGACCTTGGTCAGAATGTCTAGAACAGGGAGGAGAAGAGTGTTTCTCTGCTCAGCTTTGGTCAGGCCACATTGAGATGGCTGTGCTGTTTTGGGGACCATATTTTAGACAGGACAATGAAAAGCTGGAAAGTGATCAGAAGAGGGTAAACAGAAGAGGATGCCCTGTCAGGATCAGTCAAAGGAACTGGGGATAGAGAGCCTGGAACAGAAGGTTTGTGATGTGGAGGAGAGGAGAACATGAGAGCTGTCTTCAAGGATGTGAAGTGCCAACACAGGGGAGAGGTGGCTTAGAATTGTTCCATTTGGGGCCAGAAGACAGAACCAGGAGCCATGAGAGGGAGCAGGGGTGGGGGAAGAGTTGTACAGTGGCAGATTTTGATAAAAGGGGAAACCTCCTGATTATGAGAGCTGTCCAGAAGAGGGCATAGGGAGCTCCAGGAGGTCACAGATTCCCCATTTCCTTCAGTCTGCAGTTGAGGTCTGAAGGATCGAGTACTGGGAATTTTATAGAAGGGATTCCTTGTCAGGTACTGGCTGGAGCGGATGCCTCTGAGGCCCCTCCCAGCTTGAGATTCTATGGCCTTGAGCCAGTCAATTCACTTCCTGGGAGCTCTTTTCATTCCCTTGTCTTCCAGGTGCCTTTCTAATTAATTGTTGGTTTCTGATCAGCACCAAGTATTAAATCATCTGTTTGGCATTCAAAGCCCTTCAAAACCCTCCCTTCCCCCTTCCTTTCTAGTCTCCTTACATTTTACTCTCCTCCATGCACTCTATGACCCAGCAGCTCTGGTCTCTTTGCTTTTCCTTTACCAATTCACATTTCCAGGCTCTAAGCATATTTACTGGCTGTTTCCCCATGACTAGGATGTTCTCTTTTCTCATCTCCATCTCCATCTCCTGGTTTCCCTGGCTTCTTCCCAGCTAAAATCCTACCTTCTGTAAGGAACCTTTCCTAGTCCCTTCTTAATGCTAATGGCTTCCCTCTGAGATCATCTCCAGTTTAGTTTGTATACCTCTTGTTTGCACATGGTCGTCTGTTTGCATGTTGTCTCCCCCATGAGACTGTGAGCTCCTTGAGGTCAGGAACTTTCTTTTGTCTTTTTTTTGTATCCCCAGCCCTTAGTATAGTGCCTGGCTCTTAATAAGGCTTATTGACGGACTCATTCTTCCACATTTTAAAATTCATGGTAAAAGGAAAAAGATCCATGTGGCTCCAAGGACCAGACTTGGAAGTGGAGGGGGAAGGTCCATAGAGGCAGACTTGGATCAGAATATTCATTGCAACATTCCTAAGCATTAGGTATATTTTGCTAGGTATTAGGATGCTTTCAGACATAATTCTTGCAAATGGCACATGACAGCTGGCTGGTAATATTTCAGAGAGGCCTTTTGTTCAGGTTGGGACTGGACAGAAGCTCTCGGTTCCCTTCCGGATCTGCAATGATCTGATTCTGTGTGACATTTCTATCAGAAAAGAGTTAGCTCCTGGGGCAAGTCCTGGCCCACTTCTCCAGAAGGTTTCTTCCTCTTTTCATGGGCCCTCTGCACCACATGTCCCACATGGGGATTTATTTGCAACTCAAAGATATCTTTGCTCCCCTGGCTTCTAGTCCTTAGAATACTAGATATTCAAAGCTGGAAGAAACTGCACATTCTACTGTCCAGGTCTTCTAGACCTGGGTACACTCAATATCCAACATGGGGTTGCTTGGGTAGGAGAAGCAGAGGCTTGAGGACGTGTTGGCCCTTTGGCGTTGGTGTGTTAGCACCCACTCTTGAATCTAATATGGCAGCCATGCAAGGATGGTCTTCTGAGATGGGAGCCCGGCCTTTGTAGCTCTGACCATGAGTGACTCAGGGAGCAGTTTCCAGAAGAAAGCCCATGGTTTCTAGGTCCTGTAGATCAGTTTGTGGATCCCTTGGCTCTCTTCCTTAAACATTTGGAAAAACGTTTTCAAAACCCCCATCGATGTGGTCTGTGGAGAGAACGAGTGTGCGAGGGGGTTGGAAGGGAAGAAGGAGGGCACGGCATCTGTGTGGACTGGGCTAGTGGTGATTGGATGAAGAGCAAAAGGAAAAGGGGATGCTTCCAAACCAGCCTCTGGACTACTGCAATCATTGGTTCTGAGTCTGGGGGATTTTGACTATTCCCTTGTTCCAATCTGTGAAGAAATGACCATTTCTTCAGAGAGACAGCAGGAGGTTCAGGAGTTCTGAAAGTGGGAGGCAGAGAGACCCATTTCTGGGCTCTGGAAGGCTCACTCCAGGAGTGAGAAGGCAGCTGTGATCCCAGTTACAACAAGGCACTGGTCTCAGCATACAGAGTAGATTAAGGAATGTTTATAAGCCATTTATTCTCTCAAAGCCTCAATTTCCTCACCTATAAAATGGGGATAGTCCCACCATCACTGCCTGTCTTGCAGACTCTTTGTGAGGAAATTGCTTTGTCAAGCATGGGGAACTACAGAAATGGGAGCTATTCCATCTCCCCCTGTCAGCACCATGGCTAGGGGCAGCAGCCACAGCCCTACAGTTTTGCCTACACCATGGCCAAAGCTGGTTTTTCCGCAGCATCGGTGTTGTGGTGGGCTGGGAGGCAGTACTCTAGCTGCAGTATTTGAGGAAGAGTAAGGGCTGTTAAACCAGTTGCCTTATATAATTAGGTTAGATGTTAGACTGTGAGCTAGGTAGGCAGTGCAGTGCATAGAGCACCAAGATGTGAGTTCAAATCAGACTTCAGATGCTGGATGTGTGACCCTGGGCAAGTCAATTAACCTGTTTGCCTAGGTTTTCTCATCTGTAAAATGGGGGTAATAATAGCACCTGTCTCTCAGGATTGTTGTGACAATCAAGTGAGATATTTGTGAAGCACGTAGCATAGTATCTGGGACATGGTAAGTGCCTTATAATCGATAGCTACTATTTTACCTTTCTTTGTTTCCCCAGCATTCAGCACAGTGCCTGGCACCTGGTAGGTGCTTAATAAGTGTTTTCTGACTGGTTGACTAGACACCATTAGATCATCCAGATTATGTGAAGAGCCACATTCAGGTAAATCCCCAGACATAGGAAGAGCAGAGCTGCAGGATCTGGGGGGGCCAGGGAATAGTCGCTGATGTAGGTGTGTTGCTGTCTCTCTTCCCTGCTTCCCTGGCCATTGGGGAGAAAGCTGGTGAAGATCAGGTTTTGTCTGCATTTCCCTTCCAGTCCTGAGGAAGCCAGTTAGCCTAATGGATAGCCCTTTTGACTTGGAGTTAGGAAGACCTGAGTTCAAATCTAGCCTCAGACAATATGTGTGACCTTGAACTAGTCACTCAACCTTTATCAGCCTCAGTTTCCTTAACTGTAAAGTGGGTATAATCATAGCATGTACCTCCCAGGGTTGTTGTGAAGATCAAATGAGATCATATTTTAAGGTACCTGGCGAATATTAAATGCTTAAAAAGTCCTTCCTTCCTTTCCGCTCCCTTCCTCCTTCCTTCTCCTTCCTGTTTTCCTTCCTTCTCTCCTTCCTTCATTCTTTATTTCTTTCCTTCCTTCCTTTTTTCTTCCTCCCTTCCTTCTTTCCTTCTCTCTTTCCTTCCCTCTTTTCTTCCTCCCTTCCTTCTTTCCTTCCCTCTTTCTCTTTCTTCCTTCCTTCCTTCCTTCCTTCCTTCCTTCCTTCCTTCCTTCCTTCCTTCCTCCCTACCTTCCTCCCTACCTTCTCTCCTTCCTTCCTTTTCCTCCTTTCTTTTGTTCGTTCATTCGTCCCTTCCTTCCTTTTGCGGCATAGGGCTGTCAGTTTCCTAAAAGGACTGTGTCTATGATGATGAGGCCATTTAGAAACTACGCTGGTTCATTTCCAATATGGCAAGTGGTAGAGACATCACCTCATTCTCTTAAGGGCTTGTGCTAAGTCCCAGATGTTCTGTGTTTGGGGGCTATTTTTAGTTTTGCTTTCATTATTGGCAGATACCACATGTGCATTTTAAATGTGGGTATGTGAAGGGTAAGTGGTGTTAGTGGTTTAGTGAGCCATTGAGGCAAACAGGTTGTGGTTTAGACAGGGAGAGGGAGAGCATTATCATCACAGATACAAAGTATACCAGAAGGAAGGCAACAAGGTGAAAGAAAATCAATCAACTCATTAGTAAAATAGCATTAATTAAATGCTGACTATGTTCAAAGCCCTGGGTTAAGAGTTGAGGACACAAAGAAATACCTCAAACAGTCTCTGACCTCAGAGAACTCTCATTCTAACAGGGAGACATTATGTAAATGGCCAGGTTCATACGATATATATGCAGAGGGGATAGATAGATAGATACGTAGAGGGATGGAGAGATAGATAGATGATAGATAGAGGGATGGAGAGATAGATAGATGATAGATAGAGGGATGGAGAGATAGATGATAGAGGGATGGAGAGATAGATGGATAGATAGATGGAGAGATAGAGGGATGGAGAGATAGATAGATGGATGGATAGATAGATAGATGGATAGATAGATAGATAGAGGGATGGAGAGATAGATAGATAGAGGGATGGAGAGATAGATAGATAGATAGACAGATAGATAGATAGAGGGATGGAGAGATAGATAGACAGAGGGATGGAGAGATAGATAGACAGAGGGATGGAGAGATAGATAGATAGATAGGCAGATAGATAGAGGGATGGAGAGATAGATAGACAGAGGGATGGAGAGATAGATAGATAGATAGATAGATAGATAGATAGATAGATAGATAGATAGATAGACAGATAGACAGACAGATAGAGGGATGGAGAGATAGATAGACAGAGGGATGGAGAGATAGGTAGATAGATAGATAGATAGATAGATAGATAGATAGATAGATAGATAGATAGATAGATAGATAGATAGATACTAAGGGGATGGATGCATTAACAGCTGGAGTGGAGTCAGGAAAGGCCTCCTCCAGAAGGTGAGCTGTGAGCTGAGCTTTGAAAGAAGCCAGATGGGTGTGAGAAAGAAGTGAGGAAGAAGAAAATTGCAGGCATAGGGGCCTGCCGGTGCAGACTTCATGCTCCACACTGAACAATGGCTGACACACGCAAATGCTTAATAAATGCTTGTTGGCCGTCGAGTGACATAAAGTTCTTCCCTTTGCTAACATCACTCGGAAATGTTCCTTTAAGGCTCCTCGGGTGGATTCCGTGTCACAATCCAAACTGTGCCCTCGAGACAGCCCCCTGGAGCCTGCCGGGTAAGTGAGCCTCCACCCTGCCGCTTGAAGCCCTCCAGCAAGGGGGATCAAGAAAGTCAAGAACACGAGTTCAAATGTGACCTCAGATGCTCATTAGCTGTGTGACTCTGGGCAAGTCACTTGACCTCTGCCTCAGTTTCCTCCACTGTAAAATGGGGATAATAGTAGCGCCTATCTATTGGCATTGTTGTGAGGATCAGATAACATGTTTGTAAAACTGAGCGTAGTATCTGGCACATAGCTGTTGAGCAATATTTGAGGCACATCCGCCTCTTTGTGACCCCATTGGGGGTTTTCTCGGCAGAGGTATCAGAGCGGCTTGCCATTTCCTTCTCCAGCTCATTTTACAGATGAGGAAACTGAGGCACCAGGGTGAAGTGACTTCCCCAGGGTCGCAGAGCTAGTACGTGTCTCAGTTTGGATTTCATCTCAGGTTTTCCTGGCTCGGGGGCCCAGCGCTCTATCCACCGCACCAGCTAGCGGCCAGATTAGCTCCAGGTGGCATAGCCCTGGCCATTCCCAGCTCCCAGCCTGAACCAGTGGCCAGTCTGGGAGAAAAACAGGCTGGACTCTCCCGCGTAGAGAGAAAGGAGAGAATCATCTGGGCCACACTGGGGATCGCTCGAGGCTTGGTCCTCTCCCTAGTCTGTCGCCTGCCATGAGTCCCCATCTTCTGCCTCTCCCTCGCTCCCAGCCTCCTATGTAGTGTGTACGAGAAAGACAAGGCTCAGTGAGAGGACAGAGGCAAGGGGAGGGTCTGCAGCTCTACACTATGGCCCCTCCCCCTTAAAGGCCCAGGGGAAAATGACAGTGATTCCAATCCATGAGAGAGCGATGCTTGAGGCCTGGGGACAGTGAAGATGTGATAATAAGAAGTAATATTTATATGGCACTTTAAGGCTGACAAAGCACTTCACAACAGCCCTGGGGTATGGGTGCTGTTTTTGTCATCTCATTTTACAGATGAGTAAACTGAGGCAGACAGCAGTTACTTGCCCAAGACCACACAGCTCAGGTCTCCCTGACGCCAGGCCTCGTACTCTATGTATTGGGCCCTTTGGCAGACCCCAGCTTTATGCCAGCTTACCACACTCTAGTCCTCCTGGTCCTCACAGATCTTTGCTGTTCCCTCAGACATCTCCTTCACTGCACAGTTGTCCACCGTTCTTCCTCTCAAGCCCAAGCTATGATTGTAGCTCAACAGACCAAATCTCAGGGAGAAGGAACCCTTGAAATTGAGTCCAGCACATTGTGCTAGAGATGGCGAAACTGAGGCTTGAAGTGGAGGGGGAGGCTTGCCTGAGGCCACACCATGAGTCTGTCGAAGAGCCAGAAGTCTGAGACCTGCTTCTGGCTGGGACTTCTGTGTGGCCCCTCCCAAGGGGCTGGGCTTCCAGAGTCCTTAGTCTGAGCAAGAAGGGGAAGAGGGATCCTTGCTGGTGGGGACACATGGTGACCTCTGGATGCCACCAGAAATGCCTCTGCTTCTGATGCACATCTGAGATCTGGAGTCTGGGGGCAGCTGCTGCAGCCAATGACCATGCTCAGCACATCCTGAGTGAGCCCAGGCCCAAGCCCAAGCCCTCCCCTGGACTGGCCCACTTGGGGCAGGGTCTCTGTGCTCCTCTGCCCCGCTCTGCCTGGGTAAATCCTGGGGTGTGGGGAGGGAAGGCTCTGAAAAGGCCTGTGTGAAGGCAGAGGGAAGAAGCCGACCCCTCTTTTTGACAAGAGACATCTGCCAGTGATAGGGCCACTGGTCGGCCCAGAGTATAGGGACTATGCAAAGAGGGAGGGAATTAAAGAGGTTATGGAGAAGTGCAGGGATAGGGAGCTGTGCCAGTAAGGCAAAATGGGCTTAGTTTAACGGGTGCCCTTGAGGAGTTTGGCTTTTGTTTACCGAGAAAATACTTTCACCTGTTAAACGCTAAGCCCCAGGCCCAAAGCCCTATCAGGTGTGAAACCCCTGTGGGCGTAGATTAAGGACTTAAGAGGGGCCAATTCGGGAACCAATGGGTCTCTGGACTCTGGTCTCTAGTCGTTGAGGCGGGACTTGAGAACACCAGAGGCTTGGCTGTGAGGAGAGGCGAGAAACTACAGCTGGAAAAAAATCCAAAGCAGAGCCCTGTGGACCTGTGTGGACCCAGGAGTTCGAGCGAGGAAGACTTGAGGCCAGCGAATATGATTTATGCCATCTTATTTTTCTGTGGCCTCCTGGCTACTCTTGTGAGGCGGGCCTACTGGGCCTGGAGGCTTGTGTTCACAGTACTGGAATGGGGAGGTTGGTTCGCTAATTTGTTGCTCTGG
>CM053622.1:809307463-809341844 GCA_028646595.1 Phalanger gymnotis | reverse complement strand
TAAAACAAAATGTAAAGAATGAAAAAATAGAAAAAAATGTGAAATATCTGATGGGGAAAACAACTGACCTGGAAAATAGATCCAGGAGAGACAATTTAAGAATTATTGGTCTACTGGAAATCCACGATGAAAAAAAGAGCCTTGACAGACGGACATAGTGGCACAGGCTGAAAGCTGAGGGTGGCCTCTAGTTGGAGGCATGCCCAGTTCCAGTGACAGCTGCCCACACGGGATCGAAGAATCCTGCCAAAGCAGTCAAGCCCCAAGTCCCTCCCCATTTCAGCATCTCTCCCTTTCAAATCCTGGATGTCATTTTACTTCAGGGACCACGAGGGCAATTTTCAAAACAGTTGTTAGGGTGGGTATGTGGCTACATGTCTCAAACCTTTGTGACTATGTTTTCTGGTTCCCTCAGTTACATGTCTAATGCACTCCTGCCCTTGGGATATTCCCTTGGTCTCACTCCATGAGCATAATGACTCATCACAGCCTTGGTGAAGGCTCAGCCTGAGACCCCAAAAGGGGCCAGGTGACCATATGAAGATGTCCTGGGCCAAGATGCTTAAACTCAGTCACTCCATGTTTTTGGAGCTCTTTGGAAAGGGACTTGTCCTTTTGGACTCTTTCCTATAAATGCTGGGAAATCTCTTGAGAAACCTCCATGTAGTCCAGGTCTACAAAAAGAAGGGGTACTTCTCAGGGTGTGTCCTACTGGTGGACCAGGGGCAGAGAAGAGCTTAGTAGAAGGGGTGCTTCCAAGAGCAGGGCTGGCTGGCTGGAGTGGGGAATGGAGCTTGGGAGCCAGGAAGGAGAGGGCCTGGGGCTGGCTGTTGGCAATGGGGCAGCCATGCTGGACCCTTTCCAAGGAGCATCCAGTACGTGGACTCCTTGAGGGAAGGGGCTACTTTGTATCTCAGCTGCCCTGTGCCTTGTTCTTGGTCCATAACTAGGACTGAATGGGTATAGGGAGCCCTGGGAGTAGGAAAACCTTCTTCCAAAGCACATGGGTTACTCTTCCACTATTTAAGGTCTTGTCTGGTGAGTGAAGAGACTTGCTCAGCTACATGGCAAGATTTGAACCCAGCCTTTCCATGCTCCATGGCTGATCTTTTGTCTCTATCTGACTCTTGATACATTGTATACAGTAGGTGCTTAATAAATACTTGGGGATTTCTCCAAGGCTTAGCTTACCCATCCAAGGTATTTCCTGATCCCCACCAACCCACCCAGTCATTAGGGCTCCCTCTCCCAATTACCTTGTATATATTTTATGTTGACTTCTCTGGGTGTTCATGGTGTTTCTCTTCCATAGAGTGTAAGCTACTTGAGGGGAGGGACCATTTCTCTTTTACCTTTCTGTCCCTTGTACTGAGCACTATGGCTGACAGGTGGTAGGTTCTTAATCAGCACTTGCTGGCTGACGTGGCCTTCACAGGGGACCAGACTAATGGGCAGGTTGCTGGGAAAGGAGGCCAAGAATTTGTGCTAGAAATGGGCAGAACTGGATGGAGTGGGGGTGGGGGAAGTGTCTGTAGTCTCTGGGTAGATATTGCCCATCCCCTGTGGATACTTTGCTCATTATCTCTGTGTCACTGCCACTGTCTGGGCTCATGGGGGATCGAGTCATGGCCAAGGGAAAGGTCTTCCTGGGAAGCTGGGAAGCCTGATGCAGGGAGAGGGTCTGGGGGTGGAGAGCAGGAAGGCACTGGGATTGGGGGGGGGACAGGAAGGGAGAAGCAGCTGAGCTCAGCTCATAGAACCCTGGGAAGGAGGCAAGTCCCTGGTCTAGGGGACCGCTGAGGTGGACAGGCGAACGTTAAGTCAGTTGAGCTTCGATGAAAGATTTATGCCCTAAAAGGGAAGGGGTTACAGAGTGTCATTAGAGAAGACAGCTGGTGGCCCCCAGGGTTTACATCCCTTCCCTTTTTCCATGCCTGGAGATGGTAGAAGAGTTTCCTGAAGACCTCCAACTGAACTTGGCCCTGACGTCAGAATAGCTTGGCTTCTTACACAGGATGTCTCCTGGATCCCACTCGGATTCCTTCTGTCTGCACCAGTCTTCGGCCATCAAAATCCCCAATGCCACGAGAACCAGAGAAGCCAGGCCAACTCGGAAGAGGTGGCCGAGCGTGGGATTACCTGGATTTAAGTCTGGGGAGAACGAGGAACACGAGGCAGTTACAAAAGATTGCAGGAGCAGCTGGGGGCCCTGGGTATCAGCTGTCTGCTGCCCTCTCTTGGAGGACCCACCAGCCCCTCAGGTGGCCCATCCCAGACTTGGGCAGCCCTCGGGATGCTCTCCTAGCTCTGCCCTCTTATCTCATCCCCCCCTTCACGCATCCTTCAAATGCTCAGAGACAGCTATCATGTCCTCCCCTCCCTTCACCCCAGCTTCTCTTCTTGGGTCAGATATCCCCATTTCCTTCAAACAATTCCCACTTAACATGAACCCTTTTACCATCCTGGTCATTCTAGCATCCAGAACTGAACAAAGTCCTCTGGCTGTAGTCAGATCAGGGCACCCACCCAAGGACTACCCCCATTGTTTGGGACACAGTCCTAACATCATCTTAGCAGCCCTGCCACTCTCCTGATGCATTTTGAGCTTGTGGTCCACCAGAAACCCCGGATCTATCCCCCCCCCCCAAAAGGAGGAAGCATCCAGCAACATTCCCCACCCCTCCATTGTCAAGCTGATTTTTAAACTGATGTATTTTCTTTGGTCATTGGAGTATATACCATAGTCACCCTGGGTAGTTATTTCTCAATAACATTGCAGTCGGCTGGAGGGATAATTATAGAACCAGAAAGACCTGGGTTTAACTCTTGTTCTTGGCACTTACTCACTGGCTGTGTATCTGTAGCAAGCCCAACAACCTCTCTGTTCCCCAGGCAACTCTGTGAGATTGTAAGTCACCAGTTGCAAGTCAGCACCACTGGAATTTTCACCCTGTGAGTTACCCACCCCAGGGGAATTACAGGTCTGGATTCCTTTCCCTCTCCCAGCTTCCCAATCTTCTTAGAGACAGCTCATCATTTCCAGAGCTGGGGAACCTGCAACCTCAAGGCCACCTGTGGCCCTCTAGGTCCTCAAGTGCAGCCCTTTGACTGAATCCAAACTTCACAAAGCAAATCATTTTCCTGTTAAGACCTTTTTGGATCTTGTGTCTGTCATCCCAAACATTAGCATCCCTCCATGTTTTGTGTCAGCCACGAGCTTGAGAAAAAAAAATACCTTCTAGCCAAGCCATTGATGAAAACGTTAGGGCCAATGAAGATCACTGAGACACTGTGCCAGAGACTGCCTTGAAGCTGTCATGGACCCATTTCTGAACACTTTTCAGGTCTGGTCAACAAATCCTCCTGAGTCCATGTGGCTGCATCATGGTCCAGACCACCTTTTCCCACCTTGCCCACAGGAGACAATGAGCCACCTGATCAAATGCTTTCCTGATCTCCAGGGATGCCAAGTCTAGGGCATTGTCCCAATGACCCTGTCAAAAAGGGAGATGAGGCGAGGCTGGAGGGGCCTGTTGATACATCCATCTTGGCCCTTAGTGACGAGCCCTCCCCCTTTATACCTTCTCACAAACCATCTCTTTCAGAACACATTCTAGAATATTGCCAGAAGGTTCTAGTCCCGCATTCCTTGAGGTCTTCTGGTCTTCAGGCACCTATAACCAGTCGGGATTTGTCCCTCATCCCTCATTCTTTTCATGTCATCCATCTTTTATACCACCTTCTGTTTTCTCTGCCAGGGTAATTGGAAAAAAAATGAAAGATAATGACCACCAAGAAGGTGGTGTCCATGACTGGTAAGGAGAGAGCAAGAGAAGACCTAGCAGCCTTGGGCTACCTCCTGGCAGCCCTGGCAGTCTCTGGAAGTCATTGTGGCTGGCTTTGTCCAAGCGCCATGACCCATGGTTCTGGTGGTGACCATGGAGAGGAAGGACCCCAGTCCTGAGCTCCCTCCATCCCACGATGGCGTCTTCTGTCCTCTCTGTCTTTTAGGTGCCTGTCTCTCCTCTCTTTCTCATAGAATTGGCTCTGGGTCCCCAGGAATCCAGTCTCAGCCTGGAGAAATCAAAGAAAAGGACTCTACTTAGGAACCAGGGACACAACTGGGGAAGGGCTATCTCTGCCTTCTTCCTGAGCCAGAGGAGAGGAGGATGGGCTTCAGGTCCCTCTACCTACCTCCTACTTCCAAGCTTAAACCCAGGAGCCGCTGAGGGCAGCAAGAGTTTCCATTAGCTCCATACTCTGTCTCTGGGACAATCAAGCCCTGTGGTGATCCCTGGGGAAGATGGGGGCCTCTGGGATTTAATGTGGTTGGGTTTCTTGGAATCATTTGTTTAAGGAGGGTGGATCTTCCATGGCCCTGGGCTTGCCTGACACCACTGGTTCCTTCATTTTCCTCCTCGCTTTCTAACCTCTTCTTGGATCTCCTGTGATGGCTCATCATCCCTGTTGAGCCCCACTGACCATGGTCCTGAACTGGGCCCTCTGCTCCCTCTTATGATCTGGCTTGGTGATTGCATCACTTCCCATGGGCTAGCCCTAACCTTTCTAGTCTCATATCACCAGTGGGCGGCTGGCATCTTCACGTGGTTGTCTCATGAGCATCCTGAACTCAGCCTGTCCAAAGCAGACCTGTTATCACTGCTCCCACCTGCCCCCTCCTCCAAATGGCCCCATTTTGGTCATGGATGGTCACTCGGGTTCCCGACCTCAGAGTTAGCCTCCACTCTCCCTCTTCCTCAGGCCCCCACTCCAACCAGTTGATGATGTCATTTCCGCCCGGACTTCTGTCCCCCTCTCTGAGGATACCATGGACAGAGCCCTGGTTTTAGAGGCAGAGGGGCATGGGCCAGTCCTGTAGAAGTCACTCACTACCCATAGGACCTTGGACAAGTCACTTGGCCTCCTTGGACCTCATTTTCTTGTCTGTACAATCAGGGGCTTGGCTTAGAAGACCTCTGTGACCTCAGTATCACTCACACAGCCACCGTCCCATGTCAGGCCCCTGGCACCTCTTGTCTGGACAGCTTCAAGAAGAAGACGCACTTCCCGGGCAGAGAGTGATATATTTGTCTCTCTCTCCAGCACGTAGTATGGTGCCTGGCGAACAGCTGGCACTGAGTAAAGGCTTGTTCAGTAGAATCAATGCACTGAATAGGCTCCAAGTGGTCCCACTGCTTCCTGTCCTTGCCTCCTCTCTAGTCACCCTCCACACAGCTGGCAAATTAGTGTTCAGAGAATGAGTGTCTGACCACATTCCTCCACTGCTCAGGAACCTGCCCTGGCTCCCTATTACCTTCAGGATCAACACAAGGCTGGCACTGAAGGTTGATATTTAAACCTAGGGCAGGTAGAGGGTGCAGTGGATACAGCCTGTAGTCAGGAAGACCTGAGTTCAAATGCTGCCTCAGACATTTACTAGCTGCATGACTCTAGACAAATCACAGCCTCTGCCTCAGTTTCCTCAGCTGAAAAATGGATATAATAATAGCACCTATCTCCCAGGATGATTGTGAGGATGCATTTGGCCCAGTGCCTGGCATGTGGTATGTGCTATGTAAAGTTCGCTATTATCAATATTATTATTATTTGGGGCTGCAGGAAGAGAGGGTATGGCTTGGGATCTTTGTGCTCTGCCCTTGTCAGACCTCATCAGTTCTGGGCACCAGAGTATGAGAATGACTGATAAGCTAGAGATTATCTTGAGGACGGCAGCCAACCCAGGAAGGGGAGGGGCCTTGATGAGTGACTGAAGGAGGTGAGGGTAGCCAGGCTAGTGCTTCGAGAACAGCAACAAGGAAGGAGGGTCAGAGCCAGGGCAGGGGTGGGGAGTGAAGGAAGGGCAAGCCAGTGTAGTTAGAGTGTGGAGCAGAGGAAAAGTGCTGGGTCTGGAGTCAGGAGATCCTGCGTTCCAATCGGGCCTTGGATACTGGCTGTGGGGCCCTGCACAAGCCACTTCATCTTTGTCTGCCTCGGTTTACCCATCTGTAAAATAATCATAGCACCTACTTCCCAGAGTAGTTGTGAGGACCAGATGAGATAATTAGAAAGTGCTTAGCACATGTGCTGCCTAGAACCTAGTAGGTGATCGATAAATGCTTTCCCTTCAATGTCAAGGAAACCTTCCTTGTAATGAGTCGTTCCAAAGAGGAAGCAGATGCCTAGGGAGAGAGCACATTCCTCTTCACTGGGAGTCTTCAGGCAGGGCTGGACATCCAGGCTTAGGCCCAGCCTGGACTGGCTTTATCTGAGGTTCTGACGGCATTGAGATTCTCTGATTCTGAGGTTGTAAGAATTTGATTCAACATTTTTAAAATTTTTTTCTCCAGTTAAAACAATTTTTAAACAATTTTTTTAAAGTTTTGAGTTCCAAATTCTATCCCTCCCTCTCTTCCTCCCCTCCCCTCCTCCTCTCCCCTCCCTGAGATGATAAGTAATTCGATATAATTTATACAAGTGCAATCATCTAAAACATTTCCGTGTTAGTCATTTTGTACAAGAAGACTCGAATAAAAAAAAGTGAAAAATGGCGTGCTTCAGTCTGTCTTTGGATAGTATCAGTTCTTTCTCTGGAGGTGGATCCTGGGCTTCCTTTGGGATTGTCTTGGATCACTGTATTCCTGAGAAGAGCTAAGTCTCTCAAAGTTGGTCATCGCTCAGTGTTGCTGTTACTGTATACAATGTTCGCCTGGTTCTGCTCTCTTCACTGAGCATCAGTTCATGTAAGTCTTTCCAGGTTTTTCTGAAATCTGCCTACTTGTCATTTCTTATAACACAATAATATTCCATCACAATGTTGTTCACAGCTTGTTCAGCCATTCCCCAATTGATGGGCATCTTCTCGATTTCCAATTCTTAGCCACCACCACAAGAGCTGCTATAAATATTTTTGTACATTTGGGTCCTCTGCCCTCTCACCTTTTTGTGATACAGACCTGGAAGTGCTATTGCTGGATCAAAGGGTACGCACAGTTTTACAGCCCTTTAGGCATAATTCCAAATTGCTCTCCAGAATGATTAGATCAGTTCACAATTCCACCAACAATGCATTAGTGTCCCAGTTTTCCTCATATCCCCCTCAACATTTATCATTCTCTTTTTTTTGTCATATTAGCCACTCTGATAGGTGTGAGGTGGTACCTCAGAGTAGTTGTAACTTGCCTTTCTCTAATCAGTGGTGATTTAGAGCATTTTTTCATGTGAATATAGATAGCTTTGATTTCTTTTTCTGAAAACTGCCCGTTCATATCCTTTCGCCATTTATAAATTGGGGAATAATTTGTATTTTTATAATTTTGACTCAGTTCACTGTATTTGAGAAATGAGACCTTATCAGAGATATTTGTTGCAAAAATTTTCCCCCAGTTTTCTGCTTCCCTTTTAATTTTGGTCATAGTGGTTTTGTTTGTGCAAAAACTCTTTAATTTTACATAATCAAAATTATCTTACATTTTGTAATGTTCTCTATATTTTCTTTAGACCTAAATTCTTCTCTTATCCATAGATCTGACAAACTATTCCTTGCTCTCCTAATTTGCTTCTGGTATCACCCTTTATGTGTAAATGATGTACCCATTTTGACCTTATCTTGGTATACAGTGTGACATGCTGGTCTATACCTAGTTTCTGCTATACTGTTTTCTATTTTTCCCAGCAATTTTTGTCAAATAATGAGTTTTTGTTCCAAAAGCTTGAATCTTTGGATTTACCATATATTAGATTACTATGGTCACTTGCTATCATGTAATGTGTACCCAATTGTTTCAACAATCCAGCTAGCAGCTTCTGTGGGGGTGCAAGATACACCCACAGCCAGCACCCAGAAAGCTGCCAACAGCACATGTTCTTTTGATCTGCTTAACTAAGAAAAGCAAGGTTAAGGGGTTGGCAAGCTTACTTTAATTCAGCACACAAATATCATTCACTTAGTTCAGGAGAAGAGACCAGCACCCTGAACTTCAGAGCAAATTACAAAGTACAAACATCAACAGATAGACCCAATACAGATTCATAGTTACCAACAACTAGGTTCAACCCAGGAACTCAGAACAAGAGCTGGCCCAGAGTCACTCGCGCCACCACTGCTGCGGGAATGAGCTCCAAGGAAGAGGAGGCCAAGCCCTAGTTTTATATCACACTCGACTAACCCACGTGACCTAGAATCATCACAAAGAGGTGACTTAAACCCAGTGGTCTAAGAGCCTCTGCTGTCCCAGCCATGTAAACTAGGCCCTCCCTGGAGTTAGCCCCACCATGGGCCCCACCATAGTTGCCAATCCACACCCACATAGGTTTTACACCTAATAGGGGTTTGGGCCTGGGGCTTAGCACTTAGTAAGACTCAATGAAATACACTGAATTACTCAAAACAAACAAAAGCCAAACTTTTCAGGAGTACTTGTTGAACTAAGTGCTAAGGAGCCCATTTTGCTTCCCAACACACCAATCTATCCCTCTGACCCACCTCTCTATTTCTTAGCCAGTACCAGATTACTTTGATAATTGCTGCTTTGTATTACAGTTTGAGATCTGGCATGGCTAGGCCACCTTCCTTCACCTTCTTTTTTCGTTGATCCCCTTGATATCCTTGACTTTTTATTCTTCCAGATGAATTTTTCAACCAACATTTATTAAGCACTGACTGGTCAGGGACGCTGTTAGGCACTGGGAAGTGAAAAAATCGAACCCAAATTCCTCCTACCCCCCAAGGGTTTACATTCCTTGGGATGCTTGGGCGGGGAGTAAACAAGCTGGTAAATGCGAAACAAGTTCAGGAGAGACAGAACTCTAACACCCACAGGTAAGTAAGGTATGGCTTCCTTGGAGAGGCAGAAACCTCTCCAGGGGAACGAGGGCATTCAGGTCCAGGAACAGAGCTAGGAGAGAGCCTGTTGGACTGGAAGACACAAGGTGAAGGGTGATGAGTCTCAAAAGGTGGGCCCGAAATCAACAGCTTACAGGCTGTCTTGCGGCAAAGCCATCGGGTCAATTCTATAATTATGCCCATTTTGTGGATGAGGACCCCAAGGCCCAGGGGAGGGACCGATTTGTTTCAGGGCTGTCCAGAGAGGATATGTCAACCCTGAGATTTGAACTCGATGGTTTGAAGTTCAATACTAGTTTGCTATACCATGCTACCATCCAGATAACTGGCTCACCATCCAACACACAGCCACATTTGGTTACAGTAAGGCCACAGAATCCCACCAGGCCATCTCCATTGGCCCCTTCCCCACTCACATCTCCCTTAAAAATCTCACTAATGCTACCTGCTCCCCTGAGCCCAGAGCCATTCAGGCCAAGCCCCAGGGCCACTGCAGGCCACCAATGCTGATGGTCAGAGGGCCCCTGGATTGCCCTAGTCACCTGGCTGAGCACATGGTCCAGGGGGCAGGTCCCGGCATCTACCAGCTGGAATGACTCCCCTCAGGGTAGGTGTACCAGGCCCATGATGCATGCCCACCCTAACCCTCCAAATGAAGTGTTGAATAGATGCTTTCTTGGAGAAGCATCAAGCTGCTCTAGGGGAGAGGGGGTGCTGCTGCCCATTCTCTGCCTGGATGGCCTCGCCCTAGGGCCCCTTCTCTGATGTTTCTCAGATCATGGACTTCTCCTTTTTGCTCCTAAGACATCTTTAGGAATGTTGGTCTATCCCTCTGCCTGCTCCCTCCCTTCCTCTCCCCCGTCATCCACCTTTTAAGGCAGGGAGGGATGGGGACCCTCCATGGAAGGGGGCTGGAGCCTGAAGTACCCTTTGCTCTGGGCCCCAAAGCCCCTCCCAGAGTCCACTCATTGTCTACTGTCCTGCTCTGAGGAGCACCCACCTGCCCACCCTTCTGTGCCCCAATCCTGTGGCCCAGACCTGACCCTGGCAGAAGAGTCCATGAGAATCAGAGAAGCCCACCTACATCCCTCTTCCTAGCCTCTGTCCTGGGCAAAGACGAGAGGCAGAGGGCGAGGGCTGGGGTTAGGAGAGAGCTGGACAAGCCTGAAGTCTTCCTTGTCCAAGGTTCTCCTCAGGTCCTCCCCCTGCCTCCAGCCCAGCCCTGAGACATGTCTAGAGACACCGGGGAGGTGGCTGTGGGGTGACGATGGGCCCTTGTTCTGTCCCTGGCCAGGCACAGAGAGCCTGCAGAGCCCAGCACAAGTGCAGGCAGGGACCGAAGTCTCAGCTTCCCTCCCGTGCTCCTCGCTTGGGGCCTCCAGTGTCAAGTCCACAATCTCAGACAAGTGACCACAAGAACCTCCATTTTCTCTAGCTTCTCCTGCCCCAGGACCCATCCTAGCTGGGGGGGGGGGCACCCTAGGCCATGATCTCAATCCCTTTTCTCTTCCTGAGCCTTTCTTTGAAATGCCTGGAAAACTTTCAGACCCCACAGACATCTTGGCCTGACCAAGTGGGTGAGACAGGGCTGGGTCCATAGCAGCCAGGGAGAAACCCGGCAAAGAGGCAAGCACACCAGTTCTCACCACCAAGGATTAGTGAGATAGGTGACCTCCATAGTTCCTAACTCCAGGCGGTAGGCCAGTGGCAAAGGAGTGTGTGTGTGTGTGTGTGTGTGTGTGTGTGTGTGTGTGTGTGTGTTCCACAGCTGGGAATGAAAAGAATCCACTTGGGGTAAGGGCAGGGCCTTGGCCACACTAGTTGGCCTTTAGAGAGCATGGTGGCAGTCCCTGTAAGGTACCCTCCATCTTCGCTCCTTTCTCCCAGATCTGGGAAGGGATCCTCTGAAAATTCCTCAAGTCTCTGGGCTAGAAGGACCCCAGACTAACATCATCATTCAGCTCTCAGCCCTAAATGAATCTCCTTCCACCCCAAAGACTGTGATCCCCTTATAATTTAGAACACGTGATCATGGATGTAGAGATGGACCCCAGAAGGCATTTTTCGCCAACCTCATCATTCAACAGAAAAGGAAACCAAAGCTGTCAGAGGTGTAGGGCCACACCGTAATAAGGGGCAGAGCCTAGGTTCTGACCCAGCTCTGCGGACTCAAGATGGTGTTTCATGCAGAAGTCCTTCGGTGTCCTCACAGAAGAAGGGAATCCCAGTGTCCCATAGACTAGTCAGGGACGCCCACTACTATCCTAGTGAAAAAAAATGGGAAAAGCTTCACTCAAGAGCATGTGGGGAGTAGGGGCCTTTCCCACTGGGGTCCAGCTCATGCCTTCTAACTCTAGTTTTCCCCACTGCTGCCTGATGGAGGCATCCTTCAAGGTCATTGACATGGAGTGGATTTGTGGGGCCCTTCCTGGCCCAGGGACAGGTACCTCTTTGTAGGAGTGGGGCCAAGGTTCAGGCCAAGGGGAAGTGACCCCCGGGAGGGAGGGGAGCACCCCTGGTTTGGTATAGGGTAGGGTTCTGACATCTTGCTCGAAAAAGGTTTATGGCTCTCACAGGGAGGAGTTACAGAGTGTTACAGAGAGAGGGCCAGGAGAGCCAGTGGGCACCCAGGCAAGGTTAGGCAAGGCTCCCTCTCCCTGCCTGCGCTTTCTCAAGGCTTCCTATGGCTAGACTGAACCAAATTATGTCTTCTTCTTGGCCTCAGCCAGCTTTTTGGCGAGAGCCACCGCCTCCTCCTTCTTGGCCCGATTTTCGCTGTACCAGTCCTCTGCCAGCAGGGTTCCCAGGGCTGCAAGGACCAGAGCAGCCAGGCCCATCTTGATGAGATTGGTCACTGAGTAGTTCCTGGGGATGAGGCCTAAGGAGACATAAGTACCCAAAGAACCATAGCATTGGGAGGGACTGCTCAGGGCCCCTGGACCAACCTGCCCCTGAAGGAGAATCCCGTCTGCAGAATCCCTTCTTGGGGGTTTTGGAAGACCCCCGAGGAGGTGTACATGTCCCCTTCCAAGTCAGCACTTTCCACTCTGGGAGAGCACTCATAGTTAGAGAGTTCTGACTGCCAGCCTAATACTGCTCCTTTACCCATTGTCCTCTGGGTGTACTACCAATATGGTGTCCATCCACAAAATAGCCCTTCAGACACTTGAAGGCAGCCCTCCCATTGCTCATGAGTTTTCTCTTCTCCAGGCTCAATGCCTCCACTTCCTTTCATGGTTACTCAGAGGGCACCCACTCCCGGCCCTTCCCTCTTGTGATCTCCCTGCACTGCATGTTCTATAGCTTTTCATTGCCACTCTTTTGACCCTTCCTGAAGTCTTGGCCCACTGAAAGACCTGGGATGTGCTGCTAGGGATGCCTCGTCCACTCTGGACTTCCGAAGTTGATTTTTTGAACCTAAATGCAGGACTTTACATTTATCTCTACTAAGCATCATAAGCCATTTGAGATCTGACTCTGCCCTCCAATTTGGTAACCATGCCTCCCAGGTTAGTGTCGTCCTAAAACTGGATAAGAATTCTACCCATGCCTGCATCTAAGTCACTAGAGGACAAGCAAAGTTAAGCATCTTAGGATCAAGGAGAGATCCCTGGGGCATCCCCTAGAGACCTACCTCCATGTTGACAATGATCCATTGTGGGCAGCTTTTGGACCCCACTATTCAGCCATTTCTGATTCCACCTAAGGAGGCTCTTCTACATTGCCCATAGGATATGGGCTACTTTGTCAAATACTTCCCTGAACTCGAGGCATACTGTTGCCATGGAGTGCCCTTCTTTCCCTTCTTAGTAACCTTGTCAACAAAGGAATCATCACTGTGGCATGATCTGCTATTGAAGACATCTTGACCCTTTAGTGACCAGCACCTCCTCTTCTACAAGGTCACAAACCATCCCTTTCATAACACATTCTAGAATTCTGCAGGAGATTCTACTCTTGTCCCACATTCTCCACCGCCATATCTGTTTCTCCCTGCAAAGATGCTGAGCCCCATTGCTTTCCTCTGTCCCTCCAGGCACGGGTTTCCTTTGTGTCCTTAGAAGCCTCTCAGTCTTTGAGATCCTCTGCCTCCCTCTGTGATTGGGTACAGAACACTATTGCTGTCATTTATTCACCTAGTGGCTACCTAGAAACTTCCTTCTAGCTCAAAGTCCTATGGGTCCAGTGTCTGACGCACAGTCTTTCTCTCCATACTTCTTTCTCTCTGTCTTCATGCCAGGGGACTCCAATAGACTTACTGATGGACCCTCTGACACCTTCATGATAGCCTCCTCTCCCATGAGCTATGCTTACCATCTGCCCCAGTAGCCCAGGCATAGCCATAGAATCACCCAACACAGGCTTCTTCCTTGATTTTCAGCCCAGAAATGACACATCTTCTTTCCTCTCCCCAAGCCCCAGTACCTCCTTCTGTCCCCGGCAGGGGATCTCACCTCCTATCACCGGGCTAATCTCTTCTCCTGCATACCTTTACTCTCCCTCTCCCAGAATCCGCCATCTTCTCCTCCTCATGTCTTGCCTCAGAGAAGGAGATGGCCTTCTTGTTGTTAAGGGAAGCTCTTCTGCCTGTGTCCCAAATCTTAGCCTTCTTGCCTCCTAGGAGCTGGTTCCCATCCCTGTTTTCAGGCTATTTTCTTGCTTCCTACAAACAAGCTCAGGTCCCCATCATCCTTTAAAAACAAAACAAAAGACAACCCTGCTTTCCAACCCCTCAAGCTATTGACCTCTATCTCTCCTTTCTTTCCCTGCTAACATGCTCCAAAGCCCCTCCTGCCACTTCCCCAGCTTTAACTCACTGGTCAACCCCTTGCCATCTGCTTGGAAAGCCCATTCCCCCACTAAGACTGCTCTGAAAGGGGCCAAATCTGATGGCCTTTTCTTAGGCCCTGCCTTCCCCACCTTTCTGCAATGACTGCCACCTTCCTCTCCTCCTTCTCCTCTCCAACTCCCTCTTTCCTTGGTTCATGAAGTCACTCTTTCCTCTTTCTTCACCTATCTTTCTGGCCTCCTCTAACACTCCTTTCCAGGACCTGTATCTCTTGTCCCCTTAGTGTGGGCACTCCCCGGGACTTTCTCTAGGACCGTCTCCTCTTCCTCCTCTCTTTTTGATGTCCTCAGCTTCCCAGAGTCATGGATCACCATGAAGATCACCCCTACATCTATAGATCTAGCTCTAGAGAGAAAGAGAGAGAGAGAGAGACAGAAACAGAAATAGAGATACAGATACAGAGAGAGAGACAGACAGACAGATATAGATAGATAGATAGATAGATAGATAGATAGATAGATAGATAGATAGATAGATAATAGACAGAGAGAAAGAGAGGAGAAGGAAGAGAGGGAAGGAGGGAGAGAGAGAGACAGAGAGACATACAGAGAGAAAGACAGAGACAGAGACAGAGAGGGATAGAGAGAGAAAGAGATAGAGATAGAGAGACAGAGACAGAGATGGAGAGAAAGAGACAAAGAGAGACAGAGAGAGGGAGGAGAGAAAAGGGGGGAGAGAGAGAGGAGAGGGAAGAAAGGGAAGGAGACAGACACAGAGACAGAGAGAGAGAGACAGAGTCAGACAGACAGAGAAAGAGCTCCTTTTCTGTCTTGTCTTCCTGAGCTTGCCTGATTCATTAGGGCAAATCCTTAACCAATATTTTTTTTCAATGCTTCTTTGAGGGAATGGTAGGGCCCATGGAAAGTTTTTGCTTTTAGGTTTTTTTTTTTGTTGTTGTTCTTAAAGGATGCTGGAGATTTGAGTATGTTTATAGGCACTTGGGAAAGAGTCAGTAAATGGAGAAGAACTGAAGATTAGAGAGAAAGGATGATTGTGGGTAGTGGCCAGAGAATTGTTTAGGGAGGGGTAAAAGCATTGTCTTGCTGCTGTGAGGACTTGATATTAGATTTCACATTTACAGTAGATCTGGCCAGCTCTGTGGCACACCACTAGGAGACACTGGAGGACTTCAGGGAAGATGTTAAATTCTGTTTTAAGAAACAGTGACAGAATCTTTAAGCACACAAACACAAAATTCATTCCTTTCTAGGCTGTACTCCAGACTTTCTCTACCATGCCTCAGAAACCTTTGGATTCTCCCTCCAGCCCTGTAACTGGAAGTAGCTTCTTCAGATATGTTTGAATCTTAAAGGGATAATTGCATTATGGTTTCTTAGGGGTCTCTGTATCCGTATTTACAAAGGGGACTGCCCCCTTTTATTTGTCAATGGGGTGATCAACCTTTACCTCTTCCTATATTTACTTAAAGGGGTGATGGTGAAGGGGGAAAATTCAGATGAGAAAGAGAGTAAGGGAGTATTAAAGACATGGAAACAAAAATTTGGATAAAAGAAGAGGAGGGATTGTAAGAGATGGGGGGAACGGTTTTGTTACTACACAGTTGAAGGTGTCCTCCCCCTCCCCCACCCCAGCTTTAGCAGACACCAGGCCTCAGGTCTGTCAGGTGAAAGGTCAGAGGTTTGTACACATGCTTAAATGAGCCATTTGAGGAGGGCATGACTTAGGCAGTCAGGGGGTTGTATCTGGCCAACGAAGAGCCTGGTGGGAGATTCAAGGTGAGGGTCTATTAAAGGACTGGCATCTATCTGAGTCCTTTGTATTTTTTCCTCTACTCTGTTCAGGGGAGGTACCCATTTATTCGGAGGAATAAATGTAAATTATAATTAAAACATTTAAAAAAACCCACTTCTTCATACCTGCCTTTCAGAAGGGCACCCAGACCAGCTGTAGTTCCTTGTTTTCTCCACCATGCCCCCTTAATGGGTACCTTCCTGTCCTCCATCTCCTTTCAGCTGCCTTTTATGTGCTGTCTTCCCCCCCACCCCTGCTCTTCGAAGGTAGGCAATCTTCCTTTTGCTTGTTAGTGTATTACCAGGTCTTAGCATGGTGCCTGGCACACGCAAAGCATTTAATAAATTCTTCTTTATTTACTTACTGAAAATAGATTAGAAGGGACAGAAAGCAAGTAAGATTCTCATTTTATTTTGTTCAAGTTTATGTAGAGATGCATAAATATATGTTATATTCAATATATAGTATGTATACATATATCTGTGCATTTATGTGTGTTTATTTATGTATATATATATATATACATATATATACACAGAGAGAGAGAGAGAGAGTATTGTAACAACAATGTTGCTAGCAGCTGTTGTTGAGGTGAAAGACCCAAAAAGACCAGCAACAAGAGCTCACAGAAGGCTGCTAGCACAGGTTCTTTAATCTGTTTTTCTAAGGAAAGCAACTTACTTTAGTCAAACATACATATACTATTCACTTAGTTCAGTGGGAAAAGCCAGCGCCCTGAACTTCAGAGCAAACACAAACAGAAAATATCAACAGATCTAACAACACAAACCAGTAGACAGGCTCCTAGCTTTCTGTCCAACTTCTCAGTACATAGTTACCAGGAAAGCACCAACATCTGGGTTTTCAAGCCAGGGGCTCTTAACAACGGCTGCCCAGATTCTCATCTAGTCAAATCACACAACACTCTTCCAGTGAGTGAGAGCCTCAAACAAAAATGCTAACCTCTGAGTTTATAGGGCCTGAAGGCTTCATACCTAACCAGCAAAAGGGTGTGGGCCTGGGGCTTTGCACCTAGTAAGACTTAATCGAAGGTACTTGATTATCATTCTAAAAGAGAAAACAGTAAAAAAAAAAGTCCCACCTTAATTACCAATACAAGTATATATGACTATTTCTTTTTATCACAATGTAGCTTTTATTTAAAGTCTGTGTTATTTTATTCCCAGTTTTCTTTGATTGGTTTTGTAGTTATTGCTATCAATTTCATAAGAAAATTATTGAAACAGAAACAAAAAACTCCCCAATAACAAAGTGATCTTTCTACCATGGTCTGACCATGTCACACCTGCTTAATAAACTTAATTGCTTCCCTGTTACTTCCAGAATCCAATATCAAATTCTCTGTTTGGCTTTTAAAGCCCATCATAAACTAATCCCTTCCTACCTTTCTAGTCTTCTTACAACTTACTTCCCTCCACAGACTCTTTGATCCAGTGATGATGGCATCCTTGCCCTTCCTTGAGCAAGACCCTCCATCTTCTGACTGTAGATATTTTCTCTGGCTATTTTCCAGTCCAGGAATGCTCTTCCTCTTTACCTCTGCCTCCTGGCTTCCCTACCTTCCTTCAGGGCTCACCTTTTTATTTTTTTATTATTTAATATTTTAGTTTTCAACATTGATTTCCACAAGATATTGAGTTACAAATTTTCTCTCCATTTCTCCCCTCCCCCCACCTTAAGATGGAATATATTCTGATTTCCCCTTTCCCCAGTCTGCCCTCCTTTCTGTCACCTCACTCCCCTCCCCATCCCTTTTCCCCTTTCTGTCCTGTAGGGCAAGATAGATTTCTATACTTCATTGCCTGTATATCTTGCTTCCCAGTTGCATGTAAAAAGAACTTTTTTTGAATATTTGTTTTTAGAATTTTGAGTTCCAAATTCCCTCCCTTCTTTCTTCCCCACCCACCCTCCTTGAGAAGGCAAGCAATTCAACATAGGCCACACATGTATCATTATGCAAAACACTTCCATAACAGTTATGTTGTGAAAGACTAACTATATTTCCCTCCATCCTATCTTGTCCCCCTTTATTGAGTTTTCTCCCTTGACCTTGTTCCTTTTCAAAAGTGTTTGCTTTTGACTACCTCCTCCCCCAATCTACCCTCCCTTCTATCATCCCCCTCTTATACCCTTCCCCCCTACTTTCCTGTAGGGTAAGATACCCAATTGAGTGTATGTTATTCTCTCCTTAGGTCAAATCTGCTGAGAGCAAGATTCACTCATTCCCTTTCACCTGCCTCCTCTTCTGTTCCATCACAACTGCTTTTTCTTGCTACTTTTATGTGAGATAATTTAACCCATTCTATCTCTCCCTTTCTCCTTCTTCCAATATATTCCTCTCTTACCCCTTAATGTTATTTTTAGATATTATCCCTTCATATTCAACTCACTCTGTGCTCTCTCTCTCTCCATATATATATATATATATATACATATACATATATATACACATATACATATATATATACACATATATATACATATATACATACATACATATATATACATATATACATACATACATACATACATATATATATATATATATATATACACATAGCCGCCCAAACTGGGCTCCACTCCACTCAGCTCCTCTCCCCTCCGCTCCCAGCTCCGTGCAGGGTAGACCTTACCCAGAGACCATCCAGGCTGTCCTGGGCTAGAGCCCTGCTTCCCTATGCTATTTTGTGGGTTCTGCAGTTCTAGAATTGGTTCAGAGCCATTTTTATAGGTTTTTGGAGGGACTTGGTGGGGAGCTCATGCTAGTCCCTGCTTTCCAGCCGCCATCTTGGCTCCACCCCTCTTGGAAGCTTTTGATGTGAGCTCTTTGACTTTGTTGCCTTCTTCTGGCTGTATGTTTTGATCTTCTTTGTCACCAAAAAGTGAACATAGAGTTTGAGTTTTGGTCTGAGTTTGAGTCTGATGTTCCCAGCCAACTGCTGCAGCTGCAGACCTTGCACTTCTCTCATCCAGATCCAGCAGTTTTCCCACTGACCTGCTCCATTGTCTCTGGTGCTTGTGGGCTGAGGAGTCTGGGAACTGCCACAGCTCAGTGATTCAGTGTCCTGAGGCCTGCTGCATTAGGTCTACTCTGGCCTGGTCTCTTCAGGCACAGCCTGTGCTAGGCTGTGCTCTGCTCCCAGTACAGTGTGATAGACCCTTCCCAGCAACCATCCAGGCCTTCTTGGCTTGGAGACTAGTTTTCCTCTGTTATTTCGGGGGTGCTGTAGTTCTAGAATTTGTTTAGAGTCATTTTTACAGGTGTTTGGAGGGATTTAGGGTAGAGCTTAAGTGAGTCCCTGTTTTCAGGCTGCCATCTTGGCTCCATTCCTCCCCAAAGGCTCACCTTCTGCAAGCCTTTCTGGTTTCCCTTCTCTCCTCCCCCTTTAGAAGCCCTTCCCCTCATCATTACTGCCTAGCCCCTGATGATCATCTCTCCGTATTTTGTACCTGTCTTGTATGTACATAACGCTTTACATGGTGTCTCCCTTATTAGATAGTGAGCTCCTTGAGGGATAGGACTGTGTTTCTGTCTTCCTTTGTGTCCTCAGAGCTTAGTGCAGTGCCAGGCATGTAGTAAGTATTTGATAAATGATATTGACTGACTAATGGAAAGGACCTTTCTCCTCATCTCTACCTTTCAGAATTCCTGTCTGTCTTCAAGGCTCACCTCAGGTTCCATTTCCTCCATGAAGTGTGCCCTGATATCTCCAGTTGCTGAAGGGAGCTTCAGGGAGTTAAGTAGCTGCTCAGATGTGGGGTCTACTACAATGTTTTGTTATCTAACCTCAGCTGAGTGCAAGGAGTTTTCCAACTCCTCTCTAGCTGATTTCCCTTCTCATTTGCCACAGAAGCTATTATTCCAAACCTTCTTCCCTCAAGCCTCCCATGCTTCTCTCTCTTTCCTTCCCTCTGCTGAGGACTTCCCTCTTCTCCCCTTCTCTACTCTGCCCCAGGCCCCTTGTCATCATTCCTCTCCCTCTTCTCCTTTACTCCAGTCTATCATAATGAGGTCATTCTTCTCCCTGTCAAGGCCAAGCCTTCTGTATTCTTTCACTTTCTTTAGCAGATAGCATCCTCAACCTTCCCCCCTCTCTAATCTTCAGCCTTTCCTTCTCTGCTACTTTCAAACATTCCAGTCTCCTCCAGCCTTAAAAATAAATAACTTTCCCTAGACTCTATAATCCCAAGCGATCTCCTTCTATCTCCATTCTTAGCCAGACTCTAAGAAAAAGCTATAGACATGCTAACTCATGCTAACATGCTAACTTCTCACTGACTCCTCAACCTTTTGTATTCTGGCTATCCACACATCACTTAATTGAAAATACTCTTTCCAAAATTACCAATTGGTCAACCAGTAAACATTTATTAAGTGCCTACTAGGTGCCAGGCACTGTGCCAAGTTCTGGGTATACAGAAAGAAACAGACCCTGACTTCAAGGGAATTTGCAATCTAAGGGGTGGGGGGGGGAGACAACATGCAAACAAATACATTTAAAGTAAGATATCAACAGCATAAAAACCATTAAGAAAGAGAAAGCATTAGAGTTAAATGGGGTTGGAGAAGGCTTCCTGTAGAAGGTGGGATTTTAGTTGAGACTTATGGGAAGTCAGAGATGTCAGTAGCTGAAGCAAAGGAGGGATGGAGAGTGTTCCAGGTGTAGAGGGCAGCCACAGAGAATGCCTGGAGCCAAGACACAGAGGGGCTTCTTCGTGTAACAGCCAAGAGGTCAGTGTCACTGGACTGAAGAGTGTTGTGGAGTGAGGTGTGAGAAGGCTGGAAAGGTAGGAGGGTGCAAAGCTAGGAAGGGCTTTGAAGGTTAGACAGAGAACATTGTATTTGCTCCTGGAGACAATAAAGAAGGAGCCACGGGAGTTTATTGAGTAAGGGAGAGGGGGTGATGTTGTTGGACCTGCGTTTTAGAGAAACCACTTTAGCAGCTTAATGAAGGATCGATTGGAGTGGGGAGAGACTTAAGGCAGGCTAACCCAATGGTCCTGCAGTGTTGATGTGATTAAAGATCTTCCTAGCCCATTCAATAAGGCCTTTACTTACACCCCTTACTTACTAGGTGAGAGGCCTCATTAGGTCAAGAGAGGTGTGGAACCCTCAGGGCTCTAAGGAGAGGTGCTAGGACCAGAGCCAATTGCATGATGAGTTCTAACCAATCAGATGTGCATGAATTCAGCCAATCAGAGACCTGAGTTCTAGCCAATTAGATGCCGGCTAGGGCTGTATATAAAGAGAGCCCAGAGTGTGAGAGAAGCAGAACTGAGAAGCAGACATTGAGAAGACATTGAGAAAGGAGATTTCGATAGAGACTGCAGAGTGGAGAGTGCAGACCAGAAAGTTGAGGAGATCAAATAGCTAAGAATCTACAGCATCAAGAGATTGGAGAACTGAGAATCCAGAGAATCCAGGAGACTGCAAGGATTCTGAGAACTGCAAGAGCTTTCAGAATTGTGGGAGAGGACACAGGCAAACAGACAGTGAGGATTTATGAATGATTATTTAAGGGAAGGCCCTAGCAGGGAGGAAGGTTACAGGATGACTTGGTTCCTTGCTATAATACTGTGTTATAATTTCTTTGTTGCTACATTGAGGGGGGCTAACTGGTTTTGGAATATAATTACTCCTATATCAAATTGGGGTTATTGGTCTTGAGATTGGATCCTCTGGTGTCTAAATAAATATTATACTTCCTCTGCCTTCTACCTAGAGAGTTTTTCATAACCATACAGGCAGGTTCATGGTCATCCTTGAGGTCATGAATCTTGCCTTACTAATGCAGGTCCAGGTATGAGATGATGAAGGCCTGAACCAGGGTGAGGGCAGTGTCAGAGGAGAGAAGGGGCATATGTAACAGTAAGGCAATAATAACAATGTAGATGATAATTGTCAAAATGCCTGTGTAGTTCTGTATCGCAAAGTATACAAGACTCTCCACATAGAAGGTAGAAGAAGTAAACCATTTGTTCAGACACCAGAGAACCACATCCCACAAGCCATTTGTCCAGTCTACCACAGCAGTAAAACATTCTACACACCATATAACAACCTGGAGACTCTCCATCCTCAAACCTCTCCGACCCTCTGCTGAGGTCTTCCCCAAAACAAACTCACAGTACAACTAAGTCAGCCTGTTCAGTTCTAACAATCATGAGAGCAGCCACCAGCAGCCATAACATCTTTCTCTCTCTCTCTCTCTCTCTCTCAGCATTTCCTGTGACACAACTTCCTTTTCCTGTCAGGAAACTCCTCCCACCATGTAACTTAGGCTTCCTGTGAAGGTCACATGGCCTATCAATGGGTGGGAAAGATCTTCAAATCTAAATTGCTACTACAGCTTATTCAAGAGATGTTACAAAGGCGAACTCAACAGGACTTGGCAACAACTTAAGTATGAGGGGTGAGAGAGAGCGAGGAGTCCAGGATGGCCCCTAGGTTGTATGTCTGATGCATTAGGATGATAGCGTTGCCCTCTATCGTAATAGGGAAGGTGAGAGGTAGGGAGGATTTAGGGGGAAAGATTTCATCTTGCACATGCTAAGTTTAAGATGCCTACAGGGCATCCAATTTGAGACATCTGATAGGCAGTTGGAGATGCAAGATTGGAGGTCTGCAGAGAGTTTGGGGCAGGATGGGTAGATTTGAGAATCATTAGAGTTGGGATGATCATTAAATCCATGAGAGCTGATGACATCACCCAGTGCTGTGGTATGGAAGAGAAGAAGAGAAGGGCACCCAGGCCAGAGACCCAATAATTTCTTAATTGCCAAATCTGATGGTCTTTTACCAAATGTTTGTCCTTTTCACCCTCTCGTCTTACTTGAAACTGTTGACCACTCTCTTCCTCCTGGAGGCTGTCTCCTCTATGGTTTTTATGATCCTACTATTTTCTGGATCTCATCCTACCTATCTGACCACTCCTCCATCTCCTTTGCTGGATCCTCATTGGTACCACATTCCCCAATGGTGAGTGTCTCCTAAAACTTTCTCTGGACCCTCTTCTCTTCCGTCTCTTGGTGAACTCATCAGCTCCCATGGCTTTCTTTATCATCTATCTGCAGGTGACTGTCAGATTAAGATGGTCTGCCCCAGCATCTCCCCTGAGCATTAATCCATCATTATTATCTATTGCACATTTCACACTGAATATCACACTCATCATCTTTCCCCCAAACCAAACTTGTTTTCCCTTTTTCTGTTGAAATTCATCCAGTCTCTCAGATTTGCCATCTCAGCACTTTCCTAGATGATATCTTCTGCCTCACCAAACATTCAATCAGATGCCAAATCATGCTGATTTTTTTAAACCTCTGTATCATTTCTTGCATCCATTCGTTTGTTTTTGCTCAGCCAGCTGCCATCTTGGTTTAGCCTCTCACCTAAATTGTTGCAATAGCCTCATTAGTTTCCCTGCCTCCAAACTCTCCCCTACTTAAGTCCTTCCTCTGCTCAGCTGGCCAAGTAATTTTCTTTAAGTGAAGATATGACCATGCCATTCTTTTACTCAGTGAGTGCTAAAAAGTAGGATCTCCTCTGACATTTAATGCCCTTCACAAACTGGTCCCAGTCTATCTTGCTATTATATCTCCCCTTTTTGCACTCTGTGAGTCAGATAAACTGGCCTTCTCTGCATTCCTCATACACGACACCCCAAGTCCCATCTCTGCACCTTGTACTGGCCATCCCCAATGGCTAGAACATACCCATGCTCACCTCCGCCTCATACAGCTGCTCTGGAGCCAGCTCAAGCACCGCCTTCTGAATTAAGCCTTTCCTAATCCCCTTGGTGGCTCGTACCCTCCCTCCCAAACCACCACTGAAGGCTTTTACTTTGCATTTATTCTGTATATCTTCATTCTTCATATTCTTTTATATGTAGATTTTGTCTGCACTGATAGAACATGAACTCCTTGAGGGCAGGAACTAATTTCTTTTTGTCCTTGTAAGCCTAATAGCAAGCACAGTGCTTGCCCCACATCTGGTGCTTGATAAATGTTTTTTGATTAATTCATACAGTCAACAGCCATTTATTAAACACCTACTGTGTACTAGGTACTTAAGGAAGTGAATGTTGAAAATTAAAAATAAATAAATTGACTTATTTTTTAAAAAGACCTTTCTATCTCCTTGCCACTGCCACCACCCTGGTGCAGGTCCAAATCACCTGTTTAGAAGGTAGAAATGACAAACTTGGGATTAGATATGTAAGGTGAAGGACCAAGAATGACACAAAGGTAGTGAGCTGGAGTGACTGGGAGGTTAGTTGTACCTTCTACAGCAGTAAGAAGTTTGATGTTTGGGGGAAGGACAATGAGTTTGACTTTGGCCATGTTTGAGTTTATGATGCCTGTTGGACATCCAAACCAAGATGTGCAAAAGCAGCTAGCTGTGTTAGCCTGGAGTTCAGCATAGTCTGCTTTGATTTGCATTCTAACTCTATAGATCTTTCTCTGGATGTGGATGGCATTTTCCATCATGAGACTTTTGGAGTTGTCCTTGAGTAGCTGGGAAGAGCTAAGTCTACCAAAGTCAGTCATCGCACACTGTCCCTGTTACTGTGTACAGTGTTCTCCTGGTTCTGCTCATTTCACTCAGCATCAGTTCATATAAGTCTTTCCAGGTTTGAGAAAGATCTTTTTTGGAAAGACGCTAAGAAGATAGGATGGAAAGGACTTAGCAACAGATTGGATATGGGGTGGTGAATGAGTGTGATGAGCAGGTTGTGAGCCTGGACGACAGGGTTGATAGTGGCGTCCTTGACCGTAATAGGAGAGTTAAGAAGATTGGAGGGTTTGGGAGGAAAGGTGGGGAAAGGAAGGGAACGAGCATTTAAGAAGAGCCTACTATGTGCCAGGCATATGCTAAGCATCTAAGAAGAGCCTACTATGTGCCAGGCATATGCTAACCATTTTACAAATATTACATTATTTGATGAGTTCAGTCTAGAATGCAGTGAATTTAAGATGTCTATAGCACATACAGTTTGAGGCGTCCAGTAGGCAGTTAGAGAGGGAGGATTGCAATGGGAAAAAAAAGAGAGAAAAGGGATAAGACTCAGGCATCTGAGTCAAGACAGAGGAAGGGGAGGGGCAAAAGCTGTCCCAAGAAACACAAACAAGTAATTAGGACTCACTGCATTTCTTTGTGGTTATTTTTACACACTTTCACTTACTTTTCTGTTTATTTTTTAAAAAACCACTTAACTTCTGTTATGTGTCCAAATGAATGCAAAGATACGATCTCTTCAATGTGATGTCATACACATGCTAAGAATTTGCTAAACACTAATGAAAGAATCTCTATTACCACATTCCAGCTAGGTGGGTTGTATGTAGGGCCAGGGGTCTGAGTTCCAATTCAGCCTCAGACCCTTACTAGCTGTGTGGCACTGACCAAGCCACTTAAATTCTGTCTGCCTCAGTTTCCTCATCTGTAAAATGAGGATAATAATAGCACCTCCATAGCACCATAGCAGGGTTGCTGTGAGGATCACATGAGATAATAATTGTAAAGCTCTTAGAGCAGTTCCTGGCACAGAGTAAGCATAATATTAATGCTAACTATTACTATTACTACTACAAATTTCTTTAGGGAGTATATTTTAATCATGGTATATTATATTCTAATTAATGTTCCCTTTGGCCCCAAATGGTTAGGTTAGTTTGTTATCCATGCTTTGGTATATCTGAGGTTTCAAGTGATGTTGAAAGCGACACAATTATTAATTAATTAATTAATTTTGGGAGGGAGGAAGGCAAGGCAATCGGGGTTAAGTGACTTGCCCAAGGTCACACAGCTAGTGAGTGTGTCAAGTGTCTGAGTCCAGATTTGAACTCAGCTCCTCCTGACTCCAGGGCTGGTGCTCTACTCATTGATCCACCTAGCTGCCCCCACAGAATTATTTATTGCAAATTGATAATGTGACATAAAATAGCCCAAATGCTACCTAAAGTACATCAAAGTGGTGTCCTCCATTCAGTATAATCTTAAAATTCGAGGGCAAAAATGCAACCAAAAAACCAAATAAGCTGTCTTTTCTTTGGAGCAAAGTTCTTGTGTACAAAAAAATCAAAAGAATATGAAAGGTGCTAATGCTTAATTAGTCCATTGTCTCCGCTCATATTCTCACCTTAAATGTACACTTGGGTATAATTCACATAATGATCTGCTATGGCAGGTGCTTTTATTTTAATGAGCAGCCATAAAATTAAAAGATGGTAGAGATGAGCAGGGAGGATATTTGTTCTTCCTCAAACAGTGTACATCCAAAGACCTCTGAAGTTCTAGACATGCAATTTTATGTCAATTGCCTTGCTCTTGGTGTCATGTAAGGGATGGAATGACTGAAGAAACCAAAGTCCAAGACATGAAAGGGGATGTTTCCATAATCTGTCAAAGATCTCAGTTAGATACAAATGATGCTGTCCCTAAATAAAATCTACCAAACATTCTCAATAAATGACTATGCTATTGTTTTGCTAGGTTTCACGTATAAATATTAGTTAAAAACAGTAGCCAGTAGACAGGAAGAGATGAAAGTGTAGACAGTGGAGGGAGCAATCTCCTAGAGGAGACAGGATGGAATAAGATTGTTTGTGCCCATAGAGGAGTAGCCTTGGCAAGGAGAAGGGCCACTCCATCTTCTGAGAAAGGGGTGAACGTGGATATGGTGACAGAAGGCATCTGAGTGATGAGGAGTTGGTGTGACAAGAAGCTCTCAGAAAATACCTTCAATTTTTCAATGAAATATGAGGCAAGTATCTCAGCTGAGAAGCTGGGGGAAGGAGGAAGCAATGGGAGGCATGAGGAAGGATGAGAAGTTTTAGAAAAGCCACCGTGGTAAGCAGACTAGTGAGTCAATCAGGGTGGGGACGGGTGGTGTAGAAAAGTTGCCTAGCAGCAGTGATTGTCTAGTTGAGATTGTTAATGTGGTCCACATGGTTTCTTGCTCTTCTCCAGCTTCATTCAGCAACATGTGGGTAGGAAGGAAGGGAGAAAGTGGATCATGGGAGTGATGCAGGGCTGTCTTGGAAGGTCAAGGCAGGTGATGGGATAGGGGGGCAAGGTATTCAAGAGAAGAAGATGGGGTAGAACTGAACTGGTTCGCTAAGGGTCAAGACAGTGAAAGGAGGAGAGAGTGGCCAGTACAAGGGAGATGGCTCCAGCCTGGGCTTCATCTGCCTGCCGCCTGACCACTGACCTGTCTTCTCTCTCTCCCCAGCTCCTGGGGCCACCGTGATGCCCACTCACATCACACTACTCTGCTTTGGTGAGCCTTGGAGATAGAAGATCTAAGAAGGTCTTGAAGAGGGGGGCTCTCACAGATGGAAGGGACCTTGGAGACGCCTGAGTCCACCCAGTCTACACACATGGAAGTCTTTTCAAGGGGGGAGGCCTGAGCCTCAGAGAGGGGAGCTGGTTGATGGAGGTCACCTGATCAGCCAGGCAAAGGTCCATGACAGGAATCCAGGTATCCTGTTGTCCAGCTAGGTCTTCTTTGTGTAATCCTCAAGCCTGGGCTGTGGATTGTCGATCTCCTGCTTCTTGGGAGAGAGTGCATGCGGTGGGAAGCAGATGGAGTGTCCTTTCTCATGGCGGGGTTTTCTCTGACAAGACCGACAAGACCGTGTCTGGGTCAGAGAATAAGGAACAGTCAGATAAGCCTTTCCACCTCTCATCTTCCCAGTCCTCCTGACCCTCATTTGTCTTAGCACAGACTGGGAAGCTGGGGAGGGACTACTTGAGAGCCTGGGCAGGGTTGATGGGAGCATCTGGGAGGAGGGGAGGGAGGGAGGGTTACAGGGACCTCTGGGCTCTGATTCTTTTCCAGAGGCACTTCCTAAATGGAGTCACAGAGAGTCAGAAATGACCAAAAGGACTAATCAACAACTCTTTCCCCAACTCTCCCCTCTTCCCTAAAACTCCCCTCTGCCCCTCCTCCCCCACCTGCTTCTGGATGAGTTGAATGCATTTCGACTCCAGAGTCTTTGCATGCCTGTGTATCTCTGGGCCTCCTTCTTACATCTAACTGTCACCCCACCCCACCGCAAAACCCATCCTCCTTCAACTGGAGACCACAAGGAAGAAGAAAAAGCTGTTAGTTCCCTTTCCTAAGAAGGCTGGGGATTGGGAAACATTGCTAAGCTGGCCACAGCAGGATCCTCTGCCTCTGGCTCTGCCTGACCTTCTCTCCAGAGCTGGGGCCACTATGAGGTCCACAACCATTGCCCTGCTCTGCTTTGGTGAGTCCTGGGGAGGGCTCCAGGTATGGGGTCTCCTGCAGCTTTTACAGTGGTCTTACAGATCACTGTGGCCAGTCCCCAGCCCACACATATCTTTTACAAAGGGAGAAACTGAGGCTCAGAGGGGGAACTGATTTTCTTGGAGGTCCCAGTGAGTGGGAACAGGATCCAGGTCTCCTGAAGCCCAGTTAGCCCATCTCAGTCCAGTCTCCAGGTCCAGACTCTGGCTTCCTTTTTCTTTCATCTCTAGGGCTGGGTAGGAAGGAAGTGGGGAGCCATGTCTAATGGGGGTCTTCTCCAAACAGGACTGTGCCTGGGCCAAGGGATCAAGGCACAGGCAGGTGAGGCCCTCCCCCCTCCCCAAGCCCTTCTGCACCTTATCCCCATTTGGCCCAGACTGGCTGATTGGGGAGGGAGGATTTGGGAGCCTAGGGGAGGCTAATGGGGGTGTGTGTGGAAGGAGAGACTGGGAAGGGGAGGGAGGACCCCCTGGACCTCTGGGCTCTGATTCTCTTCCAGAGACATTCCTCAGACCCACCCTCGAGGCTGACTCAGGCCCTCTGATCCCCAAGGGGACACCTGTCACCCTCAGGTGCAAGGGGCATCCAGGGGCTACTTGGTATCGTCTGATGAAAGGAGAATTTCAGTTCCAGGATGTGCCTGGAACTGGGATGGAGGTGAATTTCCTCATCTTGTCTATGACAAATGACAGGGCAGGTACTTACCGCTGCCTCTACATGAACCAGTATGGCTTCTCAGAGCCCAGTGAGTCCCTGGAGCTGGTGATGACAGGTGAGGCAGGACCCCCCAGCACCAGCAGGGATGGAGCCTGTGTCTCCAGTAGATTCATCACCCCTCCCCCAATCTTCTGCTCTCTGCCCCCTGCCTCCAAGCCCAGCCTGGGCTTAGGGATTATGATGGCAGAGCCCTAACTCTGGAAAGGTGCCTGCAGAGTGTATGTGTGTCTGTGTCTGTGTACTGGGAAGATGGGAGACAGAGCTGCACAGGAGATTTGAGGGGAACACTCCAACCAGCAGAGGTGGGGTCAGCTATCCATGGTTATGGGGAAGGGAAAGCTGGGAGAAGATCCCTGCAGCTGACTGGGCAGAAGGATCCTGAGGACCCCTGGAGCCTGCCAGGGGAGGAAGCTTGTGCCCTAGCCTGTGTCCTGGGGCATTACAGCCCTCCTGACCTCTTTCTCTCCTTGCTCTGCCCCAGGTTTTCTGCCCCAGTCCCCTTCCTCTGCCTCTTCCCTGCCTCCACCTGGAGCCGGTCCCTCCTGGGCCATTGGTCATATCCAATTTTGGGGCCTCATCTCTGTTCTCAGGACACAGGGCAGAGCTGAGAAGAGAAAAGACCTTAGCCTGGGCTTGCTGGAGGCATGGAAAGGAGAATGAAGATGTTTCCCAGCCCACAACCATCCGCTGGAAAGCAGGAGAGGAGGGAGGGATGGACCCAGGCTGAGGAAGGGCAGCTTCCTCATCACTCCTATGTCTTCTTCCTCAGGCTTCTATGACAAACCTTCCCTATCAGTCGTGTCTGTCCAGGAAGTGACCAAGGGACGGAACGTGACTCTCTTGTGTCATTCAGAGCAACCGTTTGACCGGTTCACTCTTTATAAGGAGAAAGGGGCCAAGACCTCTCAGCTCTGGAAAATTTCGTTCTGGACCAAAGTAACCAGAGCTTCTACGACCACTGCTCAGGAAGGGACCTACCGATGCTACAGTTTTCACAGTCAGTATCCCTACCTGTGGTCAGCCGCTAGTGACCCCTTGGAGGTCAGGGAAACAGGTGAGGAATTCCCCGCATGGACCCCTTCCTCCCCACCAACCCACAAGAGACTCCACTGCTTCTTGGGTTCCATAAGACAGGAGGCAAGGTTGGGGTGGGGCCTAACTTCAGAGCTCCCCAAGAGCTCTGGTATGGGAGACAAAAGACAGGATGAGGAATCTCACATTTTCAGAAAGGGAGAGCTCTCGGGGCCCAGGGGGAGAAGTGGGGGTAGAGTGGGCAGGGTCTGTGCTGGGGTCTGAGTTCTCTGTGGGGGGTGAAATCTGGGCTCACATTTATTGTAATTTAGGAATAGGGAGCCTCTGCCCCTATCGTGATGACAGCCTCCCCCTCCCCGCAGATGCCGCCCCCCAGGATTACATCACAGGCAATCTCATTCGCCTCAGTCTGTCTGGGCTGGTCCTCATCATTCTAGGGGTCCTGCTGGTAGAGGCTTGGCACAGCTGGAGGCTGAGCTGGAGTCTGGTGAACGGGTGGACCCTCACAAGTCACTGAGCCTCTAAAGAACAGTTCTGCAGTCTAAAGAGAGGAAGGGGCAGGACCTCAGTTCTATTTGCTCTGATGCCTGGCCTGGCTTCTTTTCCCGATGGCAGATAATGCCTAGCCCTCTCCCTTCCCCCTCCCCCAACCCCCGCCTTCTTCTTCTTCTTTCTCCTTCCCCCTTCTCCCCAACTTCTCCCTCTTCTTCTTTATCTTCCTCCTCATCCTCCTCTTCTCTTCATCCCCCCCCCTTCCTCCTTTCTGCCCTCATCCCTCTTTTCTTCTTCCTCCTCTTCTTTCTCTTTTTTTCTCCTGCTTCCCTTTTCCTCCTCCTTTTCCTCTCCTCTCTTTTTCTCCTCTCCTCCTCTTCTTCCCTCTCATTGTTCTTCTCCTCCTCCTCCTTTCCCTCTTCTTTCTTTTTCCTCCTCTTTCCTTTTCCCTCCTCTTTCTCACTCTCTTCTTTCTCCTCTTTTCCCCTCCTTTTTCCTCCTTCCCTCCTCTTCTTCCCTTTCCTCTTTCTTCTCCTCCCCTTCTCCTCCTTTTCTCTTTCTTTCTTTGTCCCCCTCCTCTTTCTCCCTCTCTTCCTCCTCTTCCTTCCCTTCCTCCCCTTTCCCCTTTCCTTTGATCCCTGACATCAGTTATGACTGATCAAAGCAAAGAAGGTAAGAGTTCCCTAAGAAATGCAGTCACTGCCTGCCCCCTGGAGGTCACTGTCTTAGCCCTTGGATCAGCTCTGTTGCTGGATTTTCAGAATCTCAGGGCTCTGCGCGTCTTCCCAGATAGGTTTGTTGGAAGATGTCCTAGCTGATGGAGGTGCTCAGCTGCCCTCTCCTAGGCTGCAGTGCTCAGCCTCCTCACTCCTGGACTTCAGGACTCCTGGATTTGGCAGCTCCGAGTGGGGACTGTGCTTCAGATGGGATGAAGGGAAACTCCTAGCAGGGAACAGGATCAACACCCAAGCCCCAGAATCCTCCAATGGCCTCTCTTCAGCTAATCAATGTTTCTCCAAAATTGTTGTGATCAGAATCAAACCAATCTTCTTGATGTGGTCTGACCAAGGAAGAATATGGAGGTCCTATGGCCTCCTCAGTCCTGGAAGCTAGGTCTTTCTTAAAAGAACATGAATGGGAAAATCACCCATAAACACAGACATTTCTATATAAAAACAATGTCAGAAACTGAGGTTTGTACATGAAACTCTCAAGCTATTACACTCAGCTTGGTTTTGAAAACGTACATATTACATTTTATGAATTTCTGCATCAATATGTATTGTGAATTAATACTTATTAAATTTTATGAATTTTTACACTAAGTTTTATGTTTAGAGCCAATGTTGTTCTGTTTATCTGTGTCTTTTACTGAATTTCCTTCAGGTCTCTGTGTATTTTTAAAAATATTTTCCCCGACATAATTTTATTTCCTTCCTTCTTTTTTTTAAAATTTCTATCACTTCCCACCTGATTTCCTTCTCTCTCAATCTCTACTTTCTCACCAAATAAAAACACTCCCTTATAACAAAAATATAGCCAAGTGAAACAATTTGGGGTTGCATTGGTCGAGTTTGAAAAAATAAGTGTCATTTGGCATCAGTAGTCCATCCCTTCTCTGCCAAGAGATGGGAGAAGGCTTCACCCTCAGCCTTCTGGAGTCCTGATGAGTCATTGCATTCATCGGAATTCTGAAGTTTACAAGGTTTGGAGGCAGTTCCCAACATGCTGAGTGGACCCCTGTGGCTGATTTCCGGGATGTGGAGGAGAGCTGAACTGAGTGAAAAGGCATGTGGGGATTTTAACCTGTGCCATTCAAAGTGATGCCCAAGTTGACGAGATTAAGGACTCATGCAGATGCTGAAGTTAATCTAATAGATACGTATCTGCTATAGGAAAGAAAAACAACTTTGAAAGAAGGCTTTAAAGCTCTGATCAATGCAATGACCCACAATGACTCCAAAGGTCTGAGGTTGACACATGCTTCCCATCTCTTGGCAGAGAACAGATGGACTAGAGATCCAGAACGAGAAGTGCAGCTAGGTGGCATATTGGATAGGATCCTGGACTTAGAGGCAGGAAGACTTGAGTTCAACTCCTATCTCTAGACTGTAACTCTGTTCAAGTCAACTAACCTCTGCTGCCAGTGGCTGTGGCACTGAATGGCTGGAGATGGCTAAATGCCATGGAGAGTGAAAAGAGTACACTGGCCAGGTGGGAGAGTACAGCACAGCTCCATTTATTAAGCCGAAGAAAAGGGCTTATATATCTTTTTAGGCAAGCAGATCAACAAGTTCACGTGCGAGACATTTGTTACATTGCATGACTTCCCTGTGCTTTGTTCTCTTTTTGCCATAACAATATTGTGTTAATCAGCTCACAGGTGGTGTTTAGCATGTGTGTGCCATGGGGGTTTTGGAGAGAATACGTGGGTGCTGAGGAGGCTTGGAGAGCCCATGTGCTGAGTTCTCAGCCCAAGGGCAAGAACGGGCCTCAGGGAAAATCTGGCCTGTATCTTATCCCAGAATGGACTTTCTCCGAGCTGGCTCGGATATATAATAGCAATGGATATAATAGCACCCTAATCCCAGGGTCATTGTGAGAATTAAATGAGATAATATGGTGAACAGTCTTTTACAAAAAGTGTAGCATACATGCTTGCTATTAGTAGTAGTACTATAGAAGAACTGTATAAATGCTATCTGTTATTAGTAGTTTTATTAAAATGCTATATAAAGGCTAGCTGTTATAATAGGTTTTTGGAAACAGCTAGTGGGTGAATTTCCTTACTTGATAACACTTATTTGCTACAGGGGAAGGCTTCTGTTTCTTCTTCTTCTTCTTCATTGTGGAAGTGCTATGTGGTGATGAGTAGGGAAAGTGATTCCAAAAACCAGAAAAAAAAAAGCATAAATGAAGAAATTAAAATGCAAGGCAGTTTTGTCATCATAGTGTTAAATTTTAATTCACAGTTCATACTGAGCCATCTCCAGTTATCCTGATCTGGCCACCAGATCCAGAGAGCTCCAGAGGAGAAAGTGAGGCTGGTAACTTTGCACAGCCCTCCCTCACTTAATTCCAATTCACTTGCAAATCCTTTTCCTCTTCCAGAACAAAGGATAAACCACAAGCACCACACACAGGTGATAAAACTAAGCAATACAGAGTGTTCCAAGAAGTTTAGTACAGTTTTAAACTTCAGAAATATAAATGCTGCAAATTTAGCAAAAGTTACATTTAAAATTTTAGTTATTTATATTTCTTTAACATTCATGTGATTTTGTGAACTTGGAAAACCATTTTAAATTTAAATTTTATTTTCTTCGTGACACTTTTGCAGACTGGTAGATCAGTAGAGAAAGTCTTCTTGTTTGGTTCCCTTTGCCTCTGGATCTGTCTCCATTGGATGATTTGCTATGGGGCCACGTATGCATAAAAAGCCAATTTAGATGATCTCGAGGCTACGATGACATGTGCTATACTTTCAGTCACTGAATAGCAGTTGATGGAAATTTTTGCAAAGTTCAAAAATTGACTACAGTGATGTGTAGCATAAGATGGTGGCTGTATTGAATTTAAATAAGAAAGATATGAACAATTTAAAATCTGCATGATTAACCTTTCAAATGATGCTCTTTTAAAGTTTTTAACATTCACATGTCTGAAGTTATTAAATCTTCAATGTGCACTAAGACTTTTGGGACAAATTCCAGTGGTTCCCTATCGCCTCCAGGTTCAAATATAAAATCCTCTAATTTTTAAAGCCTTTTAAAACCTGTCCTCTTGCTACCTTTCTAGTCTTTCTGCATTTTTCTCCCCACAATGTACTCTATTATGCAGTGACACTGGCGTCATTGGTGTGCCTCACACAAGATATTCCATCTCTTGACAGTGTATTTTCATTGATTGCCTCAGGAATGGAATGTTCTTCCTTGTCTCTGTCCCAGGCTTCTCTGACTTCCTTTAAGTCTCAGCTAGAATCTGATGTTTTGCAAGAAGTGCCTTCCATTCTCCACTTAAGACCTTCCCTCCAAAGTTATCTCCCTCCTCTTTCCAGCTGGGTGGTGCAGTGAATGGAGCATCGGGCATGGAGTCTAGGAGGGCTCAGATCTAGATTCATGGACTCATAGGCTGTGTGACCCTGGGAAAATCACTAATCCTTTGCCTTCTTCACTTTCCTCAACTATAAAATGGGATAATAATAGCACTTACCACCCAGAGTTGTTGTGAGAATCAAATGAGGTAATCTTTGTAAAGTTCTCAGCATGGTGTGTGGCACATACTGACCATTTGTTTCTTTCCTTCTTTATTTTCTTCCTTCCTTCCTTCCTTCCTTCCTTCCTTCCTTCCTTCCTTCCTTCCTTCCTTCCTTCCTTCCTTCCTTCCTTCCTTCCTTCCTTC
>CM053622.1:809284003-809306963 GCA_028646595.1 Phalanger gymnotis | reverse complement strand
ACTGCTATGTGTATGCTATAACCAGATAAAATCTGTCTTCCTTCCTTCCCTCCTCCCTTCCTTCCCTCCTCCCTTCCTTCCTCCCTGCCTCCCTCCCTCCCTCCCTTCCTTCCTCTCTCCCTTTCCTTCCTTCCTTCCTTCCTTCCTTCCTTCCTTCCTTCCTTCCTTCCTTCCTTCCTTCCTTCCTTCCTTCCTTCCTTCCTTCCTTCCTCCCTTCCTCTCTTCCTTCTTTCTTCTTTCTCCAGGCTATGCTTCTCTCTTGATTTTTCTTTACAATGCCCCAGAAACCTCTTCCCCCTGAAAGCTCATTCCAGTTCTGGACCTCACACATTGGAAGTGTCCTCCATCTGTGCAGCCTCTCCCTCTGATTGTCTGGTCTTTTCATAACCACCATGTTAGATGGGATGCCCAGGCCAGTCACAACTTCATTCCTCTCAAGGCTGCATTCCTGGCTCTTCTATTCTTTCTGTACCATGCTCCAGTTCTGGAGAACATAGAATATCTTTCTGCTTGTATATGCATTCCTAGCCCCTAACATGATGCCTGGCATATATTAAGCACCTTTAAAAAAAACCCTGTCCACTCGAACTGACTTTATCCTTTTTATTTTTTTTTGGACATACTGGTTTGCATGATGTCTCCCTCATTGGATTGTGAATCCCTTGAGGTCAGGCATTATTTTTGCCTTTTTTATCCCAACAATTATGTGCTTGGCATATAGTAAATACTCTATAAATGCTTGATGAATTGATCTGACTTGACTTGATACCACAGACATAACTGGTCCTAGAAGACTCATAAACAGAGTAGAGGTCTCAAACTTAGCTGCAGCATAAGAGAAGGCCAGGGGAAGGCGCACACACACACCACACACACACACACACACACACACACACACACACACACACTTCAGAGATGGGTGTCGTAGGTGAGACCCACAAGAACACCACCTACATATCTAGGAAGACTTCTGAGGCTAATGAAAATGCTGGCATACACTTCGCCAACACTAGTAAATCTCTTAAGGTTCAGTCACTTCCGATAAGCACAAAAAGTGCTAGGGGACTGCACGCTAGTGGCTCCAGGGGTGGGCAATCTCTGCTGGGGGAAGTACCCTTCTTCCTTGGCAAATTCTCCACCACATTTCATGTGGAAGCCCAGGCTGGTTGCCCAACATAGCTCAACACCTGTCGAGGTTTATGAGGGCTTCACTAGAGCTGATGGCCTCCCCATTGCTTCTGTCCATTGTGCTGGTAGTTCTGTTATCTGGAACCTAGTAAGAACACTTCTACTCAATTTTTCATGATACCCCCTCAAGACACAGCAAATCAGATTCACAAAATCTCAGAGTTGTGAGGGGCATCAGAGGTTTCTGGGTAACCTGTATCAGAATAACTCATATCATCAACTGCCATTTTTATCAGACTGTCCTCACAGATATCTCGCTTTAACATGCCCAAGATAAAAGTCATTGATGTAAATAAAAAGGAAATCAAGGAGATAAATAGAATTTTAGATAAGCTAGATATGATAGCTATCTGGGGAGAACTGAATGGAAATAGAAAGGAATATACTTTTTTCTCAGTGGAATATAGCACCTTTACAAAAAATAACCATCTATTATGCCATAAAAATTTTATAGTTGAATGAAGAAAAGCAGAAGTATTAAATGCATTCTTTTCATATCATAATGCAATAAAAATTAAATTTAATAAGACACTATGGAAACACATTAAAATTATTGAGGATTAAATAATTTAGTCTTAAAGAATGAATGGGTTAAAGAATGAATCATAGAAATAATAAATAGTTTCATTAGAGAGAATAACAATGAGACAATATACCAAAACTTATGGGGTGCAGCAAAGCAGTAATCACAGGAAAATTTATATTTCTAAATGCTTACATTACTAAAATAGAGAAAGAAAAAAAAACTAGAACAAATTAAAAATCCCCAATTAAACACCAAATTGGAAATCCTAAAAATTAAAGGTGAGGTTAATAAAATTAAATGTAAGAAAACCATTAATTAATAAATAAAACTAGAAAAAAACCATTAAAATAGATAAACTACTGGTTAATATGATTAAAAAAGAGAGAGAAGAAAACCAAATCACTAGTATCAGAAATAAAATTGTGATTATACCACTAATAAAGATGAAATCAAAGCAATTATTAGGAGTTCTTTTGTTCAATTATATGCCAATCAATTTAACAATTTAAATGAAATGGAAAGATACTTACAAAAATGTAAACTACCTAGATTAACAGAAGAGGAAGTAGAATATCTAAATAAACCCACTTTTGAAAAAGAAATTAAGCAGGTCATAAGTGAGCTTCCTAAGGAAAAAAAGTATCAGGACTAGATGGATCTACAAATGAATTCTACTGAACATTTCAAGATCAACTAATTACAATATTAAATAAATTATTTGGATCAATAGGCAAAGAAGGAAACCTACCAAACTCCTTTTATGAAACAAATATGGCACTGATACCTAAACCAGGAAGAGTAAAAACAGAGAAAGAAAATTATAGACCAATTTCACTAACAAATATGGATGCAAAAATCCTAAATAAAATACTAGTTAGGAGACTACAACAATATATCACAGAGATTATACATACCAACTAAGCAGGATTTATACCCAAGAATGTGAGAATGCTTTAATGTAAGGAAAACTATTAATATAATTGATTATATGAATGACAAAAGTAACAAAAATCATATGATTATATCAATAGATGCAGAAAAACTTTTGTCAAAATGCAACATTCATAAATAAATAAAACATAGGTATAAATGGATTTTTCTTAAGATGATAGGAAGCATCTAGCTAAAACCACAGGCAAGCATTATCTGTGATGGCGATAAGCTTCCCAATAAGATCAGTAGTGAAACAAGGATGTCCATTATCACCAAGATTATTCAATATTGTATTAGAAATGCTGGCAATAGTAGTAAGAGAAGAAAAACAAATTGAAGGAATCAGAATGGGGTAATAAAACTATCTTTTTGCAGATGACATGGTGATATACTTGGAAAATCCTAGGGATTCAATTAAAAAATTAGTTGAACCAATAATTTTAGCCAAGTAGCAGGATATAAAATAAACCCATATAAATCATCAGCATTTCTGCATATTACCGATAAAATCTGGTAAGAAGAGACAGTAAGAGATACCTCATTTAAAATGACTGTAGACAGTATAAAATACTGGAGAGTATACTTGCCAAGGCAAATCCAGGAACTACATGAACCTAATTATAAAACACTTAAAAAAATAAAGTCAGATTTAAATACTTGGAGAAATATTAATTGTTCATGAAGGGACAGGGCCAATATAATAAAAATTATAATTCTACCTAAATTAATCTATTTATGCAATGCCATCCCAAATAAAGTACCAAAAAATATGTTATTGAGCTAGAAAAAATGATAACAAAATTCATTCGGTAGGACAAAAGGTCAATAATATCAAAGGAATTAATGAAAAAAATGTAAAGGAAGGAGTTTTTAGCAGTACCAGATTTTAAACTATATTATAAGGCAGTAATTATCAAAACTATCTGGTACAGGCTAAGAAATAGGAAGGTGAATAAGTGGAACAATAAACCTACAACACACGGTAGTACATGGTGATGATGGTAAGCCTGTGTTTGACAAATGTAAAGATTTGAGATTGTGGGATAAGAATTTACTATTTGGTAAAAATTGGTAGGAAAAATGGAAACTAGGCTGGTAGAACTTGGGTATAGACCAATATCTTACACAATTTACCAAGATAAGGTCAAGGTGGATATATGATATAGATGTAAAGGGAGCTATGACAAGACAAGTAAAAGAGCATGGAACGTATCAGACTTATGGATAGCAGAATTTATGAATAAACAAGAGTTAGGGAGGATTGTGACATGTAAAATGGATAATTTTGGTTACATTAAATTAAAAAGGTTTTGTGCAAGATTAGAAGGAAGGCAAAAAAATTGAGAAAAAAATTATAGATGGTTTCTTGGATAAAGGTCTCATATCTCAAATACTTAGAGAACTTTAACAAATTTATAGGAATATGAGTCATTTTCCAGTTGATAAATGGTCAAAGGATATGAACAAGCAGTTTTTGGAAGAAGAAATCAAAGCTATATATAGTCATATGAAAAAAATGCTCTAAATCAATTTGATTAGAGAAATGCAAATTGAAACAAATTTTAGACATCATCTCACACATATCAGACTGGCTTAAATGCTAAAAGGGGGAAATGATAAATGTTAGAGGGGGTGTGGAAAAATTGAGACACTAATACACTCTTGGTGGAATTGTGAACTGACCCAACCGTTTTGGAGAGCAATCTGGAATTATGCCCAAAGAGTTATAAAACTGTGTATACCCTTTGACCCAGCAATATCACTATGAGATCTGTTTCCCAAGGTGAACGGGGACACCTATAGTTCTAAACTATACTCTAAACTATTTATAACAGCTCTCTTAGTGGTAGCAAAGGACTGGAAATTGAAAGGAAGCCCATCAGTTGAGGAATGGTTGAACAAGCAGTGACATATGATTGTGATGAAATACTACTGTGCTGTGAGAAATAATGAGCAAGTTGATTTTAGAAAAACATGGAAAGGCTTGCATGAAATAATGAAGAGTGAAATGAGCAGAACCAATAGAATGTTGTACATAGTAACAGCAGTACCAGTCACAAAATAACTATGAAGGACTAAGTCATTCTGAGTATTATAAATACTCAAATCAAGTACAAAGGACCTGTGAAGGAAGATGTCATCCCCATCCAGAGAAAGAACTGATGCAAAGAAGTAGCATAGTATGGTTTTCTTTCTTTCTTTCTTTCTTTCTTTCTTTCTTTCTTTCTTTCTTTCTTTCTTTCTTTCTTTCTTTCTTTCTTTCTTTCTTTCTTTCTTTTTCTTCCTTCCTCCCTTTCTTCCTTTCTTTCTCCCTTCTTTTATTTGTTTGTTTGTTTCTTTCTTTCTACAGATCTATGTCAAATGGTGGCCTTTTCTAGTGTTGGGGTAGGCAAGAAGAGAGGGAGACAGTTCAGAAATCAAAATGTAACAAAAATCAATAAAATTAAATTTAAAAACCTCATTAATCCCTGCCCCCAATTTACCCCTCTTACAAATTTTTTGACCACTGTTGATGTCATCCTCAAATCCTGTCTCTTATTCACTCCGCACTTCCAGGCAATTGTCCTATAATGCCATTTATGTGATGCCAAGAGGCATAGCAAAGATCCCACTCCTCCAGGGGGCAAAGTGTCTCTGCTGCTTGGACAAGAATCCTTTCTGCAAAATATTCAACAAGTGGTCATTGAGCTTTAGTTGCTGCCTATCAGTCAGGAGGATCCCACTTTTTCAAGGGTAGAATTGACAGGCCTTGGCAGCACCTTGGATATGGGGGGATGAGAGAGAGTGAGGGATCCAGGATGACTCCCAGGTTGAGAGCCTGAGGAACTGGGAGGATGTGGGTGCCTCTGACATTAACAAGGAAGATAGGGGCAGGGATGGAGGTTGGGAAAAGGTTTACTGGGGAAGAGAAGGAGTTTAATTTTGGACATGTTAAGTTCAAGATGTCTGCTGGATATCCAGTTCAAAATGTCTAACGGGCAGCTGGAGATGTGAGACTAGACATCAACACAGGGCAAGAATCGTAGATTTTAGATGGCCATTAAATCCATGGGAACTGATGATGTCACTGAGTAAAGAGGAAGAGAAGAGGACCTAGGACAGACCCCTGTGGGACACCTAGGGTTAGGGGGCATGACCTGGAAGGATGAGGTGGTCTGAGTAAAGCAAAAGGAACCCTCTGAAACCAGGAGAAGGAGCCATAGTGATGAGAACCTTAATTTTGCATCTGCCCCCTTTCTAGTAGAAAACATTCAGTCTGGGTTTGGAGGAAATGATGGAGGGAGGAGTGGGAGAAGGCAGCCTTTCCAAATGACAGAATTGGGAGGAATATTAGTGGCTAGCCGGTCTGGCTGACATTTGGCAAATCATCTCTGGGCCAATAGCACCAGCAGGAGGCCAGCCAGGCTTTGCCCAAGGGTCTGGAGTGAATTGGGAGTTCACAAGGCAGGAGATTCCATTTCAGGACAGCTCGAACCCTTAGAAAGGTTTTCTTGATGTCAAGCTTGAATTTGCATTTTGCAACATCCCTCTAATGTTGTTCCTGCTTCTATTCTTGAGGCCCAAACAGAACAAGGCTAAGTCATCATTTGTGGGCAGCCCTTCAAAAACCGAAATGGTTTCAGTTCCTGGATCTCTGTGGTGCACGCGGTGCACAGCTGAGGCCAATCAGCCCAGCACAAGACTGGGCACCCACCATCCTCACCTCCCTGCTTTGTCTTAGTGACTCTAGGCCAAGGAGAGACTCTGAGCTGGTGGTCTGGGGGACAGAAAGGAACAGAGGAGGAGAGGTTGCCCAGGACGAGCAGAAGCCACACACTCATCTCCGATTTTTCCTTTGAACCTCAGGCCCAGGACAGAGCCTGGAGCAGGGTGGGAGGGTGTTTAAGGGTGTGTGAGATGTGGGTGGGTGGATGGGTGATGAGGCTTTCTCTCTGGTGCCTCTCTGACCAAGCTGTATCTATAAAAGGATCAAGGAAGAGGGAGTGAATGTGGCCACCCACACATCTCCTTCCCCTCCTCCCTAATAGTGCAGACAAAAGACTCCAGGGTATCTGGGGGGTGGAGAGAAGAGGAATCTGGATTGGGCAGGTGTGGGTGGCTCAGCATGGGACCTCAAGGCAGGGGCCAGAGGGAAGAGGGAGTAGGGAGGATCCCCTGGACCTCTGGAGTTTGATCCCCTTTCAGACCACTTAGGACCCTCCCTTTGAGCTGATCTGGACTCTGTTGGTTCCTTTAGGAAGGTGGCCCTCTGGGAGGTGCTGGGTACAGCCTGGAGGAGAAAGAGGTGCCTTGGTTTTTAACAACAAGGATGTGTCCAAGGCTTGGAGCGAGACCCCGGTTTGTAGCTTTGCTTTGACAACAGTTACTGCTGCTTCTCCAGAGGCAGCCCTGTTAGCCTGAGGCCAGGATGAGCCCTTAGCCCCAGGTTCTGCTCCCAGCTTGGTGAGGAATGGGTGTCCCCAGGAAGCAGGCACATCCTTTTGTCCAATCTCGTCTCAGGTTGGCCTCCAAGTTCAGGATGCACTCTCCTCTGACTCAGTCGTCATCTCTCACCCCTCGTCTCCCACACTGCTCCTGAAGGCAGGCTGCAAGCCAAAAAGAAGATTTGTTCAGGCTTCAGGAGGCGGCGTAGAGTCAGAGATTTGGAGGCTTGGGCTTGGGGGATCACTTGGATCATTCCCTTTCCCCTACCTTCACACTATTTGTGAGACTGGAGACAAGGATGGACCCAATCCTCTTCACTCTCACTTCACTCCAGCCCTGGCCCCACCCAGCTTTCCTCATTGGTGGGTCCCCAGCCTCATCCCAGAAGGTGCTGGGCTGGAGGCCTGCCAAGCTGTGGGGGGCTGGGCTGGAGGCCTGGCTTTTCCCCAGGCTCTTGGGCTCCAGGTCCTGGGCTGTCTCCATCAGGGTCTGAGGAATGAGGGGGCCAAGGTGGTGGTGTGTAGGTTTGTCTTGCCTGGCACTTGCTGTCCTCAACCTCTTCCTCTGGGTGCCCAGCTGCCCTGCCCAGCCCAGGGGTGCAGGGGTTACATGGGAGATCCTTCTCAGGAAGATGGCTGTGGGAGCCAGACTGGAAGCAGGCCTGGGGGCTTGGGGGACACTCCCTTCCAGGGCCATTGGCTTGTCTGCCTATTGGCAGGTGACAGTTGGTCAGCAGTTTTTGGTGATGGTGTTGAAGATGTTGGGCTCCTTCGCCACAATGATTTCTTCCCTTCGCGATGGCTACAGGGGCCAGGCTGGAAGCTGGTCTGGTGGCTTGAGGGTCACTGCTGGTCCTGAGGTTCTGGGTGACTTCCCTCAAGGCCCAAGGGGAGACTGTGGTGATTACCTGGCCCTCCCTCTCTCATGATCTCTCAGCAAGCCTCCTTCTTTACAACGCCTCTGGTGGCTTCAAGAACCCTCTCCAAATAGCTGGTAACATCTGCCAACCTCTAGGTCACTGCCCTTCTTTGTCACTGAGACCATGTTCACAAGGCCTCCTCCCTACCCCAGCCCCTGCCCCTCATCTGGGCAATTTCAGTAAGGCTAACCCTTTAAGGGGCAAAGCATTCATCAATCAGTCACTTGTTGTGTGCCATTCCCTGGGCTAAGCGCTTTACACAGTGTGTCTCATCCTATCCTCACAGCAGCCCTGAGAGGGAGGAGTTCCTGTGACCCTGATGTTACAGTTGAGGAAGACTCTGAGGCAGATAGGTTTAAATGACTTGCCCAGGGTCTCAGCCATTCCATCGTACTAGTCGATGGTGGCTAGTTAGAACAGTGGGTAGACCACTTCAGCCTCAGACACTGACTTAATTGTGTGACTCGGGGCAAGCCACTTAACCTGTTTGCCTCAGTCGTATCATCTGTTAAACTAGGACAATAAACAGCACCTACTCACAGGGTTGCTGCAAAAGATCAAAGGAGATGACAGTTGTAAAGCCCTTAGCACAGGGCCTGATGTGGGAGGCCCTACAAAAATGCTCATTCCCTTTCCCCATCCCCAGGCTGCTGCCACTGAAGTGAGGGGAGAGAGTGCCGTCCCTCCCACGGAAGCTGGTCTCCTGCCGTCATGGAAGGAAAGTATCACTGCTTCCTCTTCTTGCTTCCTCACCTGAGCTCTGGAAGGACTCCATCCTTAGGGCATGACACTGTTGATCCTGAAAACCTTCCCAGACATTTCACTGAAGGAATAGCAAACTCCTCCTTAGTGATATCCTCCCCATCCAGGTTATTCTGAACCCTCATGTGTCATGCAAATCTCAGTCCTTTCTCACCCTCCAATTCCTTTCCCATAACACTCCCACATGCCAAAGCCACACAGCCCTTCCACTGTGCCCTCTGGAATGCCTGCTCCATAGGCAACAAACTTCCTTTTGTCTTAAATTTTTCCTGTCCCACTCTTTCCATTTACTAGCTCTTAATAAAACCTGGCTCTCCACAATGACACAGCCTCCATGACCACCCTGCAGAGCACTGACTGCCCCTTCCCTCACTGCTTTCAGCTCACTGGTCAAGGTGGGGGAGTTGGAATTCCTCTTACTCTCTGTTGTCCCTCAAGGCTCTCTCTCTCCATCATTTAGTAATATGGCTTCCTTCGAGCCTCATGTTATGTGTCTTCAAGTGCCTTATATATGAGGGCAAAAGCTGAGAAGAGAAAGACTGAGCTGGTTCTGAACTCACTGAGGAAGGAAGGGGAGTATCCTAGGGACTGCTTGACAAAAGCCACCAGGGTTCTGATTGGGTGGTAGATTTGAACATCATGAACCTCAAAGAATACAGTTTAAGATCTGGTACTGCTCAACTTCCTTCCTTCACATTGTTTTGGTCATTAATTCCTTTGATATCCTTGACCTCAAATGCCCTAACCTCCCAGCTCCTCAACCCAGTCATTTCCCATGACCTACTTCTCTGCCCACCTCAGCCACACACACGTATTTGCTGTCACCCATAAATGCACCACTATCATGTTCGTGAACTCTGAAATCCTCTCATCTGATCACAAGCTGTTCTCATTCCACCTCTGCCTTGCAACCCCAAGCCCTTTTTTTTCACCACGACCTCCAATCTCTTGATGCCTCAGTTGTCTTCCAGGCCCTCTCCCCCGGTGCTAGCCGCTCCCTCCTCTTCTCTCCATCTTGACCCATTGGGGAGTCAGCTCAACTCTACACTGTCCTCTTCACTTGAATCCCTAATCCTTTTATCATAACACCAACCATGCCCCTCCTCACTCTTGGATTACTCCTACTATTCATCACCTTCACAGGTGCTGCTGAATGAGGGTGGAGAAAATCACTTTCTCACTGGATCCACTACAAATTTATTCTACTCAACCTTAACCGGGCACTCTCTGCTACCAGGAAATCCTACTCTACTTCCCTTATCAGCAACCTCTGCCACTCTTCACAACAGCTCTTCCAAGCCTCCCCATACCCCCTCAAACCTGCTATGGCTCCTTCTCCCTTCTCTCAGCTGACCCCCTGCCTCATATTTTACAGGAAAAAACTGAGGACATTTGCCATGAACTCTCTCCTTTCTTCTTCCTCGTCTTGCACCACTCATGTGCCTTCTGTCCCTCTCTCCACCTTCCCCCCCACCCCTAACCCCCTTACCGAGGCTGATCCCTCTACCTGCTCAAGCGACCCCCTTCTATTTCATCCCCAGTCTTTCACTTATCCTTAATCTTTCTCTCTCTACGGGCTCCTTCCCTACCACCTACACACATGCCAACATCTCCCCCATGCTGAAAAAACCCTCCCTTGATCCCTCCATTCTTGCTATCATCCTATATCTCACCTGCCCTTTGTAGCTAAACTCCAGGAAAAGGCCATCTACAATTGGTGCCTCCATCTTCTCTCTTCTCATTCTCTTCTTAACCCCTTACAATCCAGCTTCCAGCCTCATCATTCCACCCAAAGTCACCATCTATCTCTTAGTTACCAAACCCAATGGACTTTTCTCAGTCTTCATTCTCCTTGACCTCTCTGCAGCCTTGGACACTGTTGGTCACTCTCTCTTCCTCTAAGTTCTCTCCTCCCTCTAGGGTTTCAAGAGCCCACTCTCCTAGTTCTCCTCCTCCTTCTCTGACTAATCTTTCTGTCTCCTTGCTGGATCTTCCTCCATATCATACTCTCTAACCGGAGGTGTCCTTCAGCATTCTGTCCTGGGCCCTCTTCTCTTCTCCCTCTATACTACTTCGCTTGGTGATATCATCAGCTTCCGTATTAATGACCATCTCTATATTGATGATTCTCAGATCTACCTATCCTGCCTGAAACTCTTTGCTGACTTCCAGGGTCCCATCTCCATCTGCCCTTCAGACATCTCAAATTAGATTCCAGTAGACATCTTACGCTCACTGTGGCCAAACAGAAATCATCATCTTTCCCCCCGAGCCCTCCTCACCTCCTACCTTCTTCCCAGTCTCTCAGGCTCCCCACCTAGAAGACATCCTGGATTCCTCACTCTCACCCTCCATATTTAAGATGGTGCCCAGGCCTGTAAATTTCGCCTCTGCAATATCTGTCATATATGTCTTCTTCTCTCCTCTGACACTGCCCCTACCCTAGTCCAGGCCCTTATCACCTCACACCTGGACTATTGCATTAGCCTGTTGTGGGGGGGAATCCTGCCTGCCTCAAGTCTCCCCCTACTCCAGCCCATCTTGTACTCAGCCCATAAAGTGACTTTCCTAAAGCACCACTGTCACCACCACTCTTCTTCTTTTTAAAAAGAAAATTAATTAATTTTTCATTTTCAACTTTCAGTTCCAGAAGGTTTTGAGTTTTAAATTTTCCCCATCTCCCTCCCTTCTTCCCTCGCCAAGACGTCATGCAATATGACATAGGCTCTACATTTACATTCATATTAAACATATTTTCACATTAGTTGTGTTGTAAAGAAGAATTAGAACCAATGGGAGGAGCCACAAAAAAGAAAAAATAAAACAAAACACACCCTTCTTCTTAATAAACTCCAGTGGCTCCCTGCGGCCTCCAGGATCAAATGTAAAATCCTCTGTTTGGTGTTCAAAGGCCTTCATAATCTAGTCCCTCTCATCTCTCTTGCCTTCTTATACCTTAGGACCCCATCCTTCTCCCTTCCCCTACACACACATACTCTTAGATCCAGCCTCCTGGCTGTTTCTGCTCCTTCTGCCATTTTCGCTGGTCATCCTCCCCCTCTTCATCTCTACCTAGCGGCATTCCTGGTTAAAAGCCCACCTTCTATATGAAACCTTTCCCAATCCCTTTTTTCTTCTGTGGATTACTTCCTATTTATCATGTTTATAACTTGTTTGTGTTTTGTTCTTTACATGTTGTCTCTCATTACATTGTGAACTCCTTGAGAGAAAGGACTGTCTTTTGCCCCTCTTTCTATTCCTCAGGCTTGGCAGGTTGACTGGCATATAGAAGGCATTTAACCAATGTTTATTGACTGATTGACACAGCTAATAATTGTCTGAGATCAGATATGAACGCGACTCTTCCTGATTCCTAGCCTAGCCCTCTTTAGGGGGGACTCTTATCTTTCCATCACAGTTATTTGCTTAGCTTTCCCCTCCCCCCATTATGTTCTCCCTTGTAATAAAAAGAATTGAAAATATCTGATACACTTGACAGTGTAGATGCACAGCATTCCCTCCATTCTTAATGCTGTTCTCTTAGAACTTCATATTTTGGTGTGCATCTGTTCATTAAAATCGTACAATATTTCTCTGAATTCCTCCTATTGGTCATCTCTTCCTGCACAGTAATATTCTATTACATTGATAAATTATTGCTTTTTCAGCCTTTCTCCAGTCAATGGGTGCCCACTCTCCTTCTGGTTCTTTGCTACCACACGCATTTTTGTATCTACTAGATATTTTTTCTGTCTTGGACTTTCTTGGTTCATATGCCCTATAGTGGGATTTCTCAGTCAAAGGACGTGGACATTGACTGAAAAGACTGCTCAGACACCAAAGGGCTGCCAGATCCCACTGCTGCTTCCAGTGAGAAGATGATCCTGTGGCCTGGGTGTCCTGTGTGCAGGGTGGCGACTACACCTCCCAGTGTATCCACACTTCCTGCTTCATCACTTGCCTGTCACTATAGGACTTTGACACAAGTAAAAATGGTAAAATGGTATTTTGATTCATGAGTAAATTGGAATTAAGTGAGGCAGAGTTGTGTGAAGTCATCCAGAGTCATCAAAATCCAGCAGCAAGATAAAAGTCAAGACAACTGGCCATGGATCATGATGCAGTGGATGGCCTTAGTGTCTTCAATGTCAAACCAAGCCTTAGGGTCTCCACAGGGCCTGTTTCTACCACTTTCATGGCCATTGGAACCAATTGTTTACATCTTCCTACTCTACCAGGAATGTCTTCACACGCTTGGCATAGATACCTTCCTAATTCACCCACAGGTTAGAGGCCCCGTTGTTCCTCTCAAACTGGTTTAGTCCATCTGCCCAAATGGTTTACCAGGGTGTGGCCACTGTGAATGTTACAGCTTCTTGGAGCCCTGGGTGAGAGCTGGGTGGGATGGGCAGCCTCACACCAGAGGTGCTAGTCTTTCCTGAACACCCTTATACCCCACCTTGCACGTAGCAGCTCCTTCGAATCTACTTACTAATTGATTTTTAAAAATCTTTTCCTCATATTTACTTCTTTATTTTTTTCACTAGTTGATCTTCTCGGATTCTGGGCCTAGATCTGAAGCTGACCACTCTTTCTCAACCATCCTTGTTATCTGGCAATTCACCCTTTTGTTTGTTAGTGGGAGATCAGTGTCTCATCCCAGCTTCTATCTGATCCCTCCCATTTTCTCTTGTCCAGACTGCAAGGGATTAGTGGCTTTCCTGATGTTCTTATGTGGTGGAGGAAGGTGAATCTGTTAGCATCTCTATATCTGAGAAACCTAAGGTAGGTTCATCTAAAAGAGGAGGGAGCCAGGCAATGGTGTGCTGATAAGTGTTTTAACAACTGGCTTTTGAAAAAAAGATATAAGCAAAAGGAAAGAAAAAAGGAAAGAGAAAAGGAATTTCAAAAAAGTAAAAGAAAGTTAAAAAATGCAAGACGACCAACAAAAACATCAAGTCCTGACTTGTATTTTTGATGTAAATTTGATGATTTGCAAAGACTAGACAATAAAGTGAAACATTTAACAACCAGCCATCACCAGCCAGCTGCCTCCACACATACCTGAAGTGTTGAAAGTGAATTTCTAAGAGAACATAACTGACTCCATTTTGTTCTAATTTCTCTATTTTTCTATGTATGCCCCCTGCACAAATAGCAGGACTAGCTGCAACAACTGATTCCCTTCAGCATTTTCTTTTCTCCTCTAACTGGTACAAAAAGACCTAATAATTGCTTTAAAAAAAAAAAAGAAAGAAAGAATTTCAACAGTTTCTGTAATATCCTCCTACCATGTCTACCCTGACCAATGGTTCTCTTTGATACAGCACAAATGGAGACACTAACAAGGACTCATTTTTTTTTCACTACCTCCTCTAGCTGATGATATGCCTTTCCCATGACAAGCAGATTTTTATCTATTCATAACCAGCTGTACCATAATAAACAGCCACCCTTCTTTCTTTATCTCATGTAATGCACAAATATTGCTAGCTCCATTGTGAATGAGACACCTTCCTTTCAAGAGTTGTTGGGGTGTGCCACACTCTGAGAAGAATAAAATCTTTTTTCTTTGATTGCTCTTGGCTTAGCTAGTGGCATGCACCTTGGCATTAGCTAGTGGAAAGGTTACAACAATTCATACAAGAGCCACCATCATCACCCAAGAAAGAAGAAGCTCCTGATCTTTCTAAGAAAAAGTTATTTAAGTATTTTCTTTCCTCTTCTGTTAATCTGGGAAGTTGATAGTTAAAAAAATATTAATCCATTTCACTTAGATTGCCAGTTTTACTGGAATATAATTGGACAGAATAACTCTTAAAGATAGCTTTCATTTCATCTGCATTTGCGCTTTTCATTTTCAATACTGGTAATTTGGTTTTCTTTCTTTTTTTTTAAGCAAATTAACTGATAGTTTGTTTATTTAATTATTTTTCCATAAAGTCAGCCCTAATTTTATACATCAGTTCAATGGTTTTTATTTTACTTTTACTTTTATTAATCTCTCCTTTGATTTTCATGGTTTCCATTTTGGTGTTTAATTGTGAAATTTTAATTTGTTCTTTTTCTATTTTTTTTTTGTTTCATGCCCATCTTATTGATCTGCTCTTTCTCTTTTATTGATATACATATGTAGAATTATTAATATTCTCCAAAATGCCATTTTGGCTGCATCCCAGAAATCTTGGTATGTTGTCTCATTGTTGTCGTTTTCTTTAATGAAATTATTGATCATTTCTAAGATTTGTTCTTCATCCTAATCTTTCTTTAGGATTAGACTATTTAGTTTCCAATTGATTTTTAATCTATGGCCCTTTATTGAATATAATTTTATTGTATTACGGTCCGAAAAAGGTACATTTAATATTTCTTTCTCCATTTGCTTGTGAAGTTTTTAATGCTCTAATACATGGTCAATTTTTTGGAGGTGTCGTGCACAGCTAAGCAAAAGGCATACTATTTTCTCTTCTCATTCAGTTTTCTCCAGAGGTCTATCATTACTAATTTTCCTAAGATTATATTCATCTCCTTAACTTCTTTCTTATTTATTTTATGGTTAGATTTCTCTAGCTCTGAAAGGAAAAGTTGAAGTCTCCAACTGGTAGAGTTTTACTATTTCCTTTCCTCATTGGCTAGTTTTATTCTTATACTTTCTTTTTTCTTGTCATTACTATAGCTAATATTTCTAGTCCAGTATTGAATAACAATGGTGATAATAGGCATCCTTGCTTCACCCCTGCTCTTATTGGGAAGGCTTCCAGTTTATTCTCATTACAGATAATGCTTGCTCTTGGTTTTAGATAGATACTACTTACCATTTTAAGCAAGGCTCCATTTATTCTTATGGTTTCTAATAGGAATGAGTGTTGTATTTTGTCAAAAGCTTTTTTTCTGCATCTATTGAGGTAAACAAATGATTTTTTATTGATATGGCCAGTTATGTTGATGGCATTCCTAAAACAGGCATACCTCATTTTATTGCATTCTGTGGATATTGGTTTTTGTTTTTTTGTTTTTGTTTTTTTAAACAAATGTAAGATTTGTGGCAACTCTGACTTGAGCAAAGCTTTGGTGTTATTTTCCCAACAGCACATATTCACATCAATACTCTGCGTCACATTTTGGTAATTCTGGCAATACTTCAAATGTTTTCATTATTATCATATCTGTTATAGTGATCTGTGATCTCTATAGTGTTACTATTGTAATTGTTTAGGGGTGACTGACTATGATCATATGAGATGGAGAACTTAATGGATAAATGTTCTATGTGTTCTGAATGCTCCAAGGACCAGTTGTTTCTTATCTCACTCCCTCTCTTCAGCCTCCCCATTTCCTGCAACACAACAATATTGAAGACTATTACATAAACTTAGTTGATAAAGCAGCATAAAAGTTTGAAAGGATTAACTCCAATTTTGTGGATAAGATGCCATCAAACAGCATCACATGCTTATGGAGAAATCTTTTGTAAAAGGAAGAATCAACTGATGTGGCCGACTTCATTGTTGCCTTATTTTAAGAAACTGCCACAGCCACCCTGACCTTCAGCCATCAACATCCTGATCAGTCAGCAGCCATTGACATTGAAGCAAGACCCTCCACCAGCAAAAACATCATTGTTGGTGTTGTTTCATGTATGACTCTTTGCAACCAAATTTGGGGCTCCCTTGTCAAAGACACTGGAGTGGCTTGCCATCTCATTCTCCAGCTCATTTTGTGGATGAGGAAACTGAGGGTTAAGGGACATGCCCATGGTTACACAGCTGGTAAGTGTCTGAGGCTGAATTTGAACTCATGAAGATGAGTCTGCCTGACTTCAGGCTCCACACTCTATGCACTGCTCCACCCAGCTGCCATTGGCAAAAAAAAAAAATTACAACTCTCTGGAGGCTCAGATGATGGTTAGCATTTTTTAGCAACAAAACATTTTTAATTGAGGTATGTACTTTTAAAGAAATAATATGATTGCATAATTAATAGGTCACATCATAGTATCAACATAACTTTTATGTACACTGGGAAGCCAAAAAATTCATGTGACTCACTCTATTGTGGTATTCACTTTATTTCAGTTGTTTGGACATGAGTCTCCAATATCTCCACGGTATGCCAGTACTTAGAAGCAGGAAAGCAGGAAGATTCATCTTCCAACTCTACATCTGTGTTCTCAACAAAAGTATGTTCTCATGCCTCTTTCCAAAGCCTCTTCTTGTATTCCATGAGGGAGGCCTAGCAGGACCAAGAATGAGCCTAAAGTGTTAGCAACCAAAACTCTGTTGTGCTCCTTAGAAATGGAGAGCTTATATACATTACATGTGTAATACACAAAAGAAAATGAGTATAGCAACCTCAGGATCAGCAAATGCAAAGATCCTTTCCACAGGGGCTGGATTTACTAATCACTATAAAATGCTGGGAAAACTGGCAAGCAGTCTGGCAGAAACTAGGCATAGACCAATATCTCACAGTGTAGACCAGGATTAGCTCCAAATGGATACTATAACAACAATGTTGCTAGCAGCTGCTGTGGAGGTGAAAGACCAACACAAGACCAACAACAAGAGCACACAGAAAGGCTGCCAGCACAGGTTCTTTGATTTGCTTTTCTACAGAAAGCAACTTTAAGGTGTTAACAATCTCACTTTAATTAAACATACATATATTGTTCACTTTGTTCAGGGTAGAAAGTCAGCACTCTGAATTTCAGAGCAAATACAAACAGAAATTAGAAACAGATCAACAGACAGGCTTTATCTGTCTGACCAAATCACAATACATACATAGTTACCAGAGAGAGAAACACCAACATCTGGGTTTTCAAAGCCGGTGGTGGGGAGGGGTGGGCACCTTAAGGGCTACCTAGAGTCTCTGCTAACTTCAGAGTACATATAAACTTCTTCAGAGTCAGAATGATTCACACCTCTTGAGGGTTTCATACGTCTTGTGACCTAACTAGCAAAAGGGTGTGGGCCTTCCTACAAACAAAGGCAAGACTCAAAGGCACTTGATTGCCATAGTGCTGAGAAACACTTCAAAACAAAAAACAACAAAAAGTCCCACTTTGCTTGGCTTTACAGATACATGCCTGAGGTATGAATAGTCACCTCAAACAAATCAGAGGAACCAAAATGAAGATTTATCTTGTAATTATGGAGAGGGAACAGTGCATCATCACCGGATGGGTGAGGAATATCCTAGAAAATAAAATCGGGAAATTTTACCACATGAAGTAAGTAATATACCTAAAATGTAAAAGGCAAGCAACAAAATGGGGAAATGATTTGCAGCAAGTTTCTTTAATAAAGGTCTCATATCCAAGGGAGATAAAAAATGGATACAGATTTATAAAAACAAGCAGTTCCCCAACAGACCCATGGCCAAAAGCTAAGAAGAGGCAGTGTTTAAAGGAAGAAATCCATATTTTAAAAAAATGCTCCACATCTGTAGCCACTAATTCAAATAATTTATAATTAGAAAGATTTTCAGATTGGTAAAGAGGAAAAGAAAACGACAAACACAAATACTGGAGGGAATCACAAATGTATATTGAGGGACAATGTTTTTGCACTGTTTATGTCAGAGAAAAAAAAAGTATGTCTCATTGTGCAGTCTGAGGAGTCCATCTCTCTCAGGGTGTGGATAATATTTTCCATCTTTTGTCCTCTGCAGACATGGTTAGGCATCGAATTGCTCAGAGTTCTTAAGTCTTTCAGACTTACTTTTCATTATAATATTGTTTTTATTTGGAAGGTGCTCTGCTTCTGTTCACTTCACTTTACGTTAGTCCATATACCTGCCTTCCCAGGTTTTTTTGCAGCCCTCACCATCAGCATTTGACACATCACATTTCATGGCACTGACAGATATTTTAGAGAACTTATTTTTCTTTACTAAATATAAGTTTCAAGAGTGTGTGTGTGTGTGTGTGTGTGTTTTCCTTTTCACCTAGAGGAGATCAGGTCAGAGAGGGAGAAAACAAATGTCCATTTAAAATAAAATTTGGCATTTTGAGGGATATAGGAAGAGGGGTGCCCTTCCCTCCCCTCAAAAAAAGGAAAAGAAGGGAATTGTTGGATACGTTTAAGATTCACAAAATAGAACAGCAGAAAGACTGTTAGGTGAGTTTTGAAAGTGGCAAACTGAATTTTTTAATATCTCAAAATGAAAATCAAGCAATAAATAAAATTATTTCACATGGACTGCTTTTTCTGATTTATGAAACGTATATGTGTGTGTGTGTGCTTGTACTCTTTTTATTCCACGGTTATGAATTTTAAAATAAAATCAGACATTCCTAGTTTTCTTTTTTCCATCTTGGAAGGCATTCTCACTATGCCTTGGATATAATGCCTTTTATTGTTCATTTATTTTTTAAATTTTTTATTTCCCCCAATTACATGTAAAAACAATTTTTAACAGTTAAAGGTTTGAGTTCCGATTCTTCACACGCCTCCACCCCTCCGACATTGCAAAGACAAGAAATGTGATACAGTTTATACACGTGCAGTCGTGCAAAACATATTTCCCCGTTGGTCATGTTATGAAAGAAAACACAGACAAAAAAATAAAGCGAGTGAAGAGGGAGTGTGCTGTGATCCGCATTCAGACGCGGTGGGCTCAGTTTCGGGGGCGGCCAAAGGTGAGTGAGGATTCGTGCAGGACACCTGCGCTGTGAGCCCAGGTGATGGGGGAGGGGCACGCGGAATGGAAAGTTCGAGACGCCTGAGTTGGGGCGGGGGGAGTGTGTTGGGGGGCTCGGTGCACCCAGGTCCGCTGGCGGGTTCGGGGTTCGGGACGCCCTAGTCACGGGCAGTTGAGGGGAGCTCAAGCCTACCGCGCCCCCAGGGTACCCGGAGCTGGTGAAAGAGCAGAGGTCACGGCGTCATGGGGTCAGAACGGGGAGGAAGCGGAAGTGGAGCGCAGTGCGCAGACTTCTGGGGAATGTAATCCCGGGGCCGCACATGCTCAGGAACAGTCTAAAGGTGGGGCTACCTGAAGGCTAGTGTGGGGGAGGCGCGGGGCGGGGAGGGGGAACCTTGTCCCGCCCTCTCTTCTGGCAAGATCCTCCACCCCCATGGCCCCCTCCTCTCCAGATTCTGGGTGGAGGGTGCCCGGCCCCGCCCCAGATTCCTTTTCCCCAGTGAGGTCCCTCAGGGGGCATCAATGGGCATTGACCCAGGGGATCAATACCATAGAGCCCCCATCTAGCCCAGCCCAGGCTTTGAACCTCAGGGGGCGACCACCTACCCTCCAGGGAAAGGTCAAGATGCAGAAACAGCCACGTCTGAGTAGAAACAATGTGGCTCCACCAAGGGTTTGGTATAAGGAGTAATGATGGAGGCACGCCTGAGAAGCTTCGCAAGATTCCGTGAACTGATGCAAAGTGAATCAAGCAGAACCAGGAGAAGGTCTACAGTGACAAAGACTGAGGAATGACAAACAATTCGGTGTGAGAGATTGACAAAAGTTAGGTTTCCCCAGAATAATGAAGTTTCTGTCTCTTAGAAAGCTTGAGCAAACAAGGGAGTGAAAAATTATCCAAGCCCAACCAATCAGAAAACAACTAGTGGTTTTGAGAAAACCACAGGTTGAGGATGTTAGCTGATCCAGCGCAAACTGGCCAGGGTTAACTCCTGGTCAGCAACTGTTTAGCAACTGAGCATGCTCAATGAACTCCATGCATATAACCTGACCCACCCTGCATAAAATTAGAGCCTCATTAACTGAACATGGGGTGTATGATGAGGGAGGAGGGACATGCTTCTCCATATTTAGGGTAAACAAACAGTGGGTGTTCCAGGAAGAATGTAACCAGAAAGCGAATGGACCAATCTGTTCTCTGAAGGGAGGGATTGTGCCGGACTAACTGTATAAAGCTCTTCTCACTTCTGTAGTCCTGGCTCCCTCTTCCTAAAGAAGGGCAGAGCCTGCTTCTGGCCAGAAAGATAAGTCCATCCCCTTTGGAGTCTTCCACAATAAATTGTCCTTTATACCTGAATCTCAGTGTCAAGCGTGTTTCTAACATGGGGAAGCTGATAGAGAACAAATGATGGACTGGCTACCCACATACTGATTGACGGAGATAAGGACTCGGTGCTGAAGAAACATGTTTTCTAGGATGTGGGGGATGCAGGAATGTTGTCCTGGTTATACACATTTACACCAGGAGTTCTGTTTTCTTTTCTCATTGAATTTGAGACTGGTGGGAAGAGGAGGGCAAATGTTTGGTGATTGAAAAAAAAATGCAATTTTAACACAAGAAGAAAACTCATTTAGGTACATTTCAAAACTGTGACTAGGAGAATTCTTGATTCAAGATATAATTTTAAAAGTTTGATAAAATAAAAGAAGATTAAATAGGAAAAGAAATTGTGGAGTGGCTACGGATTGCAAAAGTACTGACAGGGATAAATGACCAAAGGAAAGCATGTTCCAAAGAACCAATAGCAAGAAAAAGTTGTATTAAAAGAATTTTGCCATTTCTTGTCATGTCTTGAAAATCGGCAATAACAAAAAGTAAACCATCAATATTTGATTTTTTTAAATTTTGAAATTCATCAACACAAAATAAAAAAGCACTTTATGTACAAATTGCCAGAGAAAGATCTGCCCGTGAAACAATTTTTATTATGTATATCTTGATTTAATTTTTAATTAATTGAAAAATGCATTATGGCCCTTTCAAACCTGTCCCGATTCCTCTGGCCTTCCTCCTCCTCAACTCAATATATTTTTTTAAAGAACCCATCAATTTTCTTCTTTTCTTTGGGAGAGGCAATCCTATTTTTAGTCCCCTTCAAACTACAATCCTCCCAAACAGATGCGGGAAAAATAAAATTTTCATCATGGAAAGACACAGTGGAGCAAAATAATTTCCACATAGTCCATGTCCTGAAAAGTACTTTTATTCTACCTTTTGAGTCCATCACCTCATGGTAGGAAAGCAGGTAGAATCGACATGTATGAGTCCCCTGGAATAATGATTGGTCATTACAATAATCAATCATGATATCTTTCAAAGTTGTTGATCTTTACCATGTTAATGTTATCACTTATCCCCTTGGTTTGACCAACTTCATTTTGAATCAGTGTAATGGCAAGCAAAGTGGGATTTTTTGCAGTTTTTTCTTTTGGAGTTAAGTTTCTGTAAAACATTAAGTGCTTAATGTAATGTTAATGGAATGGAATGTTAATGGAATAGGACCCGCTTTGAATTCTGGCCCAGCTCAAAGCTGTGGTGCATCCTGAGTCACAGGGAGCCTGAGTCACATGGAACCTAAGTTAAGTGGAGCCGATTTGGGGAGGAGCTTGCCCAATGGAGAAAAAGATTGGGAAGTGAGGGTGAGGCAGAGCTGGAAGAGAGAAGGTAGTATGAGCAGGCAGAGGGAAGAATTTCCTGGGGGAACTTCTTGTGGGGAGGCCTAACAGAGTTGGTGCTTTGTCTGTTGGTCTGTGTTAATCTCTCAGACAGAAGCCTTGTCTGTTTCTTAGAAATATGCTTGACACTGAAATTCAGGTATCAAGGGCAATTTATTATTATTGAGGAATTCAAAAGAATTGGTAAACGTTCCTGGCCAGGAGTGGACTGCATCCTTCTTTAGGAAGAGGGAGTGGGGAAGACAGGAGTGAGAACAACTTTGTCTGGTTAGACTGACATAGATTGATTTACCATCAACTCAGTACCTCCCTTCAGAGAACAGATTGGTCTGCTCCCTTCTGGGTTACAATCTTCCCTACTTGCCCCCAACACTCAACAACTTGATATGTTCCCCCCTCTTCAGCATACATCCCATGTTGAAAATGCCAGAAAACTCCCTCCCTGTGGGCGTGTAAGGTAATATTCAATTAGCCAATTAAGCATGCACAGTAGCCATTTGACCCAGTTTTCTCTTCAATCCTGACCATTATCTGGCTGGTTTAGACCAGTTTTCCTAGCATCCTGAAACTGCAGTTTCTGCAAAACCACAAACTCTATTCCCATTGGCTGGGGACCCTCATGCTGGTTAATTTTTACTCTTTCTTTGCTCAAGCTGATACTTCATTAATTATTCTGTGGAACTGTTTCCACAATCTGGCTAGCAGCTTCTGTGGGGGGTCCAGATCCACCCACAGCCAGCACCCAGAAAGCTGCCAGACAGCCATAAAGCCCAGGTTCTTTTGATATGCCTTAATAAGGAGAGCAAGGTTAAGGGGTTGGCAAGCTT
>CM053622.1:809261179-809283503 GCA_028646595.1 Phalanger gymnotis | reverse complement strand
GCCCACAGGGGTTTCACACCTGATAGGGCTTTGGGCCTGGGGCTTAGCGTTTAACAGGTGAAAGTACTTTCACCATAAACAAAAGCCAAACTCCTTAAGCACACCCGTTAAACTAAGTCCATTTTGCCTTACTGGCACAGCGGCTCTTCATTGTATTGGAGCTGGTTATAAAAGACAAAAAGGTGCACTTGTTGAGGGATTGTGGTTTTTTCAGTTACAGAAGAAAGAGAAGCAGTGGGCTTATCTTGTTAGTATAGGTGGTGGCCCCAAATCCAGGGGAACTCCTTGTCAGGCTAGATGAGGGAGGAGGCCATTCCAGAGACCGTTCTAAAGACTTGATTTTTAGCAACTGGGTCTATTTATACCAATTAGAATAGGAAAGAAGACACTGAAGGGGACCGGCCATTGTAGTTGGTCCTGTGGTTCACGTAGGGGTCATCCACAGCAAAATGGCCAATACTAACACTTCACACATGAGCTGGAGCCAGCATCAGCTGGCTGGCGAGAGCTGATTGTTAAACATTTCAAAGGAGTATCTAGTCCTAGGAATCAGAAAAGCTGATATTTTTGTTGATTGTCTAAACAAAAGAAAGCCATGTTGGTGATGAACTGAAAACATAAAGCTGCCTTAGCGTATTTTTTCCTAATGTCTATCTCCCTCCTACTTTAGATTAACCCCAATTAGGTTTCTGTGCTGTAGGGATTCTGATAGACTCCATTCCCCCATCACGTGAGGATATCTGGAAGCCACCAATCTCTTGCAGTCTGGATCTAACAATGGGGGACAGTGGATAGAAGAGGTTGGGAGCAGGGGGCTGATAGTCTCTTACCTGAAGTCAAAGTAGGAAGAAGGAAATGGCAGGCTACAGATCTAGGCCCAGAGCCCAAGAAAGTCAACTGGTCAGAATAGTAAGGATTGGAAAAGGAAGAAAATGTCTATAAAAAAACCGCACTCATTCAATATTTTTTTAAAGTGCCTGCTATTTGCCAGGCACCGTACCAGGTATGAGGGATAAAGCTACAAAGAATGAAGTAATCTCTTCTCAAGCGAGCTTATATTCATTCTAATGAAAGAGATTACAAGTTCACATTGAAATTGACATAGCATAAATAGAAGAGTGAATAAATTCAAGTCAATAAAGGGCTACATGCACGGGGTTAAGGAGTGAGGGTACCAGCAGTTGGAGGCAGCAGACATGGCTTCATGCAGAAGATGGCACCTGAGGTGTGAGAGATGCTCCAAGGTGGAGAGAGGAAGGGAGGGAGCTCTAGGGAAGGGGGACGGGCAGTGCACAGAAGTGGGAGGTGGAATGCTGTAGGTGACAACCCAAGAGGAGCCCCCTGTGGCTGATCTCAGAGGACTGGAGGCTGGAAGGAGACACTGGGGCCAGCTTGGGGAGGGCTTTCCAGCCTTAGGAGAGGCTCGATGTTTGGTCCTAGAACAAGCGGGATCCAGTGGCATTGGCTGAGCAGAGTAGTCCCATGGTCAAATCTGTACTTAAGGAAAATGACTTTGGCAGGAGTGTGGAGGGTGGCCTGGGGTGGAGAGAGGCAGGAGGCGGGGTGTGGAAGGAAAGGGAGACAAGAGAAGAGGCGTTTGTGGAGTATTGACTATGTGCCTGGCACTGTGCTAAATGTTTCACAGATTTTAGCTCATTTGGTCCCCCCAACAACCCTGGGGCACAAGTTACTGTTATTGTCCCCGTTGCACAATTATGTAGACTGGGGGCAAGAAAAATTAAGTGACTCGCTCAAAGTCACATGGCTAGTAATTTTCTGAGGCTGAATTTGAACTCAGGTCTTCCTGATTCCAGGACCAACCTGGCTCTATCCACTTTGCCACACATAAAGCCCTTTCTTAAACATCAGAAGTTGGATAGTGTTTTCTTGAAAATGTATGGAGACCATCCTATAGGCGTGGTTGACTTGGGCTGCCAATTTTACTCCCTGGTCTTGGCAGGACCAACAGCCATATAGAGCTCCACGTGTGCCCAGAGGCTTGGATGCTGTGATGGAGCCCAGTGGTATCCTCACTGATCTGAACCAATTACCAATGTCCTCAACAAGCTATAGGCAGATAAATGGAGAGAAAGTATTAGAATCAAGGGAAGCTGCAAAAAGTTTCCTATAAAAGGTGGGATTTTAGTTGGAACTTGGCTGGAAACCAGTAGAAAGACACGAAGAAAGAGAGAACTGGAATGATGGAAGACAGCCACAGAAAATACCCTGAAAGTAGAGATGAAGTGTATTCTTCTTAAAGTAGCAAGGAGGCCAATGTCATTGGACCAATGAGTGGGTGGCTGGAAATAAGGTGTAAGAAGACTGGAATACCAGGTGATGTCTAGGTCACGATGGGCTTTGGATGCAAAGGAATTTGTGTTTGATCCTGGAGGTGTAGGAAACCACTGGAGTTCATAGAGTTGTCACATGACCAGATCTGCAATTGAGGAAAATTACTTTGTCCACAAAAGGGAGGACACATTGGAGTGGGGAGAGTCTTGAGGCCTCCTGACCCACCAGCAGCTACTGCGGTGGTCCAAGGGAGAGGATGACAGCCTGCACCTATGTGGTTACAGAATCAGAGAGAAAGGGGGCGTGTTTGAGAGATGTTGCAAGGTACAATTCACAGGCCTTGGCATCAGATTGGAGAAGAAGGAAGAGAAATAGGAGTTGAAAATGATGCCTACCATGCTGGGAGCATGGTGCTACCTTTGACAGTAAAGAGGGAAGGTAATAAGTTCTCTTTTGGACACGGTGAGTTTAGGCTAGCTACTCTATATCATGGTGGCGATGTCTGAAAGGCAGCCAGGATCAGAGCTAGCTCAAGTTGAATGTCTTCAGTTTTTAAAATAAAATAAGGGGCAAGTACTGGAATGAGAGGGATTGGGTCATCAATGGTCAATAGATAGTAAGCACCTACTGTGTGCCAGGTCATGTGCTAGAGGCTGGAAATTCTAATTAAAAATGAAAGACAGTTCTTGCCCTCACAGAGCATATAATCTAATGTGGGAAGACCCCATACAGAAGGAAGCTGAAAAGTGGAGAGGGATGGCAGAAGGTGCCAGACCCTGGGGCATGGTGGAGAAGTCAACGAGAAATACCAAAGTAGTACAGCCAGCTGAGAAATGAGGAGATGTTTGAGCTGGGCTCTCCCCTTAAACGGAGGCTTGGAGTTCATGGCCCCACCCTCTAATCAGAGAGGCAGAGAGTAGTGATGACTGATGAGACATTACAGGCATATGAGGTTATCTCAGTAATAGGCTTCAGAGTGCCTGGCAGAGGACTCGGTCAAGAGGAGTCTGGAAGGCAGGGGAGCCAGTTAAGAAATGCGGCGTGTGAGCTGAACCCTGTCCTTAAATGCACATTTGGAGTTCATGGCTCCATCCCACACTGGTGAAGGATGAATGTGGGAGGATGGAGAAGGAAAGGGGTTTGGAATAGAAGGAAAAGAACCTTGGAAGTTTCTGTTGGGAGTGAGTTAAGGAATGAATTATCAATCAGCAGTAGATATGTCTTCCTCCAGTGAGAGCCCACGCTGTGAATAAATGCTATGAAATGTAGAAGAGTTACTCCAGAGACTATTAGAAAGAGAAAGTATGGAAATTCTTGGGAATCTCAAAAGGTAGGAAGAGATTGGTCAATTCCTTAATTGTTCAGAAGAGAAATAGAAAGATAGGAAGTTAAAGATGAAATATGAATTTCAAATAGAGCAAAAACCTATTACTTAAAAGAAGAAATCAAAATGATGAAAAAATAAAAAGCATTTTATCCACATGATAGAGAATTGCTCTAACCTAATGAAAACTAAATGAGTCATATCACTATAATGGAAATGGAAGATAATGACCCAGAAGACCACCACATTCCTAGCACCCTGGCCAAACATGTTCTACACTTAGGCTGGAGAAATAAAGGACCTGTCCCAAGTATCGGCATATTTTCAGATCCGGTCAGCCCCACCTCTGTGTCATTCACCAATCTGCCTCAGCTCGTTCACTTGACTCTTGTTGTCCCAGTTTCCCGAGTTCAAGGGGTATGTTTAGACCCTTTATTTCTCATAAGGAAACTGGCAATGTCTTTCTCAGAAGTTAGATCAAACCCCAATCTTGGTTAATATAATATTACTCTTATTAATGAATGAAGGAAACTTCTTTTCTGCTTTTTGGTTACTCTTATTTCTACATAACTAAATTTCAAAATTAATGAACATATGTGTATGCATATAATATATGTATCACTTACGTCTGTTCTGATGAGGAAGAAATTTCACATCACCTTCTCCCTTTCTTCTGCCGAGTCCTTCACTGATAAAACACATATTTTTTCTGTTTCCATAGAGAGAAGCAATTGCCAGTAACACATTTCTCAATTTTATTTCAACTGCAGATATAAACTGGTACTCTCAATATTCCATTGGGCTTTTCATGACTGTGGTTTTAAGTGTTGGCTTTGATACTCCTAAAGGGTATGACCTTTGGGAAAATTCCATCTCTGTGTTTCTATTTCTTCTTGTAAATTGATGAGATGAATTCTTTCAGCTCTAAGTCCTTTGACTTTCAACGATTTAGGAGTTGTTGACGTTCAAGGATGTGGTTGTGGACTTCACCCCAGAGGAATGGGGCCTCTTGGACCATTCTCAGAGAAAGCTGTACAAGGAAGTCATGGTAGAGAATGCCCGGAACCTGCTCTCCCTGGGTAAGGACACTTCCCCTGGTAAATCCGAATCCATTACCAAAGGGACTGCCATCCTTCCTTCCCTAGCGTGCAGAGTTTCTAGCATTTACCAATGATTTGAAAGGCCAGAATGCTGATCTCTTGTGTCCAAGAGAGAGGGTCCTCCTCGTGCCTGGTTTTCCTATAAAAGGTCTTTGTAGTGTGTGATAAGGAGTTGGGGTGTCCTTTATTGCTCCTGAAGCTGTCTCTTACTGGTTCTAGGGAGGCTGAGGTCAAAGATCAAATCAGTGAATAATCTCAGACTTGGAAATAATTTCAGAGGTTGTATCTAGCCTAACCTCTCCCTGCACATGAATTTGTCTGCCAGATTTCTGAAAATTGTTCATGTAGCTTTGAGATGAGCAGGGAAGGGCACCTCTACCTCCTTCTTCTTTGGCTGGGTCTGGTTTTTGGAAAGTTCTTATTAACATACCTCAAGTTACCTCACAGCTCCTAGTTTTACTCTCAGAAGCCTGGTATAGCATGCGCATCATTGTAATTCCTTTATACTTCCCTCAAACTCCAGCTGCAAATGGCGGGAAAGGAAGGGAAGGGAATAACCATTTGTATATACCTACAATGTGCCAGGCACTGTGCTGAGGGCACTCGTAACAAATGTAATCCAATTTGATTCTCACAGCAAGCCTGTGAGTTAAATGATGGGATTGCGCCCATTTTTACAGTTGAGGAAACAGAGGTTATGTGACTTACGTGGGGCAGTTAGCTAATGAGTGTCTCAGACAGGATTTGAACTCAGAGCTTCCTGAATCCAGACCCTAGGCTTTCTCCCCTGCACTAACAGCTGCTTCCTAATTTCTAGATAATGGAATCTACAAAGTCAGCCCAGCCTTCTGTGAAGGAAGGGGAGAAAACAAAAATTTCTGATTCCAAATTGGCTTCCAAATGATCTCCTTCGCCTCCCCCATAAAAGCTCCCAACAATAAGCACCATGGAAACCTTCCTTGAGGATGACCCTTCCTGCGGCCCTTCTTTCATGCCCACTTACCCCAAAGAGAACTAAAGTACCAGTGTTTCTCCATTCATAACTCTCCTTATTCCCATGCCCAGGACTGCCAGCTCTCAGAGAAGGTTTGATCTCCCATTTTGGGCAAGGGGAAGCACCGTGGATGCTGGAGGGAGAAGACCCCAGAGCCTCCTGCCCAGGTGAGTGAGGGGAGGGCAGGTCTGTGAGAGCTGTTATCACAAGGGGTAACTACATGTCAGAGTGAAGGGAGTGCTAGACTTGGGGGCAGGAAAAGCTGGCTTGCAATTCTTTTTTAGAAACTTTTTAGCAGTAAGATCCTGGGCAAGTCACTGAACCTCTGAACCTCAATTTCCTCATTTGTGAAATGAAGGTGTTGGATTCTATGGCCTTTCACTTCCCTTCAAGTAATAAAACTGTGAGTCTGAAATACCCATTGTTTGGAATTTTGGGTCATGGAACTCTCTCAGAGATATCTGGAAAGGACCTAGGCTGTCCAATAAAAGGTCTTTCCTAGGTCTTCAAGTCAACAAGCATTTATTAAGTGCTGGGGATTCAAAGAAAGTCAAGGGAGGTCCTCTGTTCTCAAGGAGCACACAGGCTAGTGGGGAAGGCGACATGGACAGAGCTAAGTAAAACCCACTAGTATCATACAGGCTAAGTTGGAGCTAGTCAAGGGCAGGAGGCACTTACATTAAGGGGGTTTAGGAAAGCCTTATTGTGGGAGGCAGGCTTTATTGAAGCCAGGGAGAGCATTCTAGGCATGGGAAAACCTATGGAGAGTGGAGATGGCTTGTCCTGTTTAAGGCATTGAAAGGAGGCCTTTGTTACTGGATTATAGTATATGTGGAGGGGGAGTAAGATGAAAGAAGACTGGAAAGAAAGGAGAGGGGAAGGTGAGGAAGGCCCCCAACAACCCAACAGAGGACTTCATATGCCATCCTGGTGCTAGGGAGCCACTGCAGTTTCTTGAGGAGGCTGTGACGTGGTCATATATGAGCTTTAGGAAGATGAGTTTAACAGCTGGGTAGAGGATTGACTGATCTAGAGAGAGACTCAAGGTAATGAGACCAAACAGCAGGCTTGTGCAACACTGCAGATGTGAGGTAATTGAGGTCTGAACCTAGAAGGTGGCAGTGTTGGGAGAGAAAGGGCAATGTTACCAAGGTGGAATCGACAGGACTTTCCAAAAGATTGAAGATGGAGTCTGGGAGGAGGATGGTATGAGTGTGAGAGATGATGAGTGGATGACATCTCTTTTATGAGTCTGGATAATGGAGAGGGTGACCTGGATAGTGTTAGGTAAGTAGGAAGATGGGAGGGTTGGGGGAAAGATAATGTCAGTTTGAGACATGGTAGGAGGAGAAGCCAAAGAGAGGAGTGTCATCCAAACCTAGAGGGAAGAGAGTATCAAGGAAAAGGGGGTGAGTGATGGTGTGAAAAGCTTCAGAGAGGTCAAGAAGGCTGAGGACTGAGAAGAGGGCTTTTGATTCAGCAATCAGGAGATCACTGGTCACTTTGGAGAGAGGAGTTTTAGTTGAATAATGATGTTGGGAGCCAGACTACAGGTTTGTAGAAAGTAAGAGTAAAGGAATTGGAAACCCCAATGTAGATGGCCATCTCTAGGTGTTTGCCTATGAAAGGTCTGATCTCTATCTCTATCCTTGGGGAAATCTCTGGCCAGATTCATGTAGGTGACTGGCACCCTCAGTTTGGAGAGATGGGAGGTGAGACCTCTAGGTGTCTCCCAGGGTACCCTTCAGCAGCCTTTGGGATCTCCAGTATTTGGTCTGGTTAGGTCTCATCCCCTTTAGGACAGGACAGAGGTAATTTCCTTACACCAAATAAAGTGAAAGAAGAGAGAAATCGGGACTGAGGTCAGATCCTACCCTTGACCAATAGAGAGAGACCAGATATCAGGGAGTGAGATAGAAGTTAGGGCCTTGTATGGGCCCTGAGCCCAGGCAGACATTCAATAAACATTAATAAAGTGCCTACTTTGTTCTAGGCACTGTGCTAAGCTCTGGGGATATGAGGAAAGGTAACAGACTGATGTTAAGGAGCTCACAGTCTTGGAGACGATTTGAGAAGAAGCAACAGAACGTGAGCCTCAGTCTTAGCTGATCTAGGCAAAAGAAAGCATGTTGGTGTGTACAGTAGCAATTTAGATTTGAAGGTCTTTCCCACCCATTAATAGGTCATGTGACCTGCTTATGTCACAGGAAGCCTAAGTCACATGTAGTGGGAGGAGCTTCCTGACAGGAAAAGGAAGTTATGTCACAGGAATTGCTGTGTGTGTGTGAGAGAGAGAGAGAGAGAGAGAGAGAGAGAGAGAGAAAGAGAAAGAGAGAGAGAGTGAGTGTGAGCGAGCGCAGTTATGGCCGCCCTTGTGATAGTTAGAGCTGAACAGGCTGACTTAGCTGTATTGTGGGTTTGTTTTGGGGAAGGCTCCGGCAGCGAGTCGGAGGGGTTTTGGGATGGCGAGTGATATTATGTATCGAATGCTTTACTGCTGTGATGGATTGGTTAGATGACTTGTGGGATGTGGTTCTCTGGTGTCTGAGTAAATCATTTCCTTCTTCTACCTTCTATGTGGAGAGTCTCGTGTACTTTGCGATACAGAATCTCACAAGCATATTGACAATTATCATCTGCACTGTTATTATTGCCTTATGGGTACTGTGTGGAAATACATCAAGTTCTGCAGGGCCATAAGTAAGTACCAGGGGAGAGGAGAACGGCAATTTGGGAAGGAGAGCTGAATGGAGGAGAAAAGAGTCAAACTAATAGTGATAATAGCTAAAAATTCTAGTCATACAGTCATAGAAGCCAAGCACTTTGCAAATGTCATCTCCTTTGATCCTTATGGGAAGCCTGGGAAATAGGTGCTATTCTTATCCTCCTTTAGAAATAAGGAAACCGAGACAAACAGAAGTACTGTGACTTGCCCAAGTATGTTACTAGCAAGTTTCTGAGCTGGCCCTGGAACACAGGTCTTCTTGCCTTCAGGCCCAGCACTCCATTTGTATTTTGATTGATAATCAGAATACAGTGAAAACGTTTCTCACACATGGATGAGGTGGGAAATGGTAGGAGAATTTTATAAGTTGTCTTGCTGAGAGTTGAGAACTTATATGTATACGTACATACACACGTACATATACACATACACCACATACATACACATGTATACACATCACATACATATATACATATACATGTACACATACATCGCATACATACATATACACAGATACATGCACACACATATGTGTGTGTATATATGTATTTAATATAAAAGAACCTTTTTAAGGAAAGAATCTTATCAGATATAATTTTCCTCTTTCTACCATTGGCACACTGGCTATACTCTCACAAAAAGTCTTCTGAATGACTGACAAATGTTGCTTACCAATTCCTTTGAAAATCTATCTGTTAAACTGAAGAATAGTAACCTAAGAGGAAGATAAATTCAAATCAGAGAATGGCACTATACAGACTCTTTTTGCAGAACAGTTGTGATGGCCATGATAATTTCAAGATGGCTTATAAGGCATTCATGGTTTTCAAAGAGCCTGCCATCTGGGCAAATATTTGTAACTTTATGACCTGGTGATTTCCCTGCTGATGAGATGTGTTTACATGGCAGCCTGGGAATGAGGGAACTACCCTGATGCAGTGATGGAAAGCAAATGACCAGATGTGTATACCTGTGACCATCCACTGGGAACTGATTTGCTCCTGAATCTCAAACCTTTCTGGCTGTTGGGAAACAATTTGATGTCAGGTTGAGAAACTGAAGGAACATGTTGCACCTAAGCAGAAGTGGTCAAAGTTTGATGTAATCAATGCATGAATTTGAAAAACATCAGATGCCTGGTTATGACAGTTTGGAATCACTGCAGAAAGAAAACTATTCAGCCTGAAACATATACACGCTTGTTGTTCCAGAGGAAAACACTTATATATTTATATTTAGTTTATTTTAAAATATTTATAACAAAATTGGGCAATTATTTTTTGCTCAGTGTTCCATTAAAATTTTTTTTTAGCTCAAACCCATTAGACCATTATTGTGAAGCTCCAGAGGGGCTTATCTGAGCCTCAGACAAAGATCTAAGACTTCTCTGCTTAAAACAATTTAGACCAGAAGGCAGTGGAGCCATAATGCTAATCCTCCCAAATATGCTAATGTGGACACTAAAGGACCGTGATATACAGGTGTATCCGATCATTAAGGAGGAAGGTAATCCCCAGAAGACTGGGCTGGAACCGATCCCTTCAATGATCATTGCTGAGTCCTGGGGCTTGGCAACTATAGCCTTCTATTCCAGTGGGAGACATTGGTCTAGTCCCTGTATTCAAGAACTTTAAGTGATGCTTTCCCAAAGAAGCTATTTTTCAAACAGCTAAGTGCAAAACAGTAGTCACCATTTTTAATAAGCACAACCAAATTTACTACAGAATGTGATAAGTATAGCATTAAAAATCCAACCGCATTTGCATTTCAAAAGTAACTCAAATTAATTTTTACAGTATAAACTATTGCCTACACAGTGGTCTGTACACACACTTACAAACACAAACAAGGCAATGTGCAATAATAAAATGGTTTTTCTTAAAAAAAAAAAAAAAGGAAAAAACATGCAATGGAGAAAGGCCATTTAATACTGAGGACAGAACCCACCCACCCAGTCACAGGGTTTGAGTGATGTTGGTCGGGTCACTCGGCAGTCAGAGCTCCTGGTCTGAGCTGTGACTATAAAAAGGATGCTAGACTCCCTGTGTCTCAGGTTTGTAGTGAGGATCCATTGTTGTTGTGTGTAAAGGTCTTTGTACATTTAATGATCCCAGGGATGTGAGCTAATGGCATTTTCAAATGATGGAGTCTGACCATGTAAGTTTGAAGACTTTTTCTCTAGGAAAACAGATAATAAATCAGTTAAATTTATGTCAATGGAGGGAAGAGTATAGATTTGTGTATATGTTTATTTGTCCGTGTGTGTGTGTGTGTGTGTGTGTGTGTACACACATACATATTTGTTTTTTTTTTTCCCTTCAGATGGAAAGATGAGGCTTGAAATGCAGGAGACTACTGCCAAGCTGGACATTTGTGTGGAAGAATCACGACAGCAGAGATTCATGAATGATGGTCACTGCAACCCCAATTTGAGAGAAATCTGTGACTCTGATATCAAGATAGAGAAAAAACAAAAGAGTCACTGTGAATTTGATAAAGATGGAAAGCGTTTCAGGCAATATTCAGTCCTAATTCGCTGTAAGAAAGGGACCTCAGGGAATGGCTGTTCTCAGGATAGTAAAAGTAGGAAAACCTTTACTGAACAAGTAGAGCTTGTTAAATCTCATGAGAAGCCTTCTGAAGTGCAAACTTATCAATGTAAACAATGTGAGATGGCCTTTACTTTGAATTCAGACCTAATGAGACATCAGAAGAGTCATACTGGAGAAATGCTTTATATATATAATGAGGGTGATAAGAACTTTGGTTGTAATCCAAAGCTCATTGACAAGCAGAAAATTCAAAATGGAAAAAAATATTATGGATGTAATGAATGTGGTAAAGCCTTCAAGCGACAATCATCTCTTGTTCACCATCAGAAATTTCATACTAGTGAAAAGCTACATAAATGTATGCATTGTGGAAAGGCCTTCAGGCGACAGTCATCCCTTATTTCCCATCAGAGAATTCACACTAGAGTGAAATCTCATGAATGTCATGAGGGTGCTAAAGCTTTCAGTGAAAACTCATCCCTTATTACACATCAAAGAAGCCACACTGGAGAGAAACCTTATGAATGTAATAAGTGTGGAAAGACTTTCAGACAACGATCTCATCTTACTCATCATCAGAGAATGCACAATGTGGAGAAACATTATGAATGTAATCAATGTAGAAAGACTTTTAGCTGTAGTTCTAATCTTACTAAACATCAAAGAATCCACACTGGAGAGAAACCTTATGAATGTAGTCAATGTGGAAAGGCTTTCAGATGCAGTTCTAGTCTTGGTAAACATCAGAGAATCCATACTGGAGAGAAACCTTATAAATGTAGTCAATGTGGAAAGACTTTTGGAAGAAGTTCCAATCTGGCTGTACATCAGAAAACTCATACTGGAGAGAAACCCTATGAGTGTAATCAATGTGGAAAGACTTTCCGACAGCACTATAATCTTTTGGAACATGAGAGAATCCACTCTGGAGAGAAACCTTATGAATGTAATCAATGTGGAAAGACTTTCAGATGCAGCTCCATTCTTGCTATACATCGGAGAGTCCACACTGGAGAAAAACGTTATGAGTGTAATCAATGTGGAAAGGCTTTCAGAAGGAGCTCTGGTCTTGCTATACATCAGAGAATCCACACTGGAGAAAAGCCTTATGAATGTAATCAATGTGGAAAGCCTTTCAGATGCAGTTCTAGTCTTGCTGATCATCAAATAATCCACACTGGAGAGAAACCTTATGACTGTAATCAATGTGGAAAGACTTTCAGAGGCAGGTCTGGCCTTGCTAAACATCAGAGAATCCACACTGGAGAAAAACCCTAAGAATATGTTCAATGTGGAAAAATTTTCAGAGAGAAAGAAAGAGAGCTCCAATCTTGCTGAACACCAGAGGATCCACAGTGGAGAGAAAGCTTGTGAATGTAATCACTGTGGAAAGATTTTCAGATGCAGCTCCAGTCTTGTCGACCATGAGAGAATTCATGCCAGAGAAACATTATGACTATAATCTATCTGAAAAGACTTTTAGACCCAGCTCCAGTCTTTCTCTGCATCAGAGAATCCACACTGGAGAGAAACTTCATAAATATCATGAATGTGGCAAAGTTTTGGGAGACTATTCATCTCTTGTTGAACATCAGAGAATCCACACTGGAGAGAAACCTTATGAATGTAATCTATGTGGTAAAACCTTCTAGCAACAGTTTTCCTTTCTTTCCCATCAAAGAATTCATACTAGATAGAAATCTTATCACTCTAATGAATGAGAAAGACATTCAAATGGAGTATAGAGCTTGTTAGACATCAGAAAATTCATTCTGGGCACAAGCTAAATATGAACTCAATGTAGGACAACCTTCAGTTGGAGATCATCTCCTACTTTATGTTGGAGAATTTGTAGTGGAGAGAAATCTTATGAATGTGCTCAATGTGGACATGCCTTTTGCTGGAAGAGGGAGTTCCCTAGACATCAGAATATTCACACTGGGAAGAAGTCTTATAAAAGCAATGATTGTGGGAAATCCTTTACATGGAGCCCCTACTTGGCTGTACTTTGGAAAAATTATACTGGAGGTAAAACATGGATCTAATTAACAAGAGAAGATTTCTTGCTTCAGCACACACATAATTAGACAACCCAAGTATCATACAGTTCATTGAGCCCTATAAATGTAATGCATTTTTCTCTGATTTCTCAATAATAGTCCATAGCATTCATATACCATAACTTTATCAGTCATTCCCCAATTGATTAATATTTGTTTGTTTGTTGAAACAAAAAAATTCTGGTGTAAATATTTTGTTAACCATTGGACTTTTATTCTTATAATGATTTCTTTAGGATAGGCACAGTGGATAGAGCTGCTTCTGGAGCCACAAGATCTGAGTTCAAATCTAGTCTCTGTCACTACCTGTGTGACTCTGGGCAAATCATTTAACCTATTACTGCCTCAGTTTTCCCCATTAGGAGAATGTGTATACTTATAACATCTACCTCGAAGGGTTAATGTGAGGACCAAATGAGATAATACCTGAAAAGTGCTTTGTAAACATTAAATCACTATGTAAATGCTACATATTATTATTATTATTATTATTATTCTTCCTTGGGTGATGAGATATGAACAGTTTAGTCACTTTTTTAATCAAGTATGTTTTAATGAGAAGGCTCTTGGGTTCAAATCTTGCCTCAGATGCTTTCTAGCTGTGTAACTCTGGGCAAGGAGTGACCTCTCTCTGCCTCAGTTTAGTCATCTCTAAAGTGAGGACATTGGCCCCAATGACTTCTGTGGTACTTTCCAAATCTAAATCTGTTCCCATGAAAAATGTATTCAATGTCTCTTTCAACAGCCTCTTCCAGTATTCTAGGAAGGAGGCCTAACAGGACCAAATCTGAAACTAGAGCACAAACGATTTTGAAGTACTTAAAAATATGAATCTTGAGAAATTGAATAGATCATTTGCAAACTATTCAAAAAGAAATGGAAGCTAAAGACAAGATGGTGGAGTGGGATCAGAGTGCTTGCCTAGATACACCTATCTTTAACAACTTAAACAACAAATGTATTTTTTTTAAAAAAATAATGAGCAAAAGAGAGGACAAAAATCTCAGCGAATTATTTTTGTAGCCCATGGTATCTTAGTATGTCATAAAGAGAGGTCCGTGTATAGAGATGGGACCTGCCTGTGTGCATGGTGCACTGGAAATGACATTAGATATAGGCTTTGGAGGCAACAACAGCAGAGGCCACAAGAAGCAATGGGGTGGTAAGAGGACTGTGTACCTGGTCAGAAAGATGCAAAGGCACTACTGAGGTAGTATTGGGCACAGGATCAAGAGACATTTAGCAGCCCTGTCACCCATTAATCAGTTCATGGGCAGAGTTTCAGGTTGGAGAGGCGCGGTCAAGGTTGCAAGAGACCAGGGGCCCTACCTGTGTAAGGATCAGAGCACAGACCAAGAGAGCAGTGATTAAACCTTTTCCTGAATCACATCACTTTCAAAGCACTAAAAACTTACAAGCCCATAACCCTAGCAGCAAAAGCAGCAGAGCTTAAAAGATAGAAGGTCAGGCCAAACATCCACCCCAGTGGTGAACAAAACCCAACCCTCCCTAACATGAAGAGAAAAGTCAAGAAGTAGGCTGGAAAAATAAGCAAATGATAAAAAGAAAGAAAAAGAACCTGACTATAGTAACCATAGTAGTTACTATGGTGACAAGCTCAAGACTAAAACAGATAACAATGACTTGAAAATCTCTAGAAGCAAAACCTCAAAGAAAACTGCAAATAGGACATGAACCCAACAAGAATTTTTGGAAATGCTAAAGAAAGGGGCAAAAAAAAAAAAGATTTTAAAAATCATGTAAGAATGGTAGAGGAAAAATTAGGAAGAAAATTATGGCAGCAGAATAAACAGTTTAGTAAAAGAAGCACAAAAAATACTGAAAAAGAATCCTTAAAAATAATTGACCAAATGGTAAAAGACATACAAAACTTCACTGAAGAAAATAACTCCTTAAAAATTAGAATTGGTCAAATGGGAGCTAAGAATTCCATGAGACATCAAAAAACAGCAAAAAAAATTCAAAAACTAAAAATAGAAGAAAACATGAATTATCTCATAGGAAAAAACAATTGACCTAGAAAAGAGATAATGGAGAGATATTTTAAAAATTATTGTATTATAAGAAATATATTATAAAAATTATCTGAAAGCCATGCTAAAAAAAAGAACCTAGACATCATATTTCAAGAAATTATAAAGGAAAACTGCTCAGATATCATACAACTTGAGGGTAAAGTAGAAATTCAAAGTATACACTGGCCATTTCCTGAAAGGAATCCCAAAATGAAACTCCCAGGAATATTCCAGACAAAATTCAGAACTTTTAGATCAAGGAGAAAGTACTATAAGCAACCAGAAAGACAGAATTCAAACATTGTGAAGGTACAATCAGAATCATATAGGATTCAGCATCCAGTACTTTTAAGGACTGTTTATGACCCATTTTTAAAGTATTCATCCTTTACTTTTAAAGACTATTAAGTTTGGAATATGATATTCCAGAAATATTGATATGATATTCAAGAAGGAAAAAGAGGTAGGATTAAAACTAAGAATAACCTACCCAGCAAAACTTAGTATAATCCTATGGGGGAAAATAGATATTTAATGAAATAGAAAACTTTTATGCTTTCCCAAAGAGTCTAGAGCTAAACAGGAAATTTGACTCTCAAAACCAAAATTCAAGAGAAGCATAAAAAAGGTAAATATGAGTGAGAAGATGTAAGAGACTTGAAAAGGTTAAAGTGTTTACATTCCTGTGTGGGAAGATGATACAGGTATCCACTAAGACCTTTATGATCATTAAAATAGTTAGAAAGAGACTACTTAGACAGAGGGGTCTAAGTGCTGGGATGGCAAAAGAAGAATAATGGAAGAGTGAGAAAGAGAGATTCACTGGGAAAGGGCAGAAGGGAGAGAAAGAACAGGGAAAATTATCTCATAAAACAGGTGTGCAAGGAAGAATTTTTACACGTGTGTGTGTTTGTGTGTGTGTGTACCTGTAGTTTGGTAAATGGGAGGGGAAGGCACTGAAAGAAAGCAGGGATAAGAGGGAGTGTCTTATGTCCAGGGAAATTAGAATTAATGATCAGAAGCAAAACAGACTTTGAGGAGGGGACAGGGTGAAAAAGAGAAAGATAAATAGAAGAGAGTAAGATGGAAGGAAATGAAGTTAGCAATTACAATTGTAAATTTGATGAATTCACCCATAAAATAAAAGAGGATAGTAGAATGGATGAGAAACCAGAATCCAACATCACATTGTTTATAAGAGAGACCCTTCAAATAGATACTCATCGAGTCAAAATAGCAGACTGGGCAGAATTTATTATGCTGCAGCTAAAGTAAAAAAGGCAGGGGTAGCAATCATGATCTAAGACAAAACAAAAATAGCCATAATTAAAAAAGATAATGAAGGAAAGTACATTTGCTGAAAGATAGCAGAGACTATGAATTAATATCACTATTGAACATACATACACCAAATGGCAGAGCTTCCAGATTCTTGAAGGAAAAGTTAAATGAGTTACAGGGGGAAATAAACTGCAAAAGTGAGGAATGTCGTTTCACCTCTTTCAGATCTGAATAAATCTGAATATAAAAAAGTACATGAATTTAGAAAAAGTTAGATATGATAGATTTCTAGAGAAATTTGAAAGAGAATAGAGTACAGCATATTGATTCCTCAGCTGTACATGGCATCTCAACAAAAATTGACCATGTATTATTATGGCATGTAAACTCATGACAAATGCAGATAAGCATAAATATAAAATGCATTTGGGGGAGGCATAAGGCGATAAAATTACATTTAGCGAAGGGCCTTGGAAGCCTAAATTATAGTGATAAATAAAAAAATTATAAAACAGATAAGTTGTTGGCTAATTTGATTTAAAATAGAGAAACCAAATTACTCATCAAAAGTGAAACATGAATTGCAACTAATGAAGATGAAATCAAAGTATTAGGAGTTATATGTCAATTTAACTCATAGTCTAAATGAAAAATAGAAATCATTTGGATTAATAGGAGAGGAAATAGAATATTTTAAATAACTAGAAAATTAAGTCATAAATGAGCTCCCTGAGGAAAGAACCCCAGTACCAGATGGGTGAAGAGAATTCTAGTAAATGTTTAAAGAACAATTCCAACATGTTAATTTTAAAAATAGGTAAACAAGGAGTCTTGTCAAATTTCTTCTATGACACAAGCATGGTTTTGATACCTAAACCAGGGAGTTCAAAAACTGAAAGAAAATGTAGACTACTTTTCCTAATGAATTTTCCTGCAATAAATTTAAGTAAAATTCTACCAAGATGACTATAGACACACACTGTGTGTGTATGTGAGTGTGTGTGTGTGTGTATGTGTATGTGACAAAGATCATACACTATGAAAAGGCTGGATTTATGCCAGGAGTGCAGGGCTCATTCAATATTAGGAAAACTATAAATGATCACGTCAATAATAAAAACAAAATCACGTCATTATATGAATACATGCAATAAACGTTTTGGACAAAGCACAATTTTTGACAAAATACCCATTCCTATTAAAAATAATATGAAGCATAGCAATAAATGGAGACTTTCTTAAAATGAAAATAGTATTTATCTAAAACTATGTTAAATATTATCTGTAAAGGAATAAACTAGAAGCCTTTCCAATAACATCAAGGGTGAAACAAGGAAGTCTGTTATATTATCATTGAATATTATACATAGTAATAAGATAAGACAAAGAAATTGGAGCAGTAAGTATAGGCAATAAGAAAAGAAAAGTATCACTTTTTGCAGATGATATGATGGTTTAATTAGACAACACTGGAGACTCAACTGAAAAATTAGTAAAAACTTTAGCAAAGTTGCAGGATGCAAATAAAACCAAGAAATTATTAACATTTTCATATATTACCAACAAAACACAGCAGGAAGAGAAATTCCATTTAAAATAAATGCAGACAGCGTAAAATACTTGGAAGTTTACCTGCTAAGATACACACAGGAACTCCGAACACAATCACAAAAAAATCTTCACACAAAGATAGAGCTAAAGAATTGGAGAAATATCGATTGCTCATGGGTGGGCCAAGTCAATAAATAATGATGATGACACCACTGAAATTAATTTACTTATTCAGTGCCATGCCAATCAAACCACCAAAGAATTTGTAGGGCTATAAAAATAACAGAATTCATCTGTAGGAACAAAAGATCAAGAGAAAGAAGAGAATCAGTGGGGAGAAAAAGATGGCTTAGAGATATCAGATCTCAAACTAAACTACAAATATATAATCACCAAAACAATTTCAATACTAGATAAGAATTAGTAGGGTTGATCAATGGAATAGATCAAGTATACAATATATAGAAGCAAATGAGCACATTAAACTCATGTTTGATAAACCCAGAGATCTCAGCTGTTGGGGAAAGAACCCACTCTTTAACAAAAACCATTTAGAAACCTGCAAAGTAGTCTGGCAGAAATGGGCATTGGCCAACATCTTATGCTGTATACCAAGATAAGGTCAAAATGGGTAGGTGATTCAGAGAAATGCTGATAATCATAAGCAAATTATTGGACCCTGGAAGAAACTACCTGTCAGATCTATGGGTAGAGAAACAGACTATGACCAAACAAAACTTAGAGGTTCCCTCAGGAAATAAAATGGGTAATTTCAATTATATAAAATTAAAAAGTTTTTATATAAACAAAACCAATGCAGCCCAAATTAGAAGAAAATTTGGAAAGTGAGAAAAAAATTAGGAAACTTTCTCAGATATGTATAGAACTTACATATTCCCCAGTTGACAAATGGTCAGAGGATATATTAATGTATATATAAATATATTAACTATATTAATATTAATTATAATGTAATAATGCCCATTAGGGCATTTTCAGATCAAGAAATCCAAGCTGTTAATAGTGATATGGAAAAATGGTCCATATTACTAACAATTAGAGAAATACAAATGAAAATAACTTTGAGATACCACTTCATACCCATGAGATTGGCTAAGATGACAGAAAAGGAAAAATGATAAATGCTCTTAGGGATGTAGGAAAGGTGGTATACTAATGTACTGTTAGTGGAGTTGCGAATTAGTCCAATCAATCTGGAGAAGGATTTGGAAGTATGCCTAAAGGGCTATAAAATGTTGTATACCCTTCAACCCAGCAATACTGCTACTATTCCCCAAGGAGATCGGAGAAAAAGGAAAAGGATTCATATGTACAAAAATATTTCTAGCAGCCTTTTTGTGTGATGGCAAAGAATTGGAAACCGAGGAAATACCTATCAGTTGGAGAACGGCTAAATAATTTATAGTATAAGAATGTGATGAAGTATTATTGTGGCATAAGAAATAATGAAGGAAATGGTTTCAAAAAAAGTCTGGTAGGACTTATATGAACTGATGCAACATAAAATGAGCAGAACCAGGAAAAAATGTTCACAGTAACACAATAACAATAATATTTTAATGATGATCAATTGTGAAAGACTTAAATAACTGAGTACTCCATAGGATTCATGATGAACAATTCAATCTGCATGAGGTTAGTGAAGTGATGAACTTGGAGGACAGATTTAAACTTTTTCCTCTTTATTTTTCTGGCTTTCTCTCACCTAGAACATGGTTAATGCAGAAATGTTTTGTATGACTTCATATGTACAAAGAGAATTATATTTCTTACCATCTGAATGGGTAGGTGAGGGGGTAAGGGGAGGAATGGAATTTGTAACTGAAGATAAAAAGAAAATAATAAATTTTAAAAAGAAAATTAATGTTGTAACCCTGTATTTTAATAAATCAATACCTCTAACTACAGGGCCAGGACTTACCAATCACTACAAAATGCTAAAACAAAACAAAAAACAAATGAACCCCCCCCCCAACAACCCCAAAGCTAGGAAATAATTTGGCAGAAACTCAGTATAGACCAGCATCTCATACTTATACCAGATTAGCTCTAAATGAACACATGACTTAGACCAAAAGGTCACCTCAAGTAAAGTACAAGAACCATGAAGAAGATATATTTTTGCAATTTTATGGGTAGGGGAAGGGTTCATCACCAAACAAAGGATAGGGAGGGTTGCAGAAAATTAAAATGTGCTATTTTTATCACATAATAGTTCTAAAAGGAAGCAATTAACTGGGGAAAAGATGTGCAGCAAGTTTCCCTGATAAAAACGTCATATCCAAGGTATATAAAGAGTGGTTACAGATTTATAAAAAGAAGCCATCCCCCAATAGACCTAAGATCAAAAGCTAGAAATAGGCAGTTTTCAAAGGAAGAAATACAAATGATCAGCAATCACATCCGTTATCACTAATGCAAATTAATAATAATTAGAAAGCTTATCAGATCAGTAAGGTGATAACAAAATGAAAATAACAAATATTGGAGGGAATTTATTTTGCTTGACTGCATGTTCGTAATGAAAGTCTTTTTACTTTCCTTTTCACCTGTGAGGTGGCAGGTAAGAGGGAGAGAAATAAATGTTTATTTAAAAATAATATTGTTTTTAAAAGTCTAAGATATACTCAAAATCACCAATAGTCAGATAAATGTAAATTAAGCCATATGTGAGGTTTCAGTTGTCACTCATGCAAATTGGCAATGTTAACAAGGATTGGAGGGGCTGTGGGAAAATAGGCAAATAAATCAATTCCCTATTGGTGAAGAAGGTGTGATGCTCCCCGTCATCAAAGACACCACTAGAGGGCATAGTCCCTTAAATCAAAGAGAGGAAAAAGACTGAAGTGTATGAAAATATTTCTTACAGCTCCTTTAGGGATGACAACTGGAAACCAAGGTGTCATGCCCTCTAATAGGGGCAACAGCTGAATAAAGGTTGGTATATAAATGGATTTGAACACAAATACACCATAAAACAAAATTTCATCGAAACTGGCAAGTGAATGGAGGCAGAGTGAGGGGAGTAGCATCAAGGGAGTAATTGGTAATAATAGCAACATTGTAAAGACCTACAACTTTGGAAGATGTCACAACTCTATTGTAATGACCAGCCACTACTCCAGAGGACTCCGAGCTACCTGCCTCCTGACAAAGAGGCGATGGACTCAACATGTTGAATAAAAAGTAATTGTGACATCTCTGTCTCCTTTATTGCTCTCCCCCAAGCATATAGGAGTAGCTCTCACTGAAGGGGAGGGTCCCCCATCATGAGGAAGATCTATATGATGCCGTTTGTGATTGTGGATCTAGATTTGATTTGATTTTGTCCTAAGATGAAATTCTAATCTGGTCTCATTTTAGTGAGATGTGTTCTCCTATTAGGGTAAGTGTGGTGTTTGACCCTCTGTAGCTGATTTGGCAAAGGAGATAGCTGGGAAAGGTGCCTTCTTCCTCAAGTCTTTGTGAAGTTACATTATATGAACTTCAGACACGGGCATCGGGACAATTTTGAAAGTGACATACTGAATTTTTGAGCATTTAAAAATGAAAATAAAGTAATAAATAATACAAATCATTTCATGTGCAACCCTCTTTTTCTTATTTATTATATATGTATGGGGGTATATACACATACACGTGTATACATACACACACATATAATATACTCATTTTATTTCATGGTTGTGAATTTTAAAATATAAAATCTAATTTTGATAGTTTTCTTGAAGGCTTTCTCCCTATTTCTTGAATATAATGACCTTTATTGTTCATTTTTGACGTAACATTTGATACAACTGGAAATGACCAACATAAGAAAGGCTCTAGAATTATGGGGCATGTGGAAAGGCTGAAATTCGATGAGCAACAATACATCTGAAAGGCTAAAAAAAAAACAAACCTGAAATCGACTGAACAGCAACAGAAAGTGGGGGCCAGCCAGGTGGTACCATGGATAGAGCACCGGCCTGGAGGCAGCAAGATGTGAGCTCAGATGTGGCCTCAGACAAAGTGGCTGTATGACCCTGGTCAAGTCATTTAACCCTGTTTGCCTCAGTTTCCTTATCAGCAAAAGGAGCTGGAGAAGGAAATGACAAAGCACTCGTCCAATATCTTGGCCAAGAAGACCCCAAATGGGTTCATAAAGAGGCGAGTCCAACATGACTGAAAACAACCAAACAGCAACAACAAAAGGCTTCCTGGAAAAGGTGGGATCTTAACTGAGATGGGAAGGAAGCCAGAAGGCCAAGATGAGAGAGAGTGTCCCAGGCATGGGGAATGGCCAGAGAAAACGCCAGAAGCTGGAAGGCAGAGGACCTTGTGTGAGGAACACCTAGTGGGGGGCAGTGTCACTGGATCAAGTATCACTCACTGGGAGGGGGATAGGG
>CM053622.1:809236735-809260679 GCA_028646595.1 Phalanger gymnotis | reverse complement strand
CTTCCTTCCTTCCTTCCTTCCTTCCTTCCTTCCTTCCTTCCTTCCTTCCTTCCTTCCTCCCTTCCTCCCTTCCTCCCTTCCTCCCTTCCTCCCTTCCTCCCTTCCTTTCTCCCTCCCTTTCTCTCTCTCTCTCTCTTTCTCTCCCCCTCCTCCCTCCTTCTTTCCTTCTCCCCTCCTCTCACTCCCTCCATGTAGGGAATCATACCTTTAATTGTGGGTGCTCAGCCCAAAGGAATATCGATTTTAATTGCTGAAGTCTTACAAGGTATCTTGGGCTTTACAGGCTAGATTTCTTTTTTAAGAATCATGCCTTAAGCCCAAATCATTCTGGATCTCACTGATTGGCCAGCAGTAGGTCCCAGGTCCCAGCCTAAGTGGACCATAAGGAAAGTTGAGCACTGCAGAGTCAACATTTTTGAATTGTGGTGCTACAGAAGACTTTTTGAGAGTCCCTTGGCCACATAGGAGATCAAATCAGCCCACACTTAAAGAAATAATCCGGGCTATTCACTGGAAGTTCAGATACTGAAGCTGAAGCTTAAATACTTTGGTTGCATAATGAGAAGACAGGATAGACCTGTTGGGAAAGATTGAAGGTGAAAGGAAAAGGGGATAGTAGAGGGTGAGGTGGATTGATAGTGACATGGAAACAACAAACATGGCCTTGGACAGACTTTGAGAAATAGTGGATGATTGAAAGGCCTGGGATGGTATGGCCCATGGGGTTACGAAGAGTTATTCAAGATTGAATGACTGAACCACAACCACAGCCACACATGGATGGGGAAATTCAGGCAGGAATACATTCATTGACTTGCTAAGGGTCACACAGCTAGTCAGTATCAGACTTTCTTTGAACTCAGATCTTCCGGCTCCAAACACACAACCCTATCCACTAAGCCACCTAGTAGCCTAAAGAAATCATGCCCAAAATAAATTTCCAACAGATTCCAAACTATACTAGGACTTTTTGTACCAGCAAAGAACTGGAAACAAAAGAGGTATCAATCATCTGAGGAATGGCTAAAGAAGTGATAGTAAAGAGATGCCATTGAATATTATTGAGGAGTAATGATAAACATTATTATTTCAAAGAAAAATTCATTATTTTATACACATTATGAAACTCCAACTTAGTTTAGTCTGTGCTACAGCAAAAGGCCTACCCTCATTAAAGAGATCCGTATACGTTAACCCCAGCACAGTTTCTTCAATGGACAGTCAAGTTTGAGCTCTAGGTGAAGATCTTCCCATAGTGACTGCTTTTAGAAGACTTCTTTCCAACATGAGTGTTCTCGTGTCCAATGACCTTCTTCTAGAAAAAAGCGTTTCCCCATAAAGTCCATTCATGAATGTGGATCCTCCAACAGAAATAGGTTGCTCTTTGGCTAAAGACCTTCCCATACCGAGTCCATGTAGTGCTTGTCCTCAGAATGAATTTTCTGTTATATTCCATCACATTAATGTATCATAATTGTCTTGGCCATTAGGGACATTAATATACACCTCCTTTTTCTAGCTCTTTGCTGTAACAAACAGAGGCCCTAAAAATATTTTTGGATACTTGGGCTCTTTTCCTGTTTCTTTCATCTTGCTGGTACATAGGCCTAATAGAGGTATTACTGGGTCAAGGAATATGAACAGTTTAGGAACCTTTTCTGCTCAACTCCATACTGTTTTACAGAAACGACTGGGCCAGTTCACTGTTCCACAAACATTGTCAGTGTGTCTAACACTCCTTACACCTGCCAGCATTTGTCATTTTCATTTTCAAGCCATCTTGACCAGTCTGAGAATCTTTCCAATTATTGGTGACTTGGATAAGTGGTCACAGATGTGGAGTATTTTTTTTTTCCATATGGTTGTTGATAGTATTTCTCCTTGTAGTTTCCAAAAAAATAGAAATGCCCTAAGTCACTAATAATTAGAGAATTGCAAATGAAAACAGCTCTGAGATACCACCTCACACTCATCATATTAGCTAACATGGAAGAAAAGGAAAATGAAAAATGATGGAAGAGACATAGAAAAATAGGACACTAATTGTACTGCTAGTGGAATTGTGGATTGGTTCAGCTATTCTGGAGGACAATTTGGGACTCTGCCTGAAGGACTATCAGCTGACTGAGGAGTAAGCAATGAGAGATTTTAAATCTGTTTGGTGAAGACAAATCGAGCTCGTTATAAAAACTGTGCATACTCTTTAACTCAGAAATGCCATTACTAAGTCTGTATCCCAAAGAGATAAAAGAGAAGGGAGAAAGACCTGTAGGGCCTGGATGCCCTAATTTGGAAGAAGAATGTAGCAGGGGCAGAACTGGGAGAAGGCCAGTGATTCTGCTCAGAAGGAGGTAGGTCTGGCTCCCAAAGTAGGAATAAGGATGGAGGGAAGTAGTGGAGCTTGTGGAAAGAGGAACTTTGAGAGGTGGGTGGGGGAACCATGGAATCCAAGCCCTGGGCTGGAGTTTGGAGACCTGGGAGGAGTCTGGAGTAGAAAACAATTATTCCAGTGGCCAAGGCATTCCACGTGATGGAGGGCAGGGATTGGGGAAGAGAGGTGGGCAGGGTCTGAGGTCCTGGCTCTGAGAGCCATTGGAGGAAAGGGAAGATCCTGGCTTCTCAGCTGGACTGGGAGGACTGCCCAGAGTGTGCTGACTGGAATCATAAGCCCTTGAAGCTGATCAAGCTGCCTTCTTTATTTGGAGCTGAAATCACTCTGCCTTCTTTTCCTCGAGCTGAAATCAGTGCTTTCTCCTACAGCTGAGAGTCCTCTGCCTTCCTGAAGCCAGCTCTGCATGCAGGTCCTAGGTAGGTCTGAGCCAAGAAGCCATGAGGCACTTGACTTCTGCTGCCTGATTTTCCCTTTGTATGTCATCTTCCCGGTCTGATCTCATGCTGAGTGCCCTCTAGGACCACCAGGAACCTGTTTCCCGTCGAAGGCTGGCTCCCTGACCGGCTTCCTAGCAAGGCTCCCCATCACATCGCAAGTATCCTAGGTCACATCCCCAGCTTTACCATTGGGTCACAGTTACCCAGCTGTCAGACCTCCACCAAAGGGACCCAAGAGTGCTGCCTTCAGCCTCCCCATCGAGACCTATGTGTCCTGTCTCCTTGCCCCCAGCTCCTGTTCAGAAGTTCAGTTGTCCTGCCCACAGGACAGGCTCTTTTTAAAGACCCAGGAGTCCTGCTTCCTTGACCCAGGATATACCTAGGACCCAGGCACCAAAGGTCCTGCCTGGCCTCTCTTAACCGGACCTGTGGCTCTCCTGCTGGCTTCCTATTAGATTCCAGGGACCCAGATAAGCAGCCTCCAAACTAAATCTCCAAAAGGGCATCCCAGGAGTCCTCCCCAGCTCCTCATTAGACCCCGGGTCACAGTTGTCCTGCTTTCCCAGCTCAACTGTCCTCCTGGAACCCTTGTCACCCAGATGTCCCCTCTTGCCTCCTCCAGCTTTGTTACAGTGTCCTGCCTCTCAGACCCTTCCTTCCTCCAGCCTCCTGCTTTCTTGCCCCTATTTTTTTCAGAGCCTTCAGCCCCCCTGCCAGTGCTCTGAACACTGGACAGGATTCTTTCTCCCACTTCATAGTTCCTGGCAGCACCATCCCATAGCCCTCCTTATCCTCAACCTTCTCTAGCTACCCTCCCTCCTAGATCAAGCAATCAATCTGTTGTCCTGATTTTGTGTGTGTGTGTGTAGGGAGAGCTCTGACCCAGGGTCCCTTGAGGCTCTGACTCCTCTCATCCCATCTGGGATCTCAAAGCCCCATCTACCTCCTGAGTCCATGTAGAAAGATAGGGCAGGAGAGAAGGAGGAAGAGGAGGGAAGGAATCTTCCTGTGTAGACCATCTTCATTTCCAAGCCTGACCTACCAGGTACCTCCCTGTTGGAGTCACTGTCCTGAGGGCAGGGCCAGGGGCTTTCTAACTCCTGTGGGACCTCACTCCCTGTAAATCCCTGTAGGTCACCCTCTGCCTAGGAAGAGAAGAGAAAGACATCTCCCCCTCTGGGATCCTTCTGCCTCCCCACCTGAGCCTGCAGAGGACTAAGGCCTGGCCTAGGCAGGGAGCCTGGAGCCAGAGGGAATGGCCCCTGGGAGCCGCAGACCCCCAGCCCAGGTGAGTGCAGTCTGTACGTGGACTTGACCAACATCAGCCAATGAGGCCATTTCCATAGACAGGATTGTCTATGAGGCTGGCAGGCCTTCTTCCTTGTGGATTGTTTCTTTACAAAAACAGGCATGGAATTGAATAGAGTAGTAACAACACTGCCCTGCTGTCTTCTTCTGCTTTTGGAACTGATTTATGCCACTTGGGCATCTTGAGCACTCACCACCCCCCCAGTGGCTGCCCTCTGTGTTTGTTTTTAGGTTCTCCCTCAGTACAAGTGAATGACAAGGGCGATGATGTCACTCTTTAGTCCCCATCCATAGGCATCATGGCTTTGCCCCCTTTTTGCCTGCCTAGCCCACCTCCCCTTACATGCATGTCCTCCTCCCTCCTGTTTCTGCAGCTCTCCCCTGTGACTGAAGGTCACACTGAGTCTTGTCTGGATAGGCCTGGAGCAGAGGCCTGAAGGCTCCCCAGCTCTTGTTTTTGACTGTGCTCTCCTCAGAGCTGAAATTGTCCTGGTTCTGCTCAGAGACTCTGCCTCAGCTCACACAAGTCTTCCCAGGTCTCTCTGAATCCCTCCCTTTTGCCATTTCTTAGGGCAAGTCAACAAACATTTACAAAGGCTGTTACACTGTTCAGAACTTCCTTGGATACAAAGGAAGGCAAAACCAGTCCTGCCCTCAAGGAGCTCCCAGTCTGATGGGGGAGACATCATGTCAGCAGCTGTGTCCAGACAAGCTCTCTGCAGTGTAGATGGGAGGTGCTTTCAGAGGGAAAGTTCTAACAGTTTTGGAGACCAGAAAAACCTTGTTTTGAGAGGGTGAATTTTAGCAGAGACTGGAAGGAAACCAGGAGGCCTAGGTGAGGGGGAGGACATTTCAGGCATGAGAGATGGCCATTGGGTAGGCCAAGTCAGGGGATGGAGGGTCTTGTTCTAGGATCAGCTAGGAGGCCAATGTCCCTGGGTCAGAGAGGAGGTGGAAGGAGGAAGGTATAAGAAGACCGGAAAAGGGTTGGGGCTGATCACATGGTGTCTGCTACATGCCATGAGCCTTATAAATGTTGTCTCATTTGATCCTGTTATAAGAATTGTCAGAGTCCTTGGTAGAGATGGCCTGAATAAGGCAGCTCAGGATGAAGCCAGACAGTTACATTGTCCCAAAGAGCTCCACATCTTCCCCGATGCTTGGCCGATGTGGGACCCTCACCCATCTGAACCAGTTATCAGTGTCCTCGACAAGCTATAGGTAGATAAATAGAATATAGTTAAAAGGAGGAAGACATTAAAATTAAGAGGAGTTGCAAAGTCTACTTCCTGTAGAAGGTGGGATTTTAGTTGGGACTTGCTACAAAGACAGAGATTAGAAGAGAGAGGATTCTAATGGTGTAGACAGCCAGAGAAAATAGCCTGAAAGTAGTATCTTCTTGGAGTAGCAAGGAGGCCAGGGTCATTGGACCAATGAGTAGGTAGCTGGAAGTAAGGTGTAAGAAGACTGGAATACCGGGTGATGTCTAGGTCCTGATGGGCTTTAGATGCAGTAATTTGTATTTGATCCTGGAGGTAATAGGAAACCACTGGAGTTCACAGAGTTGTCACATGGTCAGACCTGCAGTTTAGGAAAATTACTTTGTCCACCAAAGGGAAGACACATTGGAGAGGGGAGAGTCTTGAGGCTGGCTGACCCACCAGCAGGTGAGATAGTAAGGCAATGATAACAACGTAGATGATAATTGTCAAAATGCCTATGTAGTTCTGTATTGCAAAGCGTATGAGACTCTCCACATAGAAGGTAGAAGAAGTAAACCATTTATTCAGACACCAGAGAACAATATCCCTTAACCAAATGCTCAGTTCCCATAGCCAGTCAGTCCACTTCATAACAGCAAGGAACCCAAAACATTCAATATAGAAAATCACAACATGGAGCCTCAACATCCCAAAACCTCTCTGACCCGCTGCTGGGGTCTTCACCAAAACAAACTCACAGTATAGCTAAGTCAGCCTGTTCAGTTCTAACAATCACGAGGGCAGCCACCAGCAGCCATATTGTCTTTCTCTCTCTCAGCATTTTCTGTGATATAACTTCCTTTTCCTGTCAGGAAGCTCCTCCTACCATGTAACTTGGGCTTCCTGTGATGTAAGCAGGTCACATGGCCTATTAATGGGTGGGAAAGATCTTCAAATCAAAATTGGTACTACATTCAGCCCCAAGATCTTTCATGTCCATCACATAGGGCAATGGGAATTCTGGGATAACTGGTGTCAACAGAACTTTACACAACAATATAACAGGGATAACACAAAATAAGTATATAAAACAATGTCATCATTCCACCCTCAAATGAATAGGGCTCAAAATCTTCGGGTAAGGGGCAAAGATGTCCGCCAAAGCTTCTTCCTGCTGAAATTGGATGTCCCTGCCCCAAGAGATAAAGAGTCCTATTTGAGAGGTCACTTCTTTAGCAAGCTGGCATCTGGAGCTTGATTGACGCCAGGTCCAGGGATGACACATCACAGTCATGAACAGGTCCAGAGGTGACATCTGAACACATCAGGGGGTGACATCTGGCTTAAGTGATCAGTCATCTGCAGGTGGATAGTACTGAGCCTGCAGGAAACAAATCTCACAAACAAATTTAAGAGACAAAAGCTAAAAAGAAACAAAGAGACCATCATAGCCTCGTTCGTGATAGAATACGAGTCAAAGATACAGTTTCACAAGTATTTTCTCCTGGGTAGACCACTGTTACAGTATTGTCTTTCCCCTGTGCTATAATTTCTGCAGCCTTTGGAACATCATCTGGCTTCTGTTTTACCCAGACTTTAGCTCCCAATTTTATTCTAACAGTAGAACCAAATCCTTCCTTTCCTCTGATAGTTACTTTGGAAGGAAGGTCAGTTTTCACCAGAGGTATTGTTTCACAAGGAATAATAACCAATTGAACTATTCTGTCATTTCTACACGATTGTATAGGTTCTTCACCTATATTCTGGAGTGTCACAATAATTCCTCTTTGATAACTAGAATCTATCACCCCAGCCAATATATGTATTCCTTGAGCTTCTAATCCTGGTGTAGGTAATGTCCATCCAAAATGATTCTTAGGGATTCTCATACATATCCCAGTAGAGATTTTTCTTATCTCTTTTCTATCCAACCCAAAGTCTTCTAAACGATGCAAATTATATCCCAAGCTTCAGTGTTCCCCAACATAATAGCAGTCTTCATCACCTCCTCCTTTAACTTTCTTGTGGAGTCCCTAATTGAATACCAGGGTATATTTGGAGTAGGCCACATAGTGTCAGCAGAATATTCCTCTTTATAGCCTGTCGCAGCCAAAGCCAACAAATGGTTCTTTGGTTAGTTCTTTGCAAATGATAATCCCTAAAAACTTGCTGTACAAAAGAGTTCTGACTACCACTTATGAATCTCATACAGTCCACAGAATCTACAGACACTCCTGTGGCCCCTTCATCACTGCTTCTCACCATCCAAGATATTAATGATTCTCCTATTCTCTGGGTGAACCTACTCAAGATATCTGTGATTTCCTGCTGTGTAAAATCCTCTAAAACCAGGCTAAACTGGTTATTATCACCTTCTGTCGTCTGCCTCCTCTGCTCTGTGGGGTGCAGTTCTCTTTGAGAAGTCTGGCATGATACTATCTTATTGTCTCTATGAGAAGTAGCTTGCAACAAAGTTTTGTTTCATCCTGGAAGTTTTGACATTGTATCCTTCTGTCTAGATTCTCTGCCCCTGTTATCCTGGTAACTAGACTGACTGCTAGGCTTGACCTCAGCTGAACTTAGGTGCACTCTTGCCCTCCTTGGCTCCCTTTGCCTTCTAGCTGAATTTACAGCAAGACTACTAGCTTCCTGCTGTTCTGCCACCTGGGTTTCTCTATCTTGCTGTGGTATAGGCTGAGTATTTTCAGACGTGTCAACAACTGTCTGAGCCTGAGCTCTCTCTCTCCTAATAGTGTGTCTCTATGTTCACACACAATATGATGGGCTTTGAGTAAAATCCAGCCTTGTCTAGAGATCACTCTTGGCACTTCTATTCCTGGCTCTACAGTAACTTCTCTGAGGCATCGTTCCAAATCTCTGGGCCCTCCACTCTGTAGCTTCTGCTTCCAGTCCTCACAGAGACCAGTGCCTTTAGACCATTCCTTTGCTAGGAAGCAATAAGTTACATCCTCCCATCCTGGGACAACCATTTCTTCTTCTGAAGCCCTTCTACCTCTAAATAGAGATCTTATACCTTGCAATCCTGTTCGTGATGCCAAATGAAATAGTAAGGCAATGATAACAACGTAGATGATAATTGTCAAAATGTCTGTGTAGTTCTGTGTCACAAAGTATACGAGAATCTCCGCACAGAAGGTAGAAGAAATACAACATTTATTCAGACACCAGAGAACCATGTCCCGTAGCCAAATGTTCAGCTCCCACAGCCAGTTAGTCCACTTCATCATAACAGCAAGGAACTGAAAACATTCAATACATAAAATCACAACATGGATCCTCAACATCTCAAAACCTCTCTGACCCCCTGCCGGGATCTTCCCAAAACAAACAGTACAGCTAAGTCAGCCTGTTCAGTTCTAACAATCATGAAGGCAGCCCTTAGCAGCCACCAGCAGCCATATTGTCTTTCTCTCTCTCAGCATTTTCTGTGATATAACTTCTTTTTCCTGTCAGGAAGCTCCTCCCACCATGTAACTTAGGCTTCCTGTGATGTAAACAGGTCACATGGCCTATTAATGGGTGGGAAAGATCTTCAAATCAAAATTGCTAATGCAGCAGGCTACTGCAGTGGTCCAAGGGTGAGGATGAGAGCCTGCACCTAGGTGGTTACAGAATCAGAGAGAAGAAGGGGAGTGGGGTGTTAAAGAGATGTTGCAAGGTACAATTCACAGGCCTCAGTGTCAGATTAGAGAAGAAGGGAGAGAAATGGGAGTTGAGAATGATGCTGCCTTTGACAGTAGGAGGGAAGGTAATAAGTTATCTTTTGGACACAATGAGTTTAGGCTAGCTACTGGATGTCATGTTGGCATTGTCTGAAAGGTGGCCAGGAGCAGAGCTAGCTCAGGTTGAACAGTTTCAGTTTTTAAAGTAAAATAAGGGGCAGGAATGAGAGGGATTGGGTCATCAATGGTCAATTGATAGTAAGCACCTATTGTGTGACAGGTCATGTTCTAGGGGCTAGAAATTCTAATTAAAAATGAAAGCCAGTTCCTGCCCTCACAGAGCATATAATCTAATGTGGGAAGACACCATACAGAAGGAAGCTGAAAAGTGGAGAGGGATGGCAGAAGGTGCCAGACACTGGGGCATGGTAGAGAAACCAATGAGAAATGCCAAAGTAGTGCAGCCAGGTGAGAAATGAGATGTTTGAGCTGAGAATTACCTTAATAATAATGACAGTCATAAGAGTACTGCTGACATTTTCAAATGAATAAAATAAACAATTTGACTTTGTTGAATACTTTATAATTGGTCTTTGATGTTTACCATATATTTCTCCTGGATGTTATATGTCAAATTTTCCCTCAAGTTCTAGGGTTTTTGCTACAAAAACCTGAAATCTTTGAGTTTAAGTGTACTTTTTTTTTTTAAGGATTATACTTGACTTTGCTGCCAAAGTTACCCTTGGTCATAACCCCAGGTCTTTTACTCTATGGAATATAGTATTCCAAGACCTATGATCCTTCAATGTAGTAGATACTAGGTCTTGTGTGATCCTTATTATACCTCCATGATATTTAAATTGTCTTTCTTGTTGCTTCCAGTATTTTCTCCTTAACCTGGGAGCTTTGAAACTTGGCTATGGTATTCTTGTAAGTTTTCTTCCTGGGATCTCTTTCAGGTGGTGATCAGTGGATTTTTTCTATTTCTGCTTTACCTTTTTGTTCTAGAACTTCAGGGCAATTTTCTTTGATAATTTCTCATAATATTGTATCGATATCCTTTTATTTAATTATAATTTTCAGGTAGTCTGACTATTTTTATATTATTTTTCCTCAGCCTGTTCTCTAGATCGGTTGTTTTTCTGATGAGATATTTCACATTCTCTTCTACTTTTTTCAGTCTTTTGATTATATTTTATGATTTCTGTCTCTGATAAAACACCTAACTTCTCTCATTCCCTAGGGAGAAGCAATTCCCATTAACATATTTCTCAATTCTAGTCCAATTGCATATATAAAAAGCTATTTTCAGTATTCCATTGGGTTTTTCATGACTGTGGTTCTAAGTTTTGGCTCTGATACTCATCAAGGATATGACCTTTGGGAGAGTCCCTTCTCTGTGCTTCTGTTTCATCTGGTAAAGTGATGAGGGTTAGACTAGCTGAATTCTGAAGTCTCTTCCAGTTCTAAGTCCTATCATATTTGATGGTTAGGAGCTGGTGACATTCAAGGATGTGGTTGTGGACTTCACTAAGGAGGAGTGGGGCCTCTTGGGCCATTCTCAGAAAGAGCTGTACAAGGAGGTTATGGAGGAGAATGCCTGCAACCTGCTCTCCCTGGGTAAGGACCATTTCCTCTGGTAACTCTGAATCCACTATCAAAGGGACTGCCTCCCTTCCCTTCCTAGTTTGCAGGGTTTCTAGGATTTATCAATGATAAGAAAGGCCAAAGTGCTGATCTCTTCTGTCCAAGAGATAGGGTCCTCATGAGGGCTGCCTGGTTTTCCTGAAAAAGTCTTTGTAGTGTGTGATAGGTAGTTGGAATGTCCTTCTTTGCTCTTGAAGCTGTCTCTTACTAGTTCTAGGGAGCCTGAGGTGCAAAATCAAACCAATGAAGAATCTCAGAGGTTATGTCTAGTCCAGGGGTGGGGAACCTGTGGCTTTGAGGCCACATGTGGCCTTCTAGGCCCTTGGGTGGGGCCTTTTGACTGAGTCCAAGTTTTACAGAACAAATCCTTTTATTAAGAGGATTTGTCCTGTGAAGTTTGGATTCAGTCAAAGGGCCACACTTGGGGGCCTAGAAGGCCACATGTGGCCTTGAGGCTGCAGGTTCCCCACCCCTGATCTAGTCTAACCTCTCCCTGAACATGAATTTCGTCTGCCAAATTTCTGAAAACCAGTCATGTGGTTTTTCCTTGGAGATGGGCAGTGACGGCCACCCCACTATCTCCCAAAACAGCCTCTTCCTCTTTGGCTGGGTCTGGTCTTTGGAATGTTCTTATTAACATACCTAAAGTTATAGCTCACAGCTCCTAGTCTGAAGCCTAGTATAGCAAGTCTATCATTGTAATTCCTTTATACTTCCCCAAAACTCCAGTTGCAAATGGTGGGAAAAGAAGGAGAATAAATAATCATTTATGCATACCTACTATGTGCCGAGCATTGTGCTGAAAGCTTTCTTTACAGATATCATCTAATTTGAGCCTCAGGACAAGCCTGTGAGGTAGATGATATTATTATCCCCATTTTACAGTTGAGGAAACTGAGGCAAACAGAGGTTAAGTGACTTACCTGGGGCACTTAGCTGATGCAGCTCTGATTCTGAGTTTGAACTCGGGGCTTCCTGAATCCAGACTCCAGGCTCTCTCCACTGCCCTGTCAAATGCTTCTTAATGTCTGGATAGTAGAGCCTGGAATCAGCTCTTCAATCTGTAAATTAAGTCAAGAAAACAGAATTTTCTGATTCTAAACTGGCTTCCAAATGCTCTCCTTCCCATCCCCCACCAAAGCTCCCAACAATAAGTACTGTCCTTGAGGAGTCATGGGAACCATCCTGTGACCCTTCCTGCATGCCCCCTTTCTCTAAAGAGAACTAAATACAAGCGTCTCTTCATCCTCCTCTTTTCTTTGTTTCCATTCCCAGGACTGCCAGTTCCAAGAGAAGGTTTAATCTCCCATTTGGGGGAAGGGAAAGCACTGTGGATGCTGGAGCGAGAAGACTCCAGAACCTCATGTGCAGGTGAGTGAGGGGAGAGCAGGTCTGTTAGGGCTGTTATCACAATGGGTGGCTACAAGACACAGTGAAGGGAGTGCTAGACTCAGGGGCAGGAAGACCTTGGCTTTTTCTGAGGCTTTTTAGCAGTGGGATCCTGGGCAATCACTGACCCTCTGAACCTCAGTTTTCCTATCTGTGAAATGAAGGGATTGGACTCCATGATCTTTCACTTCCCTTCTAGTGATAAAACTATGATTCCATAAGGTCCATTGTTTGGAACTTTGGGTCACAGAGCTCTCTTGAAGGTATCCAGGAAGGGCCTGGGCTGTCTGATACAGGGTCTTTCCTAGACCTTCTTAAATCTGCAAGCATTTATTGAGTGCCTACTATGTGCCAGGCCTCCTGCTAAGTACTGGGGATTCAAAGAGTGACAAGGGACATCCCCTGCTCTCAAGGAAGACACAGACTAGTGAGGAAGACAACATTGACAGAGCTATGTAAAACATGTTTCATACAGGCTAAAGTGGAGCTAGTCAAGGGAGGGAAGGCACTTAGATTAAAGAGGGTTCGAAAAGCCTTATTGTGGCTTGAGCTGGGGCTTCAGCGCAGCCAGGGGGAGCATTCTAGGCATGAGGGTCAGCCAGGAAAAACCTATGGAGATAGGAGATAGTTTCTCCTGTTCAAGTAGAAAGGAAGCCTTTACTACTGGATTATAGTATATGTGGAGGGGGACGTAAGATGAAAGAAGACTGGAAAGGGAGGAGTGGGGCAGATGACTAAGGCCTCTAAGAGCCCAGTGGAGGATTTTACATTTGATCTTGGTGCTAGGGAGCCACTGAGGTTTATTGAGGGGGCACTGAGCTTTCATAAGATAATAGAGTTCAGATATGAGCTCTCATAAAATGAATTTGGCAGCTGGATAGAAAATTGGCTGATCTAGGGAGAGACTGAAAGCAGTGAGACAAACAGCAGGCTTTTGCAGTATGTCAAGTATGAGGTATTTGGGGCCTGAAGCGAGAAATTGACTGTGTTGGGAGATGAGGGTGTATGAGAGATGTTACAAAAGTAGAATCAATAGGACTTTCCAAAAGATTGAATGTGGGGGTTAGAGCTGGTACAAGTGTGTGAGAGATAATGATGCGTGGACAACATCTCTTTTATGAACCTGGACAATGGGGAGGCTGACCTGGGTAGCATTAGGAAAGTAGGAAGGTAGGAGAGTTGGGGGAAAGATACTGGGTTTAGTTTGGGACATGGTAGGAGGAGAACCCAAAAAGAGGAGTGTCATCAAAACCTAGAAAGTAGAGAGTATCAAGGAAAAGGAGATGAATGACAGTGTCAAAAGCTGCAGAAAGGTCAAGAAGAATAAGGATTTTGATTTAAAAAGTAGGAGCTCATTGGTAACTTTGGAGAAAGGAATTTTATTTGAAGAATGAGGTTTGGAACTAGACTACACAGTTTTGTAAAAAGTAAGTATAAAGGAGTGGGAGACCCAAAATGTAGATGGCCATCTCTAGGTATTTGGCTATGAAAGGGAAGAGAGATATATCCATCTACTGGGGATGGATGAATTAAGTGAGGGTTTCTTGAGGAGTGGGAAGAAGTGGTTTCATTTGTGGCAGTAGGGAAGGAGCCAGTAGAAAGGGAGAGATTAAAAATTAGTGAGAAAATGGAGATGATAGAGTAGGGGATGGATTTGGGCATATTTTCCTTCTCAAGCAGGAGGCCCCCTCTTCCTGTGATACTGGGGTAAGGAGGAAAAGAAGGCATCTGATTTATGTGAGATGGGGAGACAGTAAGAGAGTTCTGGGTAAATATCCAGTTGTTTCAGTGAAATATAAGGCCAAGTTCTCAGCTGAGAGGGTAGGTAAAGGTGAGCAACCCAAATGGGAATATTGAGGAGAAATGAAAAGATTTGGAAAAGCTTCTATGATGAGTGGGATAGGGAGTCAGGGAGTTGTCAAAGGCTTGCCCTGCCACAGTGGAGGCCCAGTTAGCATGATGTTACCTAATTTTGTAGTGGATCCAGGCAACCTGGTTTCATGATTTTCTCTCCATTCAGCAGCATGACTAAGAGTGAAGGCCAGTGTCTGACCTGGGTATAATTCAAGACTTAGGCTTGCATAAATCATCACCCCAAGTGTCTTTCCTTATCCTTATGGTCCAATCTTTGTCTCCATTCTTGGAGAACCATTTGCCATATTCATGTAGGTGACTGACACCCTCAGGTTAGGGACATGGGAGGTAGAGACTCCCAGGTATTCTATAGTAGGAGATCCTCCAGCAACCTTTGTTGTCTCCAGTATTTAGTCTGATCTGGTACCACCCACAGGTCCCATCCATCAGGTTCTGGACAAAGGTAACTACTTGTAGATCATAAGGTGAAAGAAGGAGACAGAAAACAGGTCTGAGGCCAGAACCTGCATTTGAGCACTGGAGACTAGATTCTAGGGATTGAGGTAGAAGTTAGGGCTTTGTATTGGCCCTGGGCCCAGAAAGCCAATTAAACATTGCCTAAGTGGCTATTATGTTCTAGAGGTGTATGGGGTATTCAAGGAGGAATTGCACCTCTCATGTGAATGCTTACCAAGTTTTTTTCAGGGAAGTTCATCCACCTTTGGTGTCTACATAGCCCTGAGCTCTCACCTGTGGCTCCAAGAAGCTGCAGTGTATGCCATGGCCATACCCTGGCAAACTGTCTTGGTAGACAAGCTAAGCTGGGCTGAGGGTAACAATGGACCTCAAGCCTGTTGACTTTCCCAAGCATGTGAAAATTTCCTTCTGTGGAATGAGCTGATGAGAATAATTTGTTCCAACAGCCACCAAAGTGGCTGAAGCAGGCACTGGGGAGAGCTTTGAGGCTGGTCAGACATTTACAACACCAAGGTCATCTGCTGCATCCCAGGCCATTGCCAGTCATCTTGACTTTTGTCCTGCCAACAAACCTTGATAACTTTAGAAGAGAGAGTGAGGTTAATGACTTTGTGCAGCTCTACCTCACTTAAATGCAATTTACATCTTAATCAAGACATCACCCTGTGATGTTACCATTCCTTGTTATAAACAAAGGAGAAAACAACAGGTATATTCTTGGCATTCTGCTAACCTCTAGGGCCATAAAGGAAGGGAAAAGACAATTCCTGTTAAAGAACTCTCTAGTATATGAACAGGAAGATGGTTTGAGAAGAAGCAACAAATCATGAGCCTCAATTTTAGCTGGTCCAGGCAAAAGAAAGCACTTTGGTGTGGAAATACATTTACCAGGAACATAGCCTAAAAAAAAGGAGATAGGAGAATGGCAGTTCAAGAAGGAGAGCAGAGTCGAAAAGAAAATAGTCAAAATAATAGTAACAATAACTGAGAGCTATATAGTGCCTCAGATGTGCCCAAAACTTTACAAGTATTTCTTTCATTCTATCCTCACAAGAATCCTAGGAAATAGGTGCTGTTATTATCCTCATTTTTACAGATAAGGAAACTGAGAGGAATAGAAGTACTGTGATTTTCCTAGGGTCACATTGCTGACAAGTTTCTGAAGTGGCTCTGGAACTCAGGTCTTCTGGGCTTCAGGCACAGGTCTCTATCTAAGTGGAGGATAAGTTCAAATCGGAAAATAGCCTTGAGACTGTAATGAGAGGCAATGGAGGGACTGTTTTTGTACAAGGGTTGTAATGGGCCCGGATGGTTTTAAGATCACTTGTAAGGCGTTCATGGTTTTCGGAGAGCCTGCTGTCCAGGCAAATGTTTGTAACTTCATGATCATGGCTTACCCTGCTGACGAGATGTGCTTACATAAGTTGACCTCAGAATGAGGGAACTATTCTGGTGCAAATGACCAGAGTTGTGCATACCTGTAACCATCCACTGGGAATTGATTTCCACTTAAATTTCAAACCTTTCTACCTTTTGGGAAACAATTTGATGTCAGGTTGAGAAACCGAAGGAACATGTTGCACTTAGAAGCGGTCAGGGTTTGATGTGATCAATAAATGAATTTGACAAACATTATATTCTTGATGATGATAGTTTGGAGTCACTGAAAAAAGAAATTCATTATGCTTGAAACACGTACATACTTGTTGTTCCACAGGAAAATATATATTTACATTTAATTAAAATATTTATAAAAAAATTGGGCAATTATTTTCTGCCAATATTCCATTAAATAATTTTTAGCTCAAACCTCTTAGACTATTATTGTGAAGCCCCAAAGGTTTTGTCAACCACTAAATAGGAAGGTCTGCTATAGGACTAATAGTGAAGCTTACTGTTCACTTCCAGAAGGGTGATAGATTCAAGGTCCAGTATAAGGCATAATATTTTTGGATATAGGAAATGGATGACTTTTTATCATGTTTATTGCAAGTATTTTGGATTTTCTTTTTTTAATTAAGGAGCAGAAACATTCAAAGATATATTTTAAAAAATAGATCATGGCTATCCTAAAAAAGTGATGGGCCAGAACAGAATATAGTTTGCCTCAGGTGAATACAAAAGGCAAGGCTGGCAGTCATGTTGTAGTCTTAGACATGAGAAAAGAAAAAGTAAGATAAAAGAGATCACCAGAGAAAATGAACTATTTTTGTAGACATGATAGGTAATGAAATAATATGAATACTTATTGTATGTGCCACAGATGGCACATCTGTTGTGATAAAAATCTGTGATAAAGAGAAACAGACACAAAGGTCTGAACACAGTCCATTTATCAGCAAGACTAGCAGGTGCCAATAAATAGGGTCCAGGGCTCCTGGGCTCCCAGGGATCCATCTGACAGTCAGAGCAGCTCTTTCCTAGCAGCCGATTACATAAGGTACCAGTGATGCAAAGTAAATTAAGATTGTGATTGGTCTGACATGAGGATGGATGTGGCTTGACTCAGAGAGGGGATGTCCAGAACCCACAGCAATGAGGAAAACACGGAGTTGACTGACGTCTTCTGGAGTGTCTTGTGGTGGGCAAAGATCTTATGACTACATTGACTCAGCTTTCCTTTCCCCCTCCTCCCTTTTGTGGAGAGTCCTTGGGTCAGGCTGTAGCTCATAGGGTAAACTCCTACAGACTCCACCACTGAGACCCATACAATCAAGTCTACATTTGATACGTGGAGATTGACTCCAGTGATTAGATATAATTCTCAATTATTAAATATTAAAAATAAAAGAAATAACACAATAAGTAATACAAAATAAATGAAAAATTAGATACAATTCTCAATCATTGCTTAAATCAAAAAAATACACTTTTCGATGTCATCAAATCCATACATCTGATTACAGTATAAGAAAAGTTGGATACAACACTGCTATACAACAATAGAACTATTTCTCAGCTTAGCATATTAAATTTACAAAGAATCACTATGATAATGCATCAGAACTGATCAACAGAGACACAGGAAGGACCACAACCTCATAAAAAGTATAAACAATAACTGGACATCAAAGAAAGGATAGAAAGTACACCTGAGGTTCTGCAAAGGAGAGGGGAGAGGCTGGGCTGGGGGATGGTGGTCCTCCACGGACTGCCAAGCTCTTGTCTCTGGGAGGTCTTGGGATCTAGGGCCCTCAGTGGTTGGGGATGTTGCTGTGGAGTCCAGTAGCTAAGGGCCACCTGTGAGAGAGGTGGGGGTCTCAGAGTACCCCATCCCCACCTGATCCCACTGAGATTTCCTGCCCCCACCCATGTTGTCCTGCAGAGCACAAAGGACTCCTGCTGGGCCTGCAGCATCTGTGCCTGGTAGCTGGGCTGCACATCCTGACCTTAGGCTGCTTGTGTGAGTGTGGAGGGTACTGGACGTGATTGGAAGAAGGATGGTAATCGTATCTGTCCTCCCGCACTTAGGAACTGTGTACCTCATCTGAGCCTCAGGCAAAGATCTAAGACTTCTCTGCTCAAAGGCATTCTAAGACCAAAGTCAGTGCAGAGAACCATAATAATAACCTCTGGGATTCCCCCAAATATGCTGATGTGGCCCCTGAAGGGTGGCAATATCGAGTCATATACAATCATTAAGGAGGAAAGGAAACATTAGAAGACTAGGCTGGAACTCATCCCTTTAATGGTCATTGCTGAGTCCTGGTACTTGGCAAATCCAGCCTTCTATTTGAGTGGGAGACGCTGGTCCAATCCCTACATTCAAGAACCTTTAAGTGATGCCTTCCCAAAGAAATGATTTTTCGAACAGCTAAGTGCAAAATAGTAACCCCATTTTTAGTAAATACAATGAAATTAACTACAAAACATAACAAGAATTATGGATTTAAAAATCCAATCAAACTTGTTTTTTTAAAAAACAAACAAGTAAATTAATTTTTTATAGTACTTTTCTCATACTATTCATTTAGCATTAATTTGTACTTGTGCAGCAATGCCTCTAAAATGATATTACAGACTTGCCAAGTATTCTGCTTCTACTGGGCACTTGTTTGAACTGTTGCTTACAAAATGATCTGTATACACACTTACAAATAGAAACAAGTGAATGTCCAATAATAAAATAGCTTTCCTTTAAAAAAAACATAAAAGTGCAGTGGAGAAAGGTCATTGGGAACTGTGGAGAGAACATGCCCAGTCATAGGGTTTTAGTTTTAGTCTTAGCTGCAAGGATATTGGTCAGGTCACTCAGCCTTCTGAGCTCATGGCCTGAGTTGTGAATGTAATGAGAATGCCGGGCTTGCCTGTGTTGCAAGTTTGTTGTGAGGGACCAATGTTAATGTATGTGAGGCTCTTTGTATGTTAAACCATCCTGGGGATGTGAGCTAATGGCATTTTCAAATGATTAATTCTGCCCACTTAAGTTTGAAGACCCTTCTCTTTCCCTAGGAAATAGATAATAAATTGCTTAACTTTATGTCAGTGGAGGGAAGAGGATATACTTGTGTATGTGTGTATGTGTCCTATAAATGTTTATTTGTTTCCTTTAGGTGGAAAGATGAGGCTTGAAATGCAGGAGACTACTGCCAAGCCAGGCATTTCTGTGGAACAGTCACCACAGCAGAGATTCATGAATGATGGTCACTGTAATCTCAATTTGAGAGAAATCTGTGACTCTGATATCAAGACAGAGAAAAAACAAAGGAGTTACTGTGAATTTGATAAAGATGGAAAGCATTTTAGGCAATATTCAGTCCTAATTCACTGTAAGAAAAGGACCTCAGGGAATGGCTGTTCTCAGGATAGTAAAAGTAGGAAAGAGTTTCCTGAACATGTGGAGCTTGTTGAGTCTCATGAGAAGCCTCCTGAAGCGCAAACTTATCAATGTAATCAGTGTGAGATGGCCTTCAGCTTGAATTCAGACCTAACGAGACATCAGAAAAGTCACATTGGAGAAATGCTTTATGCATATAATGAAAGTGAGAAGGCCTTCAGCCATAATTCAAAGCTCGTTCACCACCAGAAAATTCACAGTGGAAAGAAAGATTATGGATGTGATGGATGTGGTAAAGCTTTTGAGGGACAAGCATCGCTTATCCATCATCAGAAATTTCATTCTAGTGAAAAGCTACATAAACGTATGCAATGTGGAAAAGTCTTTGGGCAACAGTCATCCCTTATTTCCCACCAGAGAATTCATACTAGAGAAAAGTCTCTTGAGTGTCATGAATGTGGTAAAGCTTTCAGTGAAAACTCATCCCTTGTTGTACATCAGCGAATCCACACTGGAAAGAAACCTTATGAATGTAATCAATGTAAAAAGACCTTCAAACAGAGTTCTAGTCTTGCTGTACATCAGAGAATACACACTGGAGAGAAACCTTGTAACTGTATTCAATGTGGAAAGACTTTCAGATACAGTTCTAGTCTGGCTAAACATCAGAGAATACACACTGGAGAAAAACCTTATGAATGTTACCAATGTGGAAAGACTTTCAGACAGAGCTCTGGTTTTGCTGAGCATCAAAAAATCCACACTGGAGAGAAACCATATATATGTAATCAATGTGGAAAGACTTTCAGATGCAACTCCAATCTTGCTCTACATCAGAGAATCCATACTGGAGAAAAACCTTATAAATGCAATCATTGTGGAAAGACTTTCAGACAGAGCTCTGGTTTTGCTGAGCATCAAAAAATCCACACTGGAGAGAAACCATATGTATGTAATCAATGTGGAAAGACTTTCAGATGCAACTCCAATCTTGCTCTACATCAGAGAATCCATACTGGAGAAAAACCTTATAAATGCAATCAATGTGGAAAGACTTTCAGACAGAGCTCTGGTCTTGCTGATCATCAGAGAATTCACACTGGAGAGAAACCTTATGACTGTAATCAATGTGGAAAGGCTTTCAGATGCAGATCTAGTCTTGCTTTACATCAAAGAATCCACACTGGAGAGAAGCCTCATGAGTGTCATGAATGTGGTAAAGCTTTTATTGAACACTCCTCCCTTATTGTACATCAGAGAATCCACACTGGAGAGAAACCTTATAAATGTAATCAGTGTGGAAAGACTTTCACACAGAGTTCCAGTCTTGCTCTACATCAGAGAATCCACAGTGGAGAGAAACCTTATAAATGTAATCAGTGTGAAAAGACTTTTACAAACACATCCAATCTTGCTCTACATCAGAGAGTACATACTGGAAAGAAACCTTATGAATGTAATCATTGCGGAAAGACTTTTACACAAACCTCTAATCTTGCTGAACATAAGAGAATCCACACTGGAGAGAAACCTTATGAATGTAATCATTGTGGAAAGACTTTCAGATGTAGCTCCAGTCTTGTGGACCATGAGAGAATTCACACTGGAGAAAAACCTTATGAATGTAATCAATGTGGGAAGGCTTTCAGATGCAGCTCCAATCTGGGTAAACATCAGAAAATCCACACTGGAGAGAAACCTTATGACTGTAACCTATGTGGAAAGACTTTTAGACACAGCTCCAGTCTTGCTCTACATCAGAGGATCCACACTGGAGAGAAACCTCATAAATGTCATGAATGTGGCAAATCTTTTAGGGACCACTCATCTCTTATTGTACACCAAAGAATCCACACTGGAGAGAAACCTTATGAATGTAACATATGTGGTAAAACCTTCCGGCAACAGTCATCGCTTATTTCCCATAGGAGAATTCATACTAGATAGGAACCTTATCAGTGTAATGAATAAGGAAAAGCATTGAAGCAGACTATAAAGCTTGTTAAACTTCAGAAAATTCATTCTGCCCACGAGCAACCTCCTGCTTCACCACAGACCTAGTTGGACAGCCCAAATTTCCTACTGTGGATAAAGCCCTATAAATGTAATAAAATTTTCCCTGAAATACTATTGTTTTTCAGTTCTCAATAATAGTCCATATCATTCATATTCAGTAACTTCATCAGCTCTTCCCCAATTGATTAATACTCACTTGTTTCCTGTTTTTTTGTTGACACAAATAAATATTATAAAAATATTCGGGTAACTGTTGGACATTTGTTTCCATAATGATTTCTTTAGGCTAGTAAGTGGCACAGTGCATATAATGTCCCTTTTGGAGTCACAAGATTTGTGTTCAAATTCAATATCTGACACTTCCTGTGTGGCCCTGGGCAAATCACTCAATCCACTACCTTAGTTTTCCCCATTTGTATAGTGTATACTAATAACACCTACCTCATAGGGCTAATGTGAGGATCAAATGAGATTAATACCTGTAAAGCACTTTGTAAGCATTAAATCAGTATTTAAATGCTAGCTATTATTACTCCTTAGGGTCATAAGTCTCATAGTGGAGTCATTGGCTAAAAATTATAGACAGTTTAGTCACTTTTCCTATAATTCAAATTGATATCTGAGACAGTGTAGAGGAAAGCAGTATGTTGCAATGATATGGAACTGGGTTTAGAGTTAGGAAGACTTGGGTTCAGATCTTGCCTCAGATGTTCTGTAGCCGTGTAACACTGGTCAAGGAACAACCTCTCTGTGTCTCAATTTACTCCTCTCTAAAATGGGGAGATTGTCCTCAGTGACTTCGATGGTCTCCCGACTCTAAATTTCTGTTCTCATGAAAAGTGTGTTCATATATCTCTTTCCACAGCTTTTACCAGCATTGTAGGAAGGAGGCCTAGTAGGACCAAATCTGAAACAATAGTAAAGACTTTTGTAGTACTTAAACGTAGAAAGCTTGATAAAAATCGAACTAATCAGGTACATAACATACAAAAGAAAATGGGGGCTGGAGCCAAGATAGTAGAGTGAGACCAGCATGCTTGCATAGCTCTTGCAAATGCACCTCTCTTTAGCAAATTAAACAAATATACCTAACACATAATGAGCATCTCAGTGATTCATTTTCATAGCTCTGTATAGCTTAAGAAGACATAAAGAGAGGTCTGTGGACACTGGCATTGGAGCTGGCTAAGAGCATGGTGCAATGGAATTGACATTGGTTGGTGGCTTTGGAGGTGTCAGCAGATGAGACAAAAGAATTGTACAAGGGACTGCACATCTGGTCGGGAAGGGAACATCTGAGCTATTATGGGGCATAGGATCAGGAGAGCTTTAACAGCTCTGTCACCCATTACCCAGAATTTAAGGTGGAGAGGTTCAAGGTTGTAAGGAACCATGGGCCCTACTTGTGTAAAAACAATAGCACAGATCAAGAGGGCACTGATCATATCTTACCCTGAATCACACCACTTTGGAAGTACTAAATCCAAGCCCATAGATCTAGCAGTAAACCCATCAGGACGTAAAATACAGAGGCTTGGGCCAGACATCCACTCCAGTGGTGTCAAAGTCCAACTCTAACATGAAGTCTAAGGTCAAGAAATAGGCTGGAAAAATGAGCAAACAACAAAAAAGAACCTCACCATAAGTAGCTGCTATGGGGACAGGGAAGCTCAGGACCTAAACACAGAAGATGACAATGCCTTGAAAACATCCACAAGCAAAGCCTCAGAGAAAGATGCAGATTGAACACAAACCCAACAAGAATTCTTTGAAAAGCTAAGGAGATTTTTTTTTTAAAAAAAGGAAAAAAAATTTAAAAATCAAATAAAGATAGAAGAAAAATTGGGAAAAGAAAGGCAACAGAAGAATATTATGGCAGGAGGATAAACAGCTTAGTTAAAAAAGGCACAAAAATACTGAAAAAATAATCACATGACAAAAGAGGTACAAACTTCACTGATGAAAATAACTCTAAGAACCCCATAAGACATTAAGAAACAATAAAAAGTTCAAATAACTTAAAAAATACAAAATATTTTTAAAAAATGACTTTTGAAAGAGATCATGGAGAGTTGTTTTAAGAATTTGTGGACTTGGTGTGTGTGTGGGGGGGATGGAGCCAAGATGGAGGCTAGAAAGCAGGGATTAGCATGAGCTTCCCACCAAGTCCCTCCAAAAACCTATAAAAAATGGCTCTGAACCAATTCTAGAACCGCAGAACCCACAAAATAGCATAGAGAAGAGGGCTCTAGCCCAGGACAGCCTGGATGGTCTCTGGGTAAGGTCTATCCCACACGGAGCTGGGAGCAGAGAGGAGTTGAGCGGAGCGGAGACCAGCGTGAGCGGCATGGACCGACCAGACCAGGATCTAGGTGGAGCGTGCCCTAGTGCCCTGAATCAGGGAACTGTGGCAGTTACCAGACTTCTCAACCCACAAACACCAAGGACAACAGAGTAGGTTAGTGGGAGAAGCTGCTGGGGACTGGTATAGAGTTTGCGGTTCAGCCACTGCCCCACGGGGAGCAGAAGTGGGGCAGCTACAGAACTACAGCTGCAGTTGCTTCTGGCCCCAGGGCCACCTGGTGGGAGGAATTAAGTGGAGGATCAGAGCAGGAGTGAAGAGCCTGCTGAAGATCTAAGTCCAGTCCAGGTTGGGGGTTCTTGGGGAAGGAGGAGTGCTGGTGTGGTAGAGCTAGCTCATCCCCCCAGGCTTGGAAAATAGAACTCTTTAGTCTACAAGCAGTCATACCCCACTGAAAAAC
>CM053622.1:809199720-809236235 GCA_028646595.1 Phalanger gymnotis | reverse complement strand
TGGGGCAGTGGCTGAACCGCAAACTCTATACCAGTCCCCAGCAGCTTCTCCCACTAACCTACTCTGTTGTCCTTGGTGTTTGTGGGTTGAGAAGTCTGGTAACTGCCACAACTCACTGATTCAGGGCACTAGGGCACACTCCGCCTGGCTCCCGGTCTGGTCGGTCCATGCCGCCCACACTGGGCTCCGCTCCACTCAGCTCTGCTCCCCTCTGTTACCAGCTCTGTGCAGGATAGTCCTTACCCAGAGACCATCCAGGCTGTCCTGGGCTAGAGCTCTGCTTCTCTATACTATTTTGTGGGTTCTGCGGTTCTAGAATTGGTTCAGAGCCATTTTTATAGGTTTTTGGAGGGACTTGGTGGGGAGCTCATGCTAGTCCCTGCTTTCCAGCCGCCATCTTGGCTCCGCCCGCCCAACTTATGATCTTAATGGGAAGATTTCATGAACAAAGGTAGAAGTACATGCAAGCTACTTGAGGCTCACTTTAAAGATGTTCCTTAATCAATGTGAGATTACAGTCATATCTTAAACTGATTATTGGGACTTGTTATTCAAAGACCTAATGGGACTTTATTATTATTTGACTGTTTTTCTGAGTCTACCTCCAGATATGGATATCTATCAAGAAAGGCTGTCTAAGACACTGATCCATGATGCCAGCCACCCTGAGGGGCAAATATGAACTGCAGGTATGATCTCATGGGAAGGTTGAGAGGGCAACTGTTCTGCATGTGCTAATGTGGGCTTCTCTTGATTTGATTCCTTAACTGAAACCTGGCCGACTTTAAGCCTGGCTCAGTGCAATTTGAACTTTGACATAACTTCTGCCTGGAGTTGACATGAAGTTTGGGAAATAGTGTTCTCTTACTATAAGTTATGTCCCTAACCTCTTAGTGGCAAACCTCTTTAATCAAACAGTTTTGTAAGTATAGTAATAAATCTATTAAATAGCTCTTAATTATTTTTCTAATTTCCTCCTCATTGGTGGTGAATCTACCCTTTTCGTTTTGGATAATGGTAACTTGGTTTTCTTCTTTCTTTCTTTTAAATTAAATTAACCAAACATTTTTCTGTTTTATTGGCTTTTTTGGCTGCTTGCAGTATTTTCTCCTTGACCTGGGAACTCTGGAATTTGGCTACAATATTCCTAGAAGTTTTCTTTTTCGGATCTTTTTGAGGAGGTGATCTGTGGATTCTTTCAATTTCTATTTTACCCTCTGGCTCTAGAATATCAGGGCAATTCTTCTTGATAATTTCTTGAAAGATGATATCTAGGCTCTTTTTTGATCATGGCTTTCAGGTAGTCCAGTTTTTTTAATAATTTTCTCCTGGATCTATTTTCCAGGTCAGAGGTTTTTCCACTGAGATTTTTAACATTGTCTTCCATTTTTTCATTCCTTTCCTTCTGTTTTATAATATCTTGATTTCTCATCAAGTCACTAGTTTCCACTTGCTCCAATCTAATTTTTAAGGTAGTATTTTCTTCAGTGGTCTTTTGGACCTCTTGTTCCATTTGGCTAATTCTGCCTTTCAAAGCATTCTTCTCCTCATTGGCTTTTTGGAGCTCTTTTGCCATTTGAGTTAGTCTTTTTTTAAAGGTGTTATTTTCTTCAGCATTTTTTTTTGATCTCCTTTAGCAAGTCATTGACTTATTTTTCATGGTTTTCTCACATAACTCTCATTTCCCCCCCCCCCATTTTTTCCTCTACTTCTCCTACTTGCTTTTCCAAATCCTTTTTGAGCTCTTCCATGGCCTGAGACCAATTCATGTTTTTTCTTGGAGGCTTTTGATGTAAGCTCTTTGACTTTGTTGACTTCTTCTAGCTGTATGTTTTGATCTTTGTCACCAAAAAAAGATTCCAAAGTCTGAATCTGAGTCCATTTTTGCTGCCTGTTCATGTTCCCAGCCAACTACTTGACCCTTGAACTTTTTGTCAGTGTATGATTGCTTGTAGGGTAGAGAGTACTTTGTCCCAAGCTTTAGGGGCTACACTGCTGTTTTCAGAACTACTGCTACAAAGCAAACTCTGCCACACAAGTGCTCCTCCTCCCCCAAGAACCACCAACCAGTATTGCGACCCAGACCTAAGCAGGCTCTGCACTCCCACTCTGATCCACTGCTTAATTCCTCCCACTGGGTGGGCCTGGGGCAGGAAGCAACCACAGCTGGAGCTCTGGAAGCAGCCCCAGAGCTGCACCACTTCCAAGCCCCTGCATTTAGGGCCACCTGCATACTCCTTTCACTCCAATACAGCAGTTTTTCCACTAACCTTCTCTGTTGTCTTTGGCATCTGTGGGTTGAGAAGTCTGGTAACTGACACAGCTCAATGATTCAGAGCCCTAGCACCTGTTCCTCCTGGCTCCCAGTCTGGTTGGTCCTGGTGTGGCTTCATACTCAGCTGTGCTCTGCTCCAAGCTCCACGGGATAGACCCTTCCCAGTGACCGTCCAGGTTTTCCTGGGCTAGAGTCCTGCTTCCCTCTGCTATTTGTGGGTTCTGCAGCTCTAGAATTTATTCAGAGCCATTTTTTACAGGTGTTTCAAGGGACCTGGGGAGAGCTTAAGCAAGTTCCTGCTTTCCAGCCACCGTCTTGGCTCTGTCCTGTTTTATTGGCTTTTTCATAAAACCAACTCTTAGTTTTATTTATTAATTTAATAGTTTTCTTAATTTTAATTATCTTTCCTTTGATTTTGAAAATTTCTGAGTTGGTATTTAATTGGGGATATTTAATTTGTTGTTTTTCTAGCTTTTTTTTAGTTGTATGCCCAATCCATTTATCTCCTCTTTCTCTATTTTATTCATATAAGCATTGAGAAATGTAAAATTTCCCCTAATAACTTCTTTGGCTACATCCCATAATTTTTGGTACATTCTCTCATTATTGTCATTCTCTTTGATGAAGTTATTGATTGTTTCTATCATTTGTTGTTTGGTCCACTCATTCTTTAGTATTAGTTTATTTAATTTCCCATTAATTTTTCACCTTTCTTTCCATGGCCCTTTATTACATGTAATTTTTGTAGCTTCGTAATCTAAATAGGATACATTTAATGTTTCTGCCTTTCTGCATCAGATATCGAGGTTTTATGCCCTAATAAATACATGGTCAATTTTTGTGTAGATGCCATGTACCATTGAGAAAAAAAAATATGTTCCTTTCTATCCCCATTCAGCTTTCTCCTGAGGTCTACCATATCTGACTTCTAAAATTCTATTCACCTCTTCAACTTCTTTCTTGTTTATTTTGTGGTTAGATTTGTCTAGTTCTGAGAGGGGGAGGTTGATTCCCCCACTAGCATAGTTTTGCTGTCTGTGTCTTCCTATAGTTCCCTTAACTTCTTCTGTAGGAATCTGAATGCTATACCACTTGATGCATATATGTTTAGTATTGATATTGCTTTATTGTCTATGATACCTTTTAGCAGGATGTAGTTTCCTTCCTTATCTCTTTTAATTAGATCTATTTTTATTTTTGCTTTGTTTGAGACCAGGATTGCTACCTCTGCTTTTTTTTTTCACTTCAGCCGAAGCATAATATATTCTTTTATCTTTACTTTGTGTGTACCTCTCTGCTTCAAATGTGTTTCTTGTAAACAACTTATTGTAGGTTTATGGTTTTAGTCCACTCTGCTATCTCCTTCTGTTTTATGGGAGAGTTCATCACATTCACAGTTATGCTTTCAAATTGTTTTTTTTCTCCATCTTATTTTCCCTCCATTTTTCTTTTTTCTCTCCTTTTTCCCTTTCACTCCTCACTAATGTTTTGCTTCTGACCACCATCTCACTTAATCTGCCCTTCCTCCTATCGGGCCCCTCCCTTTTCTTTCCCTTTTCCCCTACTAATTCTTTCACTTCTGCCCTGCTTTTTATCCACCCACTCCCTTTTTTCATGTTTCTCCTCCTACTTCTTATAGTGTAAGATAGATTTCTATACCCAGATGGGTATGTTATTCCCTCTTTGAGCCAAATCCAATGACAGTAAGCTTCAAATAATGCTTGCCTCCTTCCTTTCTTTCCCTCTACTGTAATAAGCCTTTGTATCATTTCATGTGATGTAATTTACCCTTTTTTCTCTTCCTTTCTTCTTCTCCCAGTACAATCCTTTTTTTCACCCCTTAATTTATCATTTTTTTTGTGATTGCATTAAAGTCACTTATACCTGCACCCTTTGTTTATGCAATCCTTTCTAGATGTCATAATAATGTTACAGTTCTCAAGAGTTACAAGTATTATCTTCTCGTATAGGGAATCTTATTAATAACATTTTTTTCATTCCTATTATTCTATGCTTCTCATGAGCCTTGTATTTTAACATCAAATTTTCTGTTGAGCAGGGAGGTTTGGACATCTCCCACTTCACTGAATGTCCATCTCTTCCTCTGAAAAATTATGCTCAATATTGCTGGGTTATTGACTTTTGGTTGCAATCCAAGCTCCTTTGCCGTATGGGATATCATGTTCCCAGATTCTTTAATATATAAGCTGCTAGGTCCTTCATAATCCCGACTATTATTCCATGATATTAAAATTGTTCCTTTCTGGATGCTTGCAGTAGTCTCTTCTTGACCTGATGGTTTTAGAATTTGGCAACAATATTCCTTGGAGTTTTCATTTTGGAATCTCTTTCAGGAGGTGATCCGTGGATTCTTTCAATGATTATTTTACCCTCTAGTTCTAGGACCTGAGGGGAGTTTTCTTTAATAATTTCTTTTTGTTTAACCAATAAGTCAACAAGCATTTATTAAGCATGGACTGGATGAACAAATACTTTTAAGTACAGGATCAGTATAAAATGTTCAACTAAAACATTAAAATGGGTACCATTTAAATATAAATTTTCTCAAAGACACCATCTATAATTTAATCAGAAGGAGGAAAACTTGAAAGTAAAGACTGGTAAAGAAGGTAAAGAAGCTCTTTTAAAGGTAACTAGGAAAAGACCAAAATTGAAAGTTGTCCTTTGTCTTTTACTTGACAATCTACATTTTGAAATCCAACAATGGAAGAATCTAGAAACCAACCACTTACCCTCAAAAAATCTTATTGTAGAATTAATTTTGTAGGCTTTATTTCTAAATGGTTGCTAGAGTGCAGTGATAAATTATATTTGTTGTTTTTCAGGTTCCATCACTGACTAATTGGAGCCAAGCCACAACCTTTAAATGACTCAATTTTTGTTCTATGTGATTAAAACTTTCTATCTCCTACATAGTAGTGTCTAATAGGGAAACTTCCAAAAAGTAATTCCATTTTCTCATATGCAAATGAGGGGGTTGTAACATGATCAACTCTATGATTCTTTCTAACTCTAAATCTATGATCTTGTGATCTAAGGCAGCAGGTAATAAAGACTAAAAAGAAGACTTTTCTGACATTTGCTGTCACATTATAGGTTTGAGTTTACCAGGCTAGAATTCATAAGCCTTCTTCGTTTTTTATAGAAATTTGGCTTAAGTTTAGGGTTATTGGCTATTATGTTAATTAATTAATTTATTTTTAGTTTTCAACAATCACTTCCACAAGATTTTGAATTGCAAATTTTCTCCACATCTCTCCCCTACCCCTTCTCCAAGACAGCATGCATTCTGATTATTCTTTATTCCAATCTGCCCTCCCTTCTATCACTTTCCCCCCTTCTCTTATCCCCTTCCCTTCTATTTTCCTGTAGGGCAAGATAGAGTTCTATACATCAGTAGCTATATATCTTATTTCCCAATCGCATGTAAAAATAATTTTTAACATTCATTTTTAAAACTTTAAGTTCCATATTCTCTTTCTTCCTCCCTCCCCACCCACCTTCATTAAGAAGGCAAGCAATTCCATATAGGTTATACATGTGTAGTCATGCAAAACACTTCAATAACAGTCACGTTGTGAAAGACTAACTATGTTACCCTCTATCCTGTGCCACCCTCCATTTATTCTATTCTCTCCTTTGACTTGTCCCTCCTCAAAAGTGTTTCTTTCTGATTTCACCTTCCCCCAATCTGCCATCCCTTCTATTATCCCCCCTCTCTTATTTCCTTCTCCCCTGCTTACCTGTAGGGTAAGATAGATTTCCATACCCAACTGAGTGGGCATGTTATTCCCTCCTTAAGCCAAATCCAATAAGAGTAAGGTTCATTTATTCCCTCTCACCTCCCCCTTCTTCCCATCCGTTGTAAAAGTTCTTTCTTGCCTCTTTTATTAGATGATTTACTACATTCTGCCTCTCCCTTTCTCTTTCTCCCAGTACATTCCTCTCAACACTTAATTTTATTTTTTTTATATATCATCCCTTCATATTCAGCTCACCCTATGCCCTCTGTCCATACATATATTTCCTCCAACTATCCTAATACTGAGAAAAGTTACATGAGTTACAAAAATCATCTTTCCATGTAGGAATGAAAACAGTTCCACTTTAATACATCCCTTATGATTTCTCTTTCCTGTTTATACCTTTCCATGCTTCTCTTGATTCTTGTATTTGAAAGTCAGATTTTCTATTCAACTCTGGTCTTTTCAACAAGAATGCTTGGAAGTCCTCTATTTAATTGAAATTCCATTTTTCCCTCTGAAGTATTATACTCAGTTTTGCTAGGTAGGTGATTCTTAGCTTTAATCCTCCTCCTTTGACCTCTAGATTATCATATTCCAAACCCTCTGATCTCTTAATATAGAAGCTGCTAAATCTTGTGTTATCCTGATTGTGTTCCCACAATACTTGAATTGTTTGTTTCTGGCTGCTTGCAATATTTTCTCCTATACCTGGGAACTCTGGAATTTGGCTACAATATTCCTAGGAGTTTTCCTTTTGGGATCTCTTTTAGGGGGTGATCAGTGAATTCTTTCCATTTCTATTTTACTCTCTGGTTCTAGAATATCAAGGCAGTTTTTCCTTGATAATTTCTTGAAAGATGATGTCTAGGATCTTTTTTTGATCATGGCTTTCAGGTAGTCCAATAATTTTTAAATTATCTCTTCTGGATCTATTTTTCTAAATCAGTTGTTTTTCCAATGTGATATTTCACATTGTCTTCTATTTTCTCATTTTTTTGGTTTTGTTTTATAATTTCTTGATTTCTCATAAGGTCATTAGCTTCCATTTGCTCCATTAAAATTTGTTTTTAATTTGCAAGATTTTATTTTTTGTTTTTGTTACAGCAGGTATAGATTTGGAAAGTTCCTCCTCCAAACAAGTCTGATACCCCTGTGTTCAGCTTGGCAATATGAAGAGACACATTGGTTCTGGTGGTGAAGGAGAACCCACCAGACAAGATCAGTCCGAAGGAACTGATTTTGAGGTTTTGTGTTCATTTCCCTTTTAGTCCTGTCTCAAGTGGTTTTCCAATGTCCTTCCCATGAAGCTTGAGATCAATGGCTCTTTCGATCTTGCCCAAGACCTGGTTATTAGGAATGGCCTGTCCACACTCATAGTAAGCAATAACTTGGGGTTTTTCATTTTTTGTGGCCAGATCCTTCTGTGTCAATCCCTTGCTCTGCCAGCCCTGTTGAATCACTTTGCCTGCTTCTAGAGTGACCCTGTCATGGTGAAGTTCCTCAGTCTTTCAGTCCAGCTGTGTCAGTAAGGCAAAATGGACTCCTTAGCACTTCAGGAGTTTAGCTTTTGTTTATTTTGAGTGAAAGTACTTTCAGCTTGTAAGTGCTAAGCCCCAGGCCCAAAGCCCTATCAGGTGTGAAACCTGTGTGGGTGTAGATTAATGACTTAAGAGGGGCCAACTCAGGAACCAATGGTCTCTGGTCGTTGAGGCGGGGCTTGACAACGCCAGAGGCTCGGGCTTCGAGGAGAGGCAAGCTAAGAGACAACTACAGCTGAAGCTGAAAAAAAGCCAAAACAGGATACCTGTGTGAACCCAGGAGTGCGAGCAAGGACTTGAGGCCAGTAAATATGATTTGGCTAAATACTATCTTGTTTTTCTGTGGCCTCCTGGTTACTCTTGTGAGGCAGGCTTACTGGGCCTGGGGTTTTTTGGTCAAGATATCAGAATGGGGAGGCTGGTTTGCGAATCTGCTGCTGTGGGGCCTAAATAAACGTTTTGTTGCTTTCTACTTAGAGAATCTCTCATACTTTGCGATTTTGAACCATTCAAACATATACATGATTATATTTGAGATTATAAATTCAGCCTTCCTACTACACCAGCTTGGTTGTGTTCTTTGTGATGGAATGTTGTTTGTTTTGGCCAGCAGCCCATTTCTTGGAAGTCTCCACATCTCCTCTTCTCTGAGCTGCTAGGATGGCCTTCTTGGACTTGGCCTGTGGGGCCCTTCTTGCACAGCACTGTCACCATATCCCAGTCACTCTCGGCCATGGTGAGGGCACAAGGGGGGTGTCTCCACTCTTGGGGAAGCTGGATTCGGGGAGCAAAGCAATGCAATGCTCCATCTGCCTCAATTGCTCGCTACTCTCCATTCTAATTTTTAAGGAATTATTTTCTTCAATGAGCTTTTGGACCTCCTTTTCCATTTGGCCAATTCTGCTTTTTAAGTCATTCTCCTCCTCATTGGGTTTTTGTACCTCTTTTGCCATTTGGGTTAGTTTATTTTTAAAGGTGTTATCTTTTTCAGCATTTATTTTGGGTCTCTTTTAGCAAGCTGTTGACTCATTTTTCATGATTTTCTTGCATCAATCTCATTTCTCTTCCCAATTTTTCCTCTACTTCTATTGCTTGATTTTCAAAATCTTTTTTGAGCTCTTCCGTGCCCTGAAACCAATTCATATTTTTCTTGGAGCCTTTTGATATAGGAGCTTTGACTTTATCTTCTGGTTGTATGTTCTAATCTTCCTTGTTGCCAAGGAAGTAAGCAAATACCTTATCACCAGGAAAGTAAGATTCTATAGTCTGATTTTTCCCCATTGCTTGCTTATTTTCCCAGCTTATTACTTGACTTTTGAGCTCTTTGTTAAGTGGAGGGTGTACTCCCCCAAACTTCAGGGGTTTTGTGCAGCTGTTTTCAGAGATATTTCTAGGAACCTATAAATTTTCAGTTCTTCCAAAGGTGGTATGATCAAAGGAGAGGCGTTTACTTCTCTTCAGGCCTGTGCTCTGGTCTGTTAGCAACTACAAGCAGTATTTTCTACCTTGGAACCACGAGGAGGATTCCCTCTCCACCACCACCACAAGCTCGGCTATGCCAATGCTCCTCCTCATCCCCAAGACCACCCAGGACTGCAATTCAGATCCAAGCACAGGCAAGAGAATCCTGTCTCATAGACAGCAAAGCAACACCTGCAATCCCCCTCTGATCAGCTGCTTGATTCCCCTACCATTGGTAGGCCAAGAGCTCCAGAAGCAGTTGACCCTGTGGCAGCAGCTGCCAGTACCATGGAGCTGGGCCTTGTGCTGGGGCCAGACCACTGTCCTCTCCCACTCAGTTGAGAGACCTTTCCCATTGACCTTTGAAGCTGTCTTTGGCATTTCCAGAGAAATCTGGAAATCCCTGCAGCTGCCAGTGATTCAGCCCCCTAAAACTTGCTCCAGCCCTGTCTATGCTGGTACGGTCCATACTGGACTGTACTCTGCTCCCAGCCTGTTGCAATAGACCTTTCCTGTCAATGTTCTAGATTGTCTTGGGCTGAAAATTTGTTTCAGTCTGTCATTTTGTGGCTTCTGCTGTTATAGAATTTGTTTAGAGTCATTTTTTACAAGTATTTTGAGGGGTTTGGGGGAGAGCTCAAGCAAGTCTCTGCTTTTACTTGGCTCTGCCTCCTCCTTAATAATTTCTTGAAAGATACTTTCCAGGCTCCTTTTTTCATCATGGCTTTCAGGGAGACCAATAATTCTTAAATTGTCTCTCTTGGATCTGTTTTCTAGGTCACTTATTTTTCCAGTGAGGCATTTTACATTTTTACATTTTACATTTTTTATCCTTTTGATTTTCTTTGACTGATTCTTGTTGTCTTATAGAGTCATTAGCTTACATTTGGCCAATTCTAATTTTTAATACATTGTTTTCTTCCATTAGCTTTTGTACCTCCTTTTCCATTTGGCCAATTGTACTTTTTAAGAAGCTCTTCTCTTCAGTGAATTTTTTGGTCTTTTTTTCCCCATTTGACCAACTGCATTTTTTAAGTAGTTGTTTTCTTCAGTCAATTTTTATCCTTTCAGTTATATGGGATTAACATACAGTTGTAGAACAAGTCTTGAAATGCAGATATGTCTTACTATAAGACAACTCTTTTGATGTACACTGTTCTTTGTATACAGTTTGGAATTAATTAATTAAATTGTTTGCTCATCCCATCCCAAAACTTTTTTGCATCAGCATACAATTTATATTTTGAAAGTATTTAAGTATTCCTTAAAGAATAGCTTCATTAAGGCAGAACTCTGATTTTTTTTAAAAGTTGTAGATGTTCATTTTTTCTTTTCTAAATACTTTTACTCAGTTTTTTCTTGCTATTATTTAGAACTCCAAATGTTTCTATTTTCTTTTTAGAATCCCAATTAATTCCAATTCACTTACTTATTTAGGAAGAGTATAGATGGATAAATATCTAATCCTTACATGAAAACACAGGTAACAACACATTTTTTTTATAAAAATGTGACTTCTAATGCACAAAAAATTTATTTAAAGGTTATGAATTGTACTTCAATCTGAAAAAAATCCTGTGATAGGGTGAGCAAAGTAATTAATTACAAAGTGTATATAATTTATTAATGTTCCTCTAATGAGTTTTTTTATAATGTGTCATTTATTGCAATTCGGTACATGCACTACAAGCAAGTGTTAATCGCACATTAAACAACAAACCTAAATAAAATTGACTTTTTCTTTGAGATAGCACAAGATATTCCCTAAGTTACTGTTCTTCAAGAAAACTGATTGCACTGAAACACTTTTCTTCAAAACAAAACTGAAGAAGTTTCTGATTTTAACTTGAATTTATTAATAGATTTATTTCTTTTTTTTTTGGCCCCAATGTCACTATCAACAGGCAGATGACAAAGCCAAGAATTCTTTCATGTTTAGGGTGTGGAATATTTTATACCATTTTATATCATTTTTGTAATTTCAGTGAGACTCAGAGCCTGAACTAATTAACCAGAAGAAAAGCTTGATCCTAACAGTCTCTTTGTTCTCTGAGTGCGCTCAGAGATGCCTCTTCTTATGTCAACAAGCCCAGGGGGAGCATTCCTTCCTCTGTCCATGGCCATTAAGGGTGAAAACCTTGACCCCAGATGCTATCTTGAATTATGTGACTTTTCCTTGTCTTAATATTTTGTGGGCATATACTATGTTATGGAATGTTAATGGCAAATTAAACACAGAGATCCTGGATTGTAATTTCAATTGACACTTTGTCAGCTATCTTATTGTATTTATAATCTACACAATTAAGGAAAATCCTTGTCTTGTATCATAATTAACATACATGGGGGTCATAAAAGTGATGTAATGCAGGCTGCTGTGTTAGGACTAAACAAATGTATTTATGCTTCCTCATTTCTTTGTTTGGGGAGTCAGACTTAGTCTGGCCACCATGCATGCATGTATCCACTAAGTTTAAAGGGAATGAATGAATAAATAAATAAGCAATATGAATTTTTCTATCATCTGGCTTGTTTGTTTCCTTCAACCAACTTTCAGGTTTAACAAGTGTATGGAAATGACTATAATCTCATAATGAAAACTGTAATATCTTATATGCCTAAATCCCAAAGCAACACAGTAGTAACAAAATAATGTAGCAACAAGATGTATTATATCACAAGTCAACTTTCCATAGTTAGAGAGATTTTCTATGAAAGGAAGAAACAGGGACTTGATTATAACAGCATCATGGGACAATAACTGGACTCCTGGGCCTAAGACCAAGGGCCCAAAACAACTTAAGATATTTATAACAGAATAAAGCATCCTCAGATCCTTTAGTTTTCAGGAAAGAATAGAATAAGCAGCAAGGGTATGAAAGTATACCGCTGCCAGGCTCCAAATTAAGAAAAGCAAGAATACTTATTAAATGCATTCTTTTCAAACCATAATACCAAAAAAAATTGCACTTAACCTTTAAAGTGTTGTAGAAGCATAGATTAAAAGCTACTCAGAAACTAAATAGTCTAGTCATAAATAATGAGTGGGTCAAAGAACAAATTACAGGAATAATAATTTCATTAAAGAGAAGGATAACAATTAGGCAGCATTCCAAATTTTTAGGATGCAGCCAACGTACTACTTCAAGGAAACTTTATATCTCTAAATGCATGCATCAGTGAAAGAGAGAAAGAATAGATCAATGAATTAAGCATGCAACTAAAAAAAAAACCTAAAAAAGAACAAATTAAGAATCCCCAATTAAACCAAAAGATGTAAAACTTGAACATCTAAGGAGAGATTAATAAACTTGAAAGTGAAAAAAAGCATTGAACTAATGGCAGTATTAGTGGCTGTCCAAGTGGCAGCTGTTTCTTCAATAGTCGGTTATTTTTACTTTTCTCACTTTGTTTTTTTTTATGTTTTTGTTTTTCCTTTTGGTCTGTTTCTTCTTCCACAACTGTGACTAATATGGAAATATGTTTTACATGACTGTACATACATGACTCATATTAAATTTCTTACTGTTTTAAGAAAAGAGAAGGAGCGAGGAAAGGGGGAAAATTTGGAACCCAGAATCCTATAAAGATGAATGCTAAAATAATAGGGAAAAAGTAAATTCTATTAAAATACAACAATTAATCAGGATATTTAAAATGTAATTATACATGTGGAAATGTTTTTTGAGGGATAAACAAAAGCTTCAGAATAGTGCGCTACTCATTTGATACTCCACTAGCATGAAGAACTGTATGTAGTTCATTCAGTGCATGTGTGATGTTTTTCATCATTGATATTCAGTCGCCAGCTCCTTGCTGGAGATTCTATAATTTGAATCATGCATAATGATTTATTATCCCACTGGGGTCCTATTTTCAGTAGTAGAACAGTTTATGTATGCTGTGATAAATGGAAATGTTTTGGTTACTTTCCATCTCATATCCATTATTCATGTAAGTGATTAATAGTCTCTTTTAATGAATAACATCTGCAAAACTTCTTGTGCCAAAAATCTTCAACCTCCTTGACAATATAAAGTAAGATTTCTTGAAAGTGGGAATACTTCACAATCTTTTCCTTATCAGTTCTTTCTCTGGATACAGATAGCATCTTTTTTCATATGTCCTTTATAGTTAATTTGGGTATTTATAATTGTCAAAATGACTCATTCTTTCAAAGCCATTCTTAAAACAATATTGCTGTTACTGTATATAACATTCTCTTGGTTCTGCTCATTTTGCTCTTAATTATTTTATGCAAGTCTTTCCATGTTTTTTCTAACGTCACTGAGCTCATCATTTCTCATAACATAGCAATGTTCCATAACAATCATATTTCACTACTTGTTCAGCCATTCCCCAATTGATGGGCATCCTTGAAACATGGCCCTACTACTTATCCATATCTTCTTTTTTCCATTTTTTTCCATTTTTTCTTTTACCTCCCTAATTTGGTTTTTAAAATCCTCCTTCAGCTCTTTCAGCAATGCTTTTTGGACTTGAGACCAGTTCTCATTCTCTTTTGAGGCATCAGATGCGGGTATAGTGTCATTGCTATCCTCTTCCAAATTGGTATTTTGATCATGCCTGTCTCCATAAAAAGAATCAATGATCCTTGGGGTTTTTTTGTGTTTTTCTTCATGTTGGTTAGGTTTTTCCTGGCTTTACAGTGAATTTCTGCTTTTGTGGCTCAGGGCTCTCTGTCCCAGGTTTCTTCTTCTAGGGATTGTGAGTCTATTTACTGGCTTTGTGTATTATTGCCTTCAGTTTCCTGAGGGGTGGGGGAGGGGTCTGGCCGCCTGAAGTCCCCTCATCCCCTACTCTTCAGCACTGTTTCTCTTCAGCAATGGTCTCAGCTGTTTGTTGTTTGTGCTGTTGTCTGCCACTTCCCCTGGGGGTGCAAGGGTATGTCCGGGCTCCTGGTGCTGACCCCTGCTGGCTCTGCCCCTCTGGGACTCAGGAACTCCCACTACTCAGCCACTGAAGCCCCACTTCTGTCTCCTCTATTCCAGCGTTTTTTCCTGAGGAATTCTCTGGGTCAGGGTGGGAGGGATTAGAGCTGTTTACCTACCTGTTTACCTATGTCTCCTGGAAGTTCAAGAAGACGTGTTTCATACCTTTGGGCTGCAAGCCTGAGGAGTTGATGTCTCACAGCTGGTGGTGCTGCGCTGCTGCCTCTCGTCTCTTCCACAGACTCCTGTCAGGAGGCCTGAAGATTTCCGCTGGTTTTAGGCACCCAGCTTTCTCCCAGCCCATCTCAATGGTTGATTTCAGCAGCTTCTTCTGCTTTGGTGCTGTCTGGAGCAGCTCCACATGCCAAGAGCTCTCCCAGCCTACGGATTCATCCTGTCAGCCTTTCAGACTCTCCTGGCTTGGAAATTTGCCCACTCAGACTGCTCGCAGTTTCTAACACTCTCAAATCTGCTCAGATTCATTTTTTTATGTGTATCTGACAGACCTTGTGAGAGAGCTCCAGTAAGACGCTGTTCTCATGGGGCCATCTTTGCTCCTCCCCCATATCTGCTTTTGTTGACCTTTCCCCCTGCCCCATATTTGCCTGAATGGCCTTCCAGTGCCCATACTCTCCCACTCCTTCAGGGGCCAGTTGCTCCTAGGAATTCCAAATTCCCCTACTACTGCCGAATATATTTACTCTTCTTGCTTTTCTGTTGTTAGGGGTGTTTGAGAAGCAAACAATCTCTTCAGTTCTGGTTTTCTTCCTTAAAAAGTTATAAACTCTTTTTCATTATTATGTCCATCTGGTTATTTTTTTTTTCTGTATGGTTAAGCTCAGATTTGCAAGATAGGTCACCCTGGGTGTACTAGCAAGGCAATAATCACAATATGTCTATGATAATTGTCAATATGACTATGTTGTTCTGTACTGCAAAATATAAGAGACTCTCCAGATCCCAAAACCAATAAGCCCAATTCATCACAGCGGCCAAGAAATTAATACACATTGTCAGAGCAGAGAATAATTCCATTCCATAACCTCTCTGCCCCTTGCTGGGGCCTTGTAACCAACAAACACATTCACAGTACAACTAGGACATGTCTGCTCTCTCTCAGCTCTAACTACTCTGAGAATTTCCTTCTCCACCCTTCCAGTTCCTCTTGTTCAGCAAGCTCTTCCCACTACAGGCTTCCTGTGACATAAGCAGGTCACATGGGCCTATTAATGGGTGGGAAAGATCTTCAAATTTAAATTACATTACACTGGGCTGCACTTTGAGCTCCATCGCTCTTTGGAACACATTATTCCATTATTACTTTGGGCCCACAGTTAATAACCTGGAAGATGTTGCCCTCTTAAGAAAGCTTCATCCTGCCTTGCTCTGATTGCCTGAAATTTATCTTAAAGTACTCTTCCATTTTACAGTACAAACAAAATACTGCCTTTTCTCCCTAAATCTCTCCTTCCTTTTTTTTCTAAATCTCCTCATCTGATCCTTAGTCATTTCTCTATATCCCTGAATAACTCCTTTGTGGGGGGTCACCAAAACTTTTTTCCCTTAGCCTTATCTTTCTTCTCTTTCCTTTTTCGGAAAGTTTTCTTCTCCTCTGATAATTGCCTATAAATGTGGTTCTTAAGAGTGTCATGGTCCTAATGATTGGGTATAGGTTCAAGGAATTCCCTTAAACTTTCCTTGAATCTTCCCACTTCATGAGGTGTTTGCCTGAAACCATAAGCCTTTCGTTATTGCTAGGCCCAATCTCTTGTTACTCTTAACCTAGTCTAGCCCTCCATTATCTGGCTACTTCCCACCATTGGTCCTATCAAAATGTTTATGGCCCAATCTGTTACCCTTAAACTAGCCTAGACCTCTTGTTGTCAGTTATCTTCAGGTAGCCTTCAGCCACTTCTCACTCTTAATCCCATTTTGTTGGTTCCTGGAGTCTGACCTCACTCCAGTCCCATCACCTTAGAAGTCTCCTCAAGACCCTCCCTAAACTGCTCCTCCCATCACCCCAGGTCAGCCCCTAGATCTCTCCCACAGCCTTTCTGTATATAAGATCCATCTTGCCTCCAATCTGCTTAAGATTCAATCTGTCCTGACAAGCATCACAAATGCTCAGACTCTTTAGAGTCTAGCCAATGCAGTGAATCTTTAATAAACTTTGTTTTTCTCTTTAGCTTAAAGAAGGCTTCAGACAAATTCAAATGAGCAGGACCTGGCATGTTAGTATTTTGGGGTCCTGAGCACCCCTAAACCTCAACATTTGGTTCCTTAAACCTCATCATTTTGGTTCCCTGAGACCAGGGAAAGCTGCTGATCTCAACTTCTTCTCCAGCCAAGACTGGAAGGTATGTAAGCCTCTCCCTCTCCCTATCCCCTTCTGGCCCTACAGTTGTAGTCACTCTCGAAGTACCTTGGAGGTGCCTTTTTTGGGCCTGACCTATCAGGTCCCAGTAGGTCAGACAGCTAGGAGGCTATCTTGTGCTCAGCCTGACACTCTCAGGTTCTTAGTCCAGTGGTCATATTGGAGGCCATGGACCTGGGTACACATTCTGAAGCATGGAGGGCAAGGATATATGCTGTATTTGGAAGTGTGTACTCAATTCGGTTCTTTTGATTCTCTCAGTGCTAGGGAATTGGGAAAACTTCAGGGATCTTTTTGTGGGGTTTTTTTTGGCTTTTCTTTGCTTTCCAATGCTTACTCCTACATCCTCCTTTATGGAGGAAGAGACTTCTAGCTCCCCAAGCCTGTAATGAGTCAATCCTTTTCAATTCCCAAAAGTTTGCCTTTGGGTAGTCTTTCATAAAATTGGGAAAAATTTAGTTTCTCTAAAGAACTTAAAAAGAAAAAGCTGATGTTCTTTTCAACACTGTTTGACCTCAGTATCACCTAGAGGGCCATGAAGTGTGGCCCATTTGTGGGACTTTAAAACAATACTCTCTTGCAGTTATCCTATTGCTGAGAAGGAAAATGGATAGAAGTTTCCTACATGAGGACTTTATCAAGCTCTTTCAGAACCCCTTCCTCAGAAAAGATTGCAAGATTCTGGTAGCTAGAGCTGCCCCACAAAGGGGCAGTGGGGATCAACAGGACATTTTGGATGGCCCCTTTGTTATGGCCCCCAGGATATGGCCCCCTAGGTGACCCCTACTCAGGTTCTGGCCTCGGGCCATGCCCCCACCTCAGTGTCTGGGGTATCTCCCCCTCTGACCCCTTCCCCTCTTCAGGTGCCAGCTGACTTTTCCCTTGCCAGCCAGATCCACCAGCCTTGCAGTCTAATCTATTTCAGCCACCACTCCACAGCCCCTCCCTCACAAGAAATGGGACTTCCTGTCTCCCTCCCAGGCTCCAGTCCTCATAGCGCCTTCAGGGCTTTTTTCCCTGAAGAAGTGCCTGCCTCCCCTAGTGGGACAATTAGGAGTACATGTTCTGTTCTCCATTTTGGATCTCACTCGAGTTAAAGAGAAACTGGAGAGATGCTCAGAAGAACCCATTAAGTTTGCTGAGGGCTTTAGGGATCTTTCCCTATAGTTGGAGCTTTCTTGGGGTGATTTGCATGTCCTCTTCTCTACTTGTACCACTGAAGAGGAGAATCTGGGAACAAACCCCAAAATTTGAGGATCATTTGGGTAGCAATGACCCCACAAAATATTCCCCAGGAATACTTGCTGTTCCCACTAGTGACCCAGGATGGGATTGTCAAAAGAGTGAGGATATGTAGAGGGCCAGCTCTGAGAAAGTCCACTCTGGGATATAGATACAGGCCAGGTTTTTGGCCAAAGTCAGTCTGCGATGACTGATTTGTCTATCCAGTATTTATGCCTTCTATTTTGATTTTCAAAGTTAGTCTTTTTTTCTGTAATATCTTGTACCTCTCTTCCTGTACTTCCAAATCCTTGTGAGCTCCAAATCTTCTGAAAATAATTCCCTGTGGTTTCATATTTTATCAAAATCAATTGTGCTATTCTCTTCCCCTTTCCTGTATGTATGGGATTTGGCAAGGTTGTATACAATAAAATTTTGATTTCTGCCATGTAATCTGAATCTACTACCCCGGGGACTATAATGAGCCCTCTGAGGGAGGAGCTACTGTGTCCTATGAGGAGTCCTGTTCTTAGGGTAGCAGATGGAACTGTCTGAGGGGGAACTAGGGAAAAGGTGGCCCCTATTGTTTGCAGGGACCAGGGCTGGCCCCAAGGGCAGTTTCCCAAATTCAAACGGCCTCAGGTAAATGCCTCGTCTAGTGGGAAGATTCAAGGAGACTTCAAAAGGGCTTGCACAGTCTAAATCCCATCATTACCCCCTTGGAGGAAGCCTGGCAACTTGGGCAGTGGGGAAACCTGCTTTTGATGCCACAAGGAGGGTCACTGGTCAAAAGAGTGCCCTTCCAGGGCAACCCCTGGAGGAAGCCCCAGGAACCAATGCCTATGGGACCATGCCCATGTGACCAGGAGGGACATTGAAGGAAGGATTGTCTCTGAGGTTGGAAAACTGGTGGAGCTGCCCCCCAGTAGCCTGTCCTCCAGTCTTCTCAAGACTCAGAATGACGGGGACAGGGTAGGGTGTTGGGGGGGCGGAGCCTGGGGCTTGGCAGCGCTCCCATTCTTTCTACCTCCCTCACTGAGCCCTGGGCAAAATGGCGGTGGAAGGTAAGGTTACCCACTTTATCATGGCTACATTCTCTTGTTTTAACTAACTGCTCTGGTCCTACCCACCTCTTGGCTCATAGGGTCAAGGTCATTGAAGGGGAAATTAAGGGATGTCTCCAGACACATGCCCTCCCCTACCTAATTGAGGATCTGTTGTTTGAACACTCTTCCCTTATGCTATCTTCTTGTCCTGCCCCCTTGTTGAGAAGGGACCTGATGGTGAAGTTGGGGAGCCAATTTTCTCTACTTAAGCCTTCCATCTCCCTTTTCCCTCTGTTTACCAGACCTCCCCATGTTCCACTGAAAGTGTGGGAGACAATTGAACCAATTTTTGGGACCAGGGAATTCCTAGGCCAGTTACTTCTCCCACCCCAGCCACAGTTTACCTCCAATATCCTAAAGTGTTCCCCCATCACGGTCAATATCCAATTAAGCCCAAGACCTGGGAGGGACTGCAACCATTAATTGCTACTCAAGGCCCTGACTCACTCCCTCTAGAGTGGGGCCCTGACCAGGCTAAAGCTTTTGGGACTTTGAAAACTAAATTGACCACCTCTCCAGGATTAGCTTTATCCAATCTAGAAAAACCTTTCACTCTCTATGTTGAAGAAAGGAGAGGACAGGCTTTGGGAGTCCTAACCCAGTCCTTAGGACCTGACCCCAGGATGGTTTCTTATTTTTCAAAACAATTAGACTCCATGGCTGCTACAGCCATTTTAATTGAAGAAGTTTCTAATTTTCTAGTTGGCCAGCCCCTAGAAGTTCTGACTCCCCATTGAGTTCAGAGCACACTAAAAGCAGAGGGCCACCAGTAGCTGGCTAGCCACAGGCTCACCAAATATCAAGCCTTGTTCTTAGGTACCCCTGACCTAATTCTTTGGGTGCACCACATACTCCCCAACCCCTAAGCCATACAAGGGGTTATCCATCTTTAATTCCCTCCAGAGAAATTGTATTTTACACAAGAGAAATTGTCCTTTCTCTATGCTCCTATATTGTCTGTTTGGTCCTTGTTTGCTTAACCTCCTTGACAGGTTTGTCTCCTTCAGGCTCCATGCCATCAGCTTCTGGATGACTGCTCAGATGTGTCCCTTGAATGGGGCCCATCTAGGTAGGGACAGCTCTACACCCCTTGCTAGCAGGAAGCAGTTTCAGAAGTCAAGACCTTCTTCCCTTACCCCAAAGGAATTTGGGTCCCATTTATTTGAGGGGGGGGGGAAATGATGGGGTATAGGCTCTGGGAGCCCCCTTGAACTCTCCTTGAATCTTCCCACTTGATGAGGTCTTTGACTGAAGCCGTAAGCCTTTCATTATTGCTAGGCCCAAATCTCTTGTTACTCTTATCCGCCTATCCCTCTGTTATCTGGCTACTTCCCACCCTTGATCCTACTGAGTAGGATAGTGAAGACCTCTCATAAAATCTAAATCTCAGCCTTTCTGTAAATTGAGTGGGATAAATAAAAGTGAGGACTTTTCAGCATGGCTCAGGGCTTCTAATTGACAGCTAGGCCTCAGTTTCGAGTTACTAAAAATCACCTGACCTGTAGGAATCTGAAACTTAGAGCAGCCTGACCCTCCTTCCCCTCCCCCACTGCCACCTCAGTGTGAGCCTCACCAAATAAGGATAAAAGTGTTTTTAAGAGCTTCCTTGTTGCTTGTACCTGGGGTAGATTTCCAGTTTAGATTGTGAGCCTGAACTCCACCAATGAGAGTAAAGGTCAGTGGTGGATGGGGGTTGTTTGCACTAGGGTATATAACTGGGCTCTGCTTTCTGGTCTCCTCTCCCTATCAATTATCTATCAGTTTGGAGCCCACCCTTTCACTCGAGATGGTAAATAGAGACTCCTTTTTGCTTCTATCTTGAGAAGTCTCTGAATGTTACTTGAGTTGGCTCACACACAGTCAAAATGTTTATGGCCCAATCTGTTACCTTTAAACTACCCTAGACCTCCATTGTCTGTTATCTCCAGGTGAGCTTCAGCTACTTCCCACCCTTAACCCCATTCTGTTGGTTCCTGGAGTTTGACCTCATTCCGGTCCCATCAATATCCTCCTTAGAAGCCTCCTCAAGACCCTCCCTAAACTGCTCCTCTCATCACTCCAGGTCCACCCCTAGATCCCTCCCACAGCCTTTCTGGATATATTTCTGGCATCCATGAAGGGGCTCAGATTCAATCTGGCCCGCAAGTGTCACAAATGGCCCAGACTCTTTAGAATCTACCCAATATGGCAAATCTTCAATAAACTTTGTTTTTCTCTTCAGCTGAAAGAAGGTTTGAGGCGAATTCAATCCAGCAGGACCAGGTCTGTCAGTATTTTGGGATCCTGAGCACCCCTACCCTGTATAGGGTTCCCTGACCTCATCACTTGTTTCTGAGAAATCCAGGTTTTATGTTGGTGGTGCTTTGCCTTTAATGGGCATGGTAATGAAGGGCAGTTTCAGTTTGGAAGCTCCACCCAACAGTACCAATAATCCATTTGCCCAGGATCTAATGACACTGACACTAATCAAAGATTACATATTCCTTTGGCTATATTTGCCTTCCACAATCATCCAAGCGCTGAGACCCAGTCACTGCTGCACTTTACCATGCCAATTCTGGACATTCTTGGTTGACCTGGAGACTTTCCCTTGTCACAAGTTTTACGAGCTTGCTTAAGAAGGAGTCAGCAGGAAGCTTACTCTACCTGCTTCTCATAATGTGGGGATCCCTTGACCTTACTATCCTTTGGTGACCTGGTTTAGGGCAAGACCAACTACTCCACACTGCTCATTCCTTTGCATGTACCATTAGTGCATGTGCACTAATAAGAGAGAATCAATTTTGGCCTTAGGACCCATTGCTCCTTATCCTTCCAGAGTCTGGCCAGGTAAATTCTCTGACCATTTCAGGACTAACTGAGCACTGAGAGTCCAGTCTGACTTCAGACAAAAGTCTTAATGTCTGCTATGGGTTTAGACTTTGGGGTAACCCAGTGAAAGGCATGTGAGCTAATGGCCACTTCAGGGTCACCAGGATTGTCAAAGGAAGTCTTGGTTTGGGCCTCACCCTTTGTCACTAAGGCAAACCAAGGAAAAGAAAGGTAAAAGTATTTCAGTGGCATCTCAAGGCAGCAAGCCGTTGGGTGGGGCAGGGGTGGATTTCAAATTGTTTGTCTTTTATAGAGGGAAATAAAAAGCTTCCAATTAAGGACAAATGCATATTTATTGGTGCACATAGCACAAAGAGATGTTATATGTGCCTCCTCAGTTCCTCCCCCATATCTAAGTGTGCGTGGCCAAGGCTTCTTCTGTATCAACATCTCCTGCAGCCTGGCTTCCCACTTAGCCCAAGTCTGAGGATAGTTTGAATTTGACTTCTAACTCTGAATGAATGGCTCACTTCACACACACACATATTCTTAAAAGTTCAGATTTCTTAGAGATTTAATATTTTTTTTAGGTTTCTTGTTATCTCCTCACCAACACTCCTGATATTCCTCCTGCTACTTCCTTGGACTCTTCTCCTAGACTCCACTGCACTGACTGGTGAGCTTTCTCTTTATCTGCAGGGGAGTCTAGCTGCTTCTGAACCATCTACTCACCAGGCTACTATGAGAACAGCTTCTGAACCTCTGATTTCAACACACTTCACGTACACCCTTCTCCCTTTAGAAGGTAAACTCTTTAGGTTTGGGGATTTTCTTTCTTCCATATGTTTGTGTGCTCAGCCCTTACCACAGTGACTAACACATACCGAGGTCTTAACTAAAATTGTCTGTGTCTAGTTTGTTCTTTCGTTGTTAATATTAAGTCAGACCAATACTTTGTTTAGCATAATTGTTCTAGAAAACAGTTAAGGTAAAATTCTGGTAAATATTGAACAAAATAATTCCGCTTTTATGATTGTAGAATATCCTCTATCCTAAATGCAATTGGTTTGTTTCTTATTTTTTGAAAAGTTTCTTCTCTATTGAACAGCCTAGTCGTAGGCTTTCTTCTATTTCCAGGTACCCCACTCCGTGGTCAGGGAATGCTGTGTCCTTGGATTCTGAAAACATAAACATGATGGGGAGCCAGTCTGTTGAATTGCCTGGGCCCTTTGTTCAGAGGAGAGTTTCCAACCAGTATGGTAGCTATCTGGAGAGATGCATTTCTTCCTTCTAAATAGAGATAGTCAAGTCATGAGGGCTAACAGCTGAGGCTTTCAGGATCACAAGAAGTCAGAGAAAACCTTCCATCTCGGAAAGCCAATGGGATCATGGGCATGGAGATAGTGCCAGAGATAATCACAAACAAACTGTCCTCTATGAATAAAATCCTTGCAAAGGCATCTCCCCTTTTTTCTCTCACTCTCTTATTCAACACTTACCATCTGGCTTCTGACCTTAACACTCCACTTGTACTTCTCTCTCCAAAGTTACCAATGATCTTGGTTACCACACCCAATCCTCATTTCTCAATCCTCACTCTCCTTCATCTTTTTGCAGCCTTTGATTCTGTTAATCATGTTTCTTCCTGAATATTCTCTTCACACTAGGTTGTCAGGGCACCGCTCTCACCTGGTTCTGCTCCCACCAAAGTGCTACTTCTCATGCTTCTATGACGGATGTTCATCCAGATCACACTCTCTAGCCAGATGTGTCCCACAGGATTCATTCCTGGGCCCTCTTCTCTTCTTCCACTATACTTGTGTCATGTGCTGATCTCCTGAGATCCTATGGATGTAATGACCACCTCTGTACTGAGGATTCTCAAATCTTCCTAACTTGCCTAATCATACTGATCTCCAACCTTAAATTTCTAACTGCTTTTCAGAAATCTTGAACTAGCTGGAATATATATCTATCTATATCTATATATATATATATATGTAGGACCCACTAGTTGGGGTGCTGTGTACGCGCTTCTGGCAAAACAATGCTGGGCCTGTGGGTCCCCCACTGACCCTGGTCTACTTCTTGGGGTGCTGTGTGTAGCCCCCCAAACCATGCTGGTCTGCAGGTTTCCTACTGACCCTGCTCCAGTGTTTGTGGTATTGAACATCTCTGGATGGGTCGCTAAGCACATCCCCCTCAAAAGACACTGGGTCTGTATGTCCCCTACAGCCCATGCATATCTGGTTGGGGTTCTAAGCACACCCTGACCAGAGGATGCTGTGTCTGCAGGTCCCCTTCAGCCATGTTGTGCTACTGTGATCAAAGATCTTCCCTGCCCATTCAATAGGCCTCAGGTGGAGCTAGTTAAGGGAAGCTTGATTAGGAGAGGCTTATTTGTAGGCAGGCCCACACCCTTTTGCTATTAGGCATTAAGCCCCAGGCAGGCACCTTTGTTAAGTAGATGCTAAACCCCAGGGCCCCAAACAAGGTATATACATATAACCTGTGTGTTGCCATTAAGCTCTGACCAGATTACTGTGAGAAGAAGAAGATGAAGAAGAGAAAGCTGAGAGAGAGGAAGGAGAATTGGAAGAGACAGAGAGACCAAGAGAGGACTGGAAGGGCTCTGAGAACTGCAAGGGTTTTCAGAGCTGGAGGTGGGGAGGACACAGGCAAGCAGACAGGATTCATGAATGAGTGTTTATGGGAAGGCTCCAGCAGAAGGGAAGGTTACAGGATGTCTTGGCTCTTTGCGGTGACACTATGTTTTAATCTCCTTGCTGTTACATTGAGGTGGACTTACTGGTTTTGGGATACAATTACTGGTATGTTGAATTGGGGTTATTGGTTTTGGGATTTGATCCGCTGGTGTCTGAACTAATGTTTTACTTCTTCTGCCTTCTATACACAGCATCTCTTATACTTTGGGATTCCCAGCTATACAGGCATATTCATGGTCACCATTGGTATCATCTTGCCTTACTGATACAAGCCTCTGCACCTCTGGTTGGGGTGCTTGTGTGCAACCCCACAAACAACACCAAGTCTGGAGGTCCCCTACTGACCCTGCACTTCTGGTTGGTGTGATGCACGTACTCCCCCTCAAATGACACTAGGCCTACAGCTTCCCTGCAAAACTTGTACCTCTGGATCTGATACTGTGTGCATGACCCACTGAGGACCCTTAATCCTCTAGGTGGTGTGGTATGCACACCCAACACATAGGACCCCTGTTCCTCTAGGTGGGATGCTTTGCACGTCCCCTTCATAGGATGCTGGGTCTGCAGGAATGGCCACACTTTTCAGGGAGAGGGAGAGAGACAGAAAGAAAGGAATAGACCTGGGAATAACTGGATTCATCCCAGGAAAGATCTCAAATCTCCTGAAAAAGAGAGACTTGATGCCCTCAAAATGCTGAAAACCCAGAGCAAGGCAGGAAGAAAGGAGCAAGGGAGAAAAAGATGCCTTTGGACCCAGCACTTCCTGATCAGTGTCTCCACTGGGGAAGGGAAAGAAATCCCTAGAATGACTGGGTTTTTACTATGTGTAAAATGAAAACAAGAAAATGCAAATTCACCAGACTCACTTTCTCCTGGAGCCACCTGGTTCCAGTGGCAAGATATAGATCAGTACACCTGGGGATGGCCCTTGCCAAATAATGCAGAGACATCAAGAAAGATGAGGACTGAGAAAAGGCCATTAGATGTGGGATTCGAAAGATCATTGGTGACTTTTAAGAATGCAGTTTCAGTTGAATGATGAGGTCAGGTCAGACTGCCAACGATTTAGAAGAGAGATGAAGTGGAGGTGCTAACTGTAGATGACTTTCTCAAGTTTATCCATGAACAGGAGAGCAAGAGGATGATCACTATCGAGAATAATGAGATCAGATGAGTGCTTCTTAAGGAGGGGTTGACCTTGCAAGAGAAGGGCCACCTCTTCATCTGAGACCACAGTGGAGAAGTTAGAAAGGGAAGGTGTCTGATGTGAGGTGAAGAGGGAACTCTCAGCACCTAGTCTGATTTTCTTTTTCCTTTTGAGGAAGTATGAGGTGAAGTCCTCAGTTGTGAGTGTTGGGGAGGGGGCACTGCAAGATGCTTGAGGAGAGATGAGGTTTGAAACATCTACTGTGTAAAATGGGATTATTGTTTAGACATTTCAGTCATATTCTTGGACACTAGAGTGGTTGGACATTTCCTTCTCCAGCTCATTGTACAGATGCGGAAACTGAGGTAAACAGGGTAAAGTAATTTGCCCAGGGTCACATAGCTTGTAAATATCTGAGACTAGATTTGAACTCAGGAAGATGAATCTTGCTGATTCCAAGCCCAGTGTTCTATGTACTATGGCCCCACCCAGCTGCTATGGAAGGTGGGTTAGTGGAATGCAAAGAAGCAGCTAGGCGACAGCAGTAGAAAGTGTTGAATCTAGATTTAGGAGGACCTGAATTCAAAGCCAGCCTCAGATTCTTACTAGCTCTGTGACCCTGGGAAAGTCACTTAACCTGTTTGCCACAGTTTCCTCATCTGTAAAATGGGGTTAATAATAGCACCTACCTCCCAACATTGTCATGAAGATCAAATGAGATAGATAGATAGATAAAAAAAAAAAAAAGGAAAATGCAGTGGACCAATGAGGCTGGTTTTGATTTTCTTTAGTTGAAATTGGCTAAAAAAAAAATCAGCAAATTACAACTCTGAATTTTCTTTTGACCGGTTTGAAATCAAATTCTTAATTGGTTTCCAAATTGTTTTTTTTTTTTATTTCCATGAGTGCTGTTTTGTAAATGCCTTGTCTAGTGTCTTTGAGAAAAATTTTATGTTTCATGTTCCTGTAGGAAGTTTTTGAGCCTACGAATAGAGAGGTTAAAAGTGGAGTTAATTAGCAAAAGGAAAAGATCTCAGAAAGAGTGTGAGAGAAAGAAAACTGAGGTTGGGGAAAGGAGATTTGGGTCCTTTTAGTATGCAAATTATTTAACTTAACTTCAAGTTTAAGGTAAAAAGAAGCTGGAGAAGAAGCTTGGTGAGTATAATTTTTTTTTCTTTGAAATGTTTGAGGTAGTTTTGGTCGAGATTAGGAAAGAAAGAGAGATTTAAGCTGGAGCTAGAATACAGAAGGTAAAATAGAAAGATAAAGGATTTGGAAGACGGGCAGAACAGTAGCTAGTCCAGGTGATTCTCAGGTCCATGCATTCTTAGTCATTCTCTCCCCCACTCTACTTTAGAAGATTTGGGTATATCAGTCAGAGGCTGAAACTAAAAGAACTTGTAACCTGATTGGAAAATAAGGTTGATTAGCTAGTGATGAAAGGTTTTATTGAATCTGGGTACTGACTATAGTAAAGATATTGATTTGCATATAAAGAATAAGCGTATGAAGATGAGAGGGGTAGAGGAGCTGTAACCATGTGCTCTTAAGAACCACTCCCTCCTCATCTTTCTTTAGAAGACTTGAGGACTTTAAAGAGTCCAAAGCTTTTTGCTTTAGCTAATCTAATTCAAACTTTTTTTGGAAAACCTCTGAAGCATAGGAGGGGGAATTGAATTGTGGAAGTGAAAAGATGTAATGAAGGTGTGGGGTTTGGTGAAAAGCTGACCAATGAAGGTCAGGGCACAAACTTCAAATCCGGACGAATTATAAAAGCAAGTAATAGAACCAATAATTTCTATATGTGATAATCTGGAAATGCAATTGATGTCATCTGAAGTTTATTTCTGTATTTCTAAAGTTGTATTGTATTTCTAAAATTCTCGTAGATTGTGAAATTTGAGAAGACCCTTGTGTGGTAGAAATCATATTATAGCAATTTTAATCTGACTTTGTTATATGAATTGAGTTTTTTAAAAGGGTGTGATAAAAATTTGATAATTTGAAACTATTATATCTGGTTACAAGCAAGTAGTAATAATATTGCTGATATTTACTATGATAGAATTTCCATTTGAAATCTCGTCTATTACGAATATATATATATATGTATATATATATATGTACATATATGGTGGTTTAAAGCTATAGCTTCAACATAATAACGATGAGATAAATGATTCCCTGTGCAAGGAGATTTAGAAATGTGTTCACCTAATATGGTAATGGGCAGTTTCAAAATTTACATACATAGTAATGTTTAGGGCATTTCTGCATTTCTATGGTCTAAATGATGTTAGAATTGTATTTGAGAAAAATGTTGAATGGGTTAAGAAGCTGTTCTATTGTACCATTGCTGTACTTAAGAAATTATAAATGTCCAAGGTAAATCTTTATTTAAGAGGGAGTTTCAGTTAAAATTGTTTTGTTGTAAAACAAGCATTGACTTTGTTTGTGAAAGGAACCTTGGTAATTATGCAAGGACCTTGAAGGATATATTTGTGTATGTTAATCTGAGGTTTATGGACTACCACATTCACTATCTATTTGAGATTCCAGAATCTAGTTAATTTCTAGTGATATATTTAAAAACAAGGGAAGGAATAGATACTGAGTGAATTTTGAAGGTCTGGTTTTCTTTGGGAGTCCCTGCACTCCAGCCTCTAGGTCTCTGTACCCTGTGTCATTAACTTAAAATTTTATATGCATTATGGATAATCTTTTCTTTTAAAGTGCTAAGAGTATTGGGCCTTAGAAATTAAAATGTTACCACTAGTGACTGTGAATCCAGATTTGATTTGCTCATCTAACTAAGTTATGGTCACCTGATTGGTAATTAATGGGTTCTGTTTCAAGTTTGAAATACATGATAATCCCTTGTGGTGTGGTTATATTTCTTAAGTTTTTATAGGCCTGGTAAACTGTTATTGTGGTAAGACCAGTTTAATTGGGTAGGTTCTTGCTTTAGAAAAGGTAAATACCTTTTGGCATTTGGGAATCTGTGAATGAATCCTAATGTTTGAAGATTTATTTTTGCTTTAAGGAGGCAAGAGATGCTTATCGTTTTAGAGATGTCCAATTGATTTTCTTCATGAAAGTTTAAGAGATGTTATTCCTCTTAACATTAGGACAAATTTAGAACTGTTTTTAAAGATCATTTGTTGTAATAACTTGATATTGAAAAGGTTATATTCAAACCCACTGTGAATTTTATGAGTCTCTGGTTTAGAACCTGATATTTGAGGAATTAATGCTTATAGAGGCTTCTCCAGAGGCCTTAGGGGGGTTAAATATGGATGACACTCCTTAGTGAAATCTCATCCTCCTGATGGGGGGATTAATAATGGATTAATGTAAAGTATAAGAAACTAGGTTCTAATGCGAATTTCTTAAACATAACAAGTGGCCATGTTTCCAATTTTGGTTTTGTAACAATGGTAACTTAAAGTTTACTCAGGTCACTTTCGTAGGAGAATGGAAAGAAAGCTGGTTCCTACAAAAAGAAAAAAAAGAAAATGCTGAGATGCTATGCTGGAGAGATGGCTGGAGCAAATGCCAAGGACCAGAGGACTTCACTGATGATGCCCCCTGCCAGACAGCTGTATGAGAAGAAACTTTTGAATCTTAAAGGGACAATTGCATTATTGTTTTCTTTTGGGTCTCTGTATCTGTATTTATAAAAAGGACTGGCCCCTTTTGATTTGTCAATGCATCAATCAACCTTTCTACCTCCCTTCCTGTATTTACTTAAAGGGAAGATGGATAAGGGGAAGAATTTATATGAAGGAGAGAGAGAGTAAGGGAGTATTAAAGATGTGGAAACAAAAATTCAAATAAAAGAAAAGAGGGGGGAAATTTTGGGAAATGATTGGAAATGAGGGAAGGAGTTTTGTTTCCACTTCCCCCTCCTAGTTTTAGCAGAATGTAAGTCAGGTGACTGGTTCTAATCAGAGCTATAATCTAGCTGAAACCAGGCTTCTGTTACAGTGAAAGGTCAGAAGCTTGTGCACATGCTTAATGAACTGTTTAAAGGAGGCATGACATGGGCAGCTCAGGGTGTTGCATTTGGCCAATGAAGAGCCAGGTGAGAGATTCGAATTGGGAGTCAATAAAAGGACTGGAATTTGTCTGAGTCCTTATACTCTCCTGTACTTCATCCAGGCATTGTTTTATTTATTCAGAAAGAAAAAATGTAAAATACAATGAAAACCTTCCTGGCTTTCCAACAAGTATTATTTATTCCCAAACTATGTTTCTAACATGACCTAGTTGTCAACACAAGCATCACAAAATGGCGAGATTTCTTAAGACTACACCTAATAGGGAGAATCTTTAATAAACCTTGTTTTTCTTTGGCTGTAAGAAGGCTTGGGTTGAATTCATTTGGCAGGACCCACCATGTCAGCATTCTGGGGTCCTGAGCACCCCCAAACCCCTAAAACCTCAACAGTTGCATTTTTATTTCAATAAAATGGCTAAGTTTTATATATCAGTCACCAAGGAAGGGAACTCAAATATAGGCTGGAGCAAGAGAGCTAGAGACACAGATGTGGCTGGAAGGCTAGGAGCCATCAATGCCCTGACCTCACTCCCTCCTTCTCCTCCAAACCAATTCCAGGTTGGCTTTATAGAAAGTGATAATTGAAAACCAAAGTTGTGGAGTTGAGAAATGAAAATGTTTGGAGCCTGGGGTTCCAGCAGCAAGGGCTTTCCTCTCTGAGGAAGTCTAATTCCAAAAGCTGTTCTGAGTGTTTCACAATTCCATCTCTGTGATCTTTTACAAAGGGTGCTGGTCTTCCCCAGCCTTTGTTCTTGTCGTTTTGAAAAAAAAAAAATTTCTTTTAATTTTTTTTCAAAATTAAATTTATAATTTTAATTCTAATATAATTTCTCTTCAAAAATTATTTTTGAGTTCCAAATTCTCCCTCTCCCTGCACCCTCTCCCCTACCCATTGAGAAGGCAAGAAATACAATGCCTATTACACATGCAAAACATGTTTCCATATTAGTCATGTTGTGGAGGGTGGGTGGAGGCAAGAAAATTAAGGAGGAAAAAATTCTCCAATCAGCAATGAGTCCATCAGCTCTCTCTCTGGAGGTGGATAGCAGTTTTCATCATGAGTCCTTTGGAAATGTCATGAATCATTGTAATGATCAGAGTTGCTAAGTCTTTCACAGTTGATTTTTGTTAGGGCCCTCTTAGAAGAACGAACTTCTAAAGGGTTAACAGTGCTGTTCATTCCTCTGGTATGGTTGGACCCCTGCACCCCTTGAAGATATGTCAAGGGTAAGGGAAAGGAACATCATGGCCGTGAGAGAAAGAAAGCGCTGAAAGTACACCTGTTATAAACAAGATAAACTAGACAAACAGCGACCATCTGGCGACATGAGACCCCAGAGAGAAGAGGGTTCCCAGAGAAAAAGAGGTTTTCAATAGAGACTAAACATTCTTGTTATTCTACATTCTTAGATCAAAGCTGTCACTGGATGATGCATGCACTTGTAGATTGTAAACAATGTTTAGGGTATATAAGTCTTGGCTGGGCTAAGAATAAATGAAGTTAATACACTTTTTGACTTCTGCCCCATTTTTTCCCTTTTAGCTGGTCTAATTGGGGTCAGGGGGTCCCCGAGGGTTTTGGGGGGACCCTTACAGATTTTCACTACAATATTGCTATTATTGTGCACAATGTTCTTCTGGTTCTGCTTCACTTTGCATGATTCCATATAAGTCTTCCCAGGTTTTTCTGAAGCCATCTCTCTCATTTCTTGCAGCACAAAAGCATTCTATCACATTCATATATAATAACTTGTTCAGCCATTCCCTAATTGATGGGCATCCTGTCAGTTTTCAATTTTTTTGTTACTACGAAAATATTTTTGTACATATAGGTCCTTTTCCTTTTTCTTTGATCTCTTTGGGGTAGAGACCTAGTAGTTGTATTGCTGGGTCAAAGGGTATGCACAATTTTATAGCCCTTTGGGCACATGTAACTACAATGTTACTTGCCAGTACTGTGACTGTGTAAGACCAACAACACCAGCACACAGGAGGGCTGCTAGCACAAGTTCTTTGATCTGCTTTTCTGAGGAAAGCAACTTTGAGGGGCTAATAATCTTACTTAAATTAAATGTACATATATCATTTACTTAGTTCAGGGGAAAAAGTCAGCAGCCTGAACTTTCAGATAAAATACAAGCAGAAATTACAAACAGGAATTATGAGCAGAGAGAATGACAGAAACCAACAGACAGACTTCTATCTCTCTGACCAAATCACAATACTTAGTTACCAGAGAAAGAAGGAATAGCATCCGGGTTTTCAAAGTTGGAGGGCTCTTAACAGCTATGCAGAGTCTTATCTGGCCAAACCATTCTTCCAATGAGTGAAACCCCCCAAATGAAATGCCAACCTCAGTGTATATATACACTTCTTCAGGCAGAGGGCATCACAACCATGGGACTCAAACCCATGTGACCTAGGCCTTCCTGTGACTTAAGCAGGTCATCAAAGACTCTTGATTGAAACAAAGGTAAGACTCAAAGGCACTAGATCCTCCTCAGTGCTGAGAAGCACTCAAACAAAAAACAGCAAAAAGTCCCACTTTACCTGCCTGATTCAAACAAAGGCAAGAGTCATCAAAGGCACTTGATTGCCTTAGCATTCCAAAAGAGAAAGCAGTTAAAAAAAAAAAGTCCCACTCTGCTTAACTTTACAGCATAGTTCCAAATTGTTCTCCAGAATGTTTGGGCTGATTCATAGCTCCACCAACAATGCATTAGTGGATCTATTTTTTTCTACATCTCCTCAAGCATGTTATTTTTCTTTTTGATCATTTTGGTCAATTTGATAGGTGCGAAAGGGTACCTCAGAGTAGTTTTGATTTGCAATGCTATATTGATTTAGAGCATTTTTATATGACTACTGATGGCTTTGATTTCTTCTTTTGAAAACTGCCTGTTCACTGAAACACTAATGCATTGTTGGTGGAGTTATGAACTGATGGCCAAAGGGCTATAAAACTGTGTGCATACCACTTGCCCCAGCAATACCATTTCTATGTCTGTATCCCAAAGAGATCATAAAAATGGTAAAAGGACCCACATGTACAAAAATATTTTTAACAGCTCTTTTTGTGGTGGCCAAGAATTGGAAGTTGAGGGGATGCCCATCAACTGGGAAATGGCTGAACAAGTTGTGGTATATGAATGTGATGGAATACTATTGTTCCATAAGTGTTGGGGGTCTATGACCACCCACCAACCTCCCAATATCCCCTGAAGGTCCCTGAGCCTAGTGCCAGACCGGCTGGCTCTAGTATCTTACAAGCGGCACACAGATGAGGCAGGAGACATGCAGATGGTCAAAAGGCTCCATTTATTGTTACAGCAAGCAGGATATTTATGCAGTACTAGCCTTCGTTTCTGGGGGCAAGCAAGCTCGTGCACGATCCTCTAAACCTATCAGGACCGTATGTCCGTGCTTGTGGACAGTCTGTGCTCTGCACCTCTAAACCTATCAGGACTGTGCTTCTGTGCTCGTGGACAATCTGTGCTCTGTACTTATTTGGAAAGAGTTATGAAGTCAGCTTGTATGTTAAGGCCACAGTGGGGGAAACTGGATGTTCTCTCTGTGACTGCTTTTCTAACTCTGTACAGTTCTTAACCTTGAACAGGTTGTTCTCATCTTAAGTTACAGTTTGACTCTGTCTTGGGGGCTGGGCTCCTCACACATAAGAAATGATGAGCAGAATGGTTTCAGAAAAACCTGGGAAGACATACATGAACTGATGCTGAGTGAAGCAAGCAGAACCAGGAGAACATTGTACACAGTAATATATGATTGCACAACATCTTGAGGAAGGGAGAGAGGCAGAGAAAATGAAGAACTCAAAATCTTATGGAAGTGAATGTTGAAAACTAAAAATAAACAAATAAGCAAATAAATAAATAAATGATTTTTTAAAAAGAAAAAAAAAAGAAAATTGCCTGTTCGTATCCTTTGACCGCTTATCGATTGAGGAATTATTCTTATTTTTATATATTTGGTCCAATTCCCTATATATTTGAGAAATGAAACCTCTATCAAAAAACAAAACTTGCTGTAAAATTTCCCTCCCAGTTTCTTGCTTCTCTTCTTATCTTGGCTATATTGGTTCTGTTTGTGCAAAATCTTTTTTAATTTAATGTAATAAAAATTATCTATTTTACCTCCCATGACCCTTTGTATCTCTTGTTTGATCATGAACTATACCCCTACCCACAGTCAGAGTTTCAGTAAGTTTCCCAGGGTCACACACCTATCCAGTGTCATTCTGAATCAGTTTATATAAGTCTCTGAATTCTTCATATTCATCTCTACTTATGGCACTGTAATGTTCCATCACATTCACGTACCACAGTTTGTTTTCCCATTCCCTAATTGATGTCCTCAGTCTTTGCTGTAAGGGTCTCAGGCTGTCTCCTGTAACGGTCCTCCACTTCTGCAGGACTAGGTTTCCTGGTGACCTCAGGGCCGATGGTGATGCTACTGTTGGTGACACCTGGGCCATACCAGCCAGCCCAGAACTGAGTATCTTTGCCTCCATGCTGAAAGTGGATGTAACGGACTCTTGGGGGATAATTGGAGAAAGTGTAGGAAACCTGAGAGAAGCCAGAGGAACTAGTTAGTCATTTACTAGTGGCAAGCCCCAACATTATCAAGTCCAGTTCCTTGGAGACAGCAGATGATGGGGACTTGGAAACAAATAGCAAGTGGACAATTAGAATTTGAGCTCAGGAAAAATTTATTGTTCTTTCTACTGCACCAAAACTATCTTTGAAATGGGTAATTCAATATACACAGTAGAACAGAATGAAGATTGTACATGAAACATATCTCTTATGTAAAGTTTGCTTTCCTTTCTTTTCTTGGCTGTGTGTGTGTGTGTGTGTGTGAGAGAGAGAGAGAGAGAGAGAGAGAGAGAGAGAGAGAGAGAGAGAGAGAGGCAGTTGGGGTTAAGTGACTTGCCCAGGGTCACACAGCTAGTATGTGTCAAGTCTCTGGCTGGGTTTGAACTCAGGTCCTTCTGACTCCAAGGCTGGTGCTCTATCCACTGTGCCACATAGCTGCCCTGATTTTCTTTTAAAATATCTAATAAATTCAGCATGTAACTTTCAAAGCTATTCTGAGTTATCATACTGATGGGCAGGTCTGGAGTTTTGCTGGAGCAGCTGAAATGGGAAAGCTGCAAACAGCATCCTCTTCCCCTCCTCCCCCCTCCACTCCGCCTTCTCCCCTTCCCTACCATGTGGCCCCCTCTCAGGGTTTCTCTGACCTCTCTCCATTCAGCACCACTCCATTGCTCAATGTACACAGGGCCTTGCTTAAACTCAGCCAAGACTTCATGGTTATCTGACAACAGTTTCACACGGATGTTGTAGACGCAGCCACAGTCATTTCTGGCAGCAAACCTGTGGGAAGGAGAGTAATGGGGAGAAGGAAATGATGGTGAAGACCAGAAAGGTTCTGGGACTCACAAACATACTCTAAAGCCCATTAGTCGGGTGCCCAGCTAGGCCTCTCCTGCTTCTTCACTCATGATTGCACCAGACACTAGTACTGGGGACATAGTCACCAAGGGTAAATGAAGTTGAACTGAATACCCCAGTACAGTCTCTTGCCCCAGTAAAGCAGACCTATATTCATCATCAAACTCACAGAAACAATGAAAGAAGCCCTAATCTCCTGCTTAAAGAGACAAGTTCTCCAAGACCCACATACTTCACATAGGCCCAGTGTTGGGGCTTTCCTATGAAGTAGCTGTCATGTCCTGGTCTGGGAATAGAGCTGGTCCCCTAAAAAGGGCATGAGCACCATCTTTTGGAGAAAAGATGAACTGTGAAACACATCAGGCTGAAAGTGTAGGACCCACAACTTGCCAGCAGAGTGGAAAGAGACCAGAAAGTCCTGCTTGACTTTCATAGGATCATAGCTAGGTCTGGAAGGACACTTAAGGGTCATCTAGTCCGACCCCCTCATTTTCACATGCAGAAACTGAGGACCTGAGTGGTATTGTGAGTTGCTCAAGATCTAAAATGTAGCAAGTGGTGGAGCATCTTTGAAACTGAGGACCCTGAGTCTAGGTCCAACCTTCTTTTTATTGCATCTCTAACCTTGTCATTACTATCCTATATGAGCTTGGGTAAGGCAGTGAATTGGCTTTCAGTTACCCCATCTTAAAAAACGAGAAATGCTATTTCTTCACAAAGTTATAGTATAGATGAAGTTACTCATGGATGTGAGAATGTCCTCCCTTCCCCCAGGCTCCAACCTGACTCACCAGTCCTTGATCACAATGTCCGGCCTCACTGTGTCCATCAATTCCTGCCAATACCCCTGGGCTTTCAGGTCTACCCTCTGAGACTTGAGGCAGGTACTGGAAAGACAGGAGAAGATTTTCAGCTCTAGGTCCCCATTGGGGAAGACATGATTTCTGGATAATTAATCATTTTATTAATCATGCTAGCAGATAATTAATAAATGGGGTCAGTGGCACTCTTGAATGCCAAAGACCCCTCACGGAACCCACTCAAAGCTTTTATGCCCTTGGAAGGGTGGATGTTCCTGAGGGTGGCAATCAACTCTGATTGGTTAACAATTAATGAGAAGAATGAATATTATAATGAGAGGTGGGCCTATTCTAGTGAGGAGCTGGGGGACTTGACTCTGATTATTTAATCTTGGACAAAGAGACTTATCTCTTATCCAGACTACCCTCACCTAGGATATTCTAGACCAAAGACGGTCCACCTCTGCTCAAACCTGACTGAGTGGAACACAATGGGCTACAATTCAACTTCGATCAAATTCTTTGTAAGGTTCTCTAGCTGAATAGGGCAATAACTCCACCTAGATAAGATGGTCCAGGTGGGGTAAATTTTTGGGAAAGATCAGGGATCTCCCTAATAATGTGTTATTTAATAATCATTTCTCTCACCATGTGATTGATCTGTCCTCAGTCAGACTTAGAGCTGTAATCATCCCTCTCATTCCCATCCCAGCAATAGGCATGACACATGAGTCTCTGTCTCTCTGTCTCCCTCCTTCCCCCTGACTCTCTCTCTCTCTCTCTCTCTCTCTCTCTCTCTCTCTCTC
>CM053622.1:809183770-809199220 GCA_028646595.1 Phalanger gymnotis | reverse complement strand
GGGCCCTGAATAAATTTTTGGATGCCTTCTGCTTGGAGAATTCTGTATACCCATCGATTTCGAACCATTCTGATATTTATATGATCCTTTTTGAGATCATAAATTCGGCCTTCCTACTACATCTCTCTACCTCCTTTTCTTTCTCCCTGTCTCTCTCTCCCCCCTCCTCCACTATCTATATCTGTCTCTCTCTCCTCTTAAATCTTCAGTAAAGTACCAGCTCAAAGAAGTTGATCCTGAATCCATTTCTTCTTCCTCTCTGCCTTTTCACAGGTTCCTGGGAACTGTTTAGTAACAAGAGTTGATCAATATACAGCAGAGACAGTGTAGTATAGTAGATAGGGAGCTAGCCTTGAAGTCAGGAAGACCTTCATTCCCAGTCCCTCTTCTGACACACACTACGTAACGCTGGGCAAGTCTCTTCACCTCTCAACACTCTTGACAATTCTCAAAGCCTCTGAGTTGCAGAGAAGGTGCTGATTTGTATTGGAAGAGGGAGTTCTTTATACTGATGAAAGTATAGGTCTGATTCTTATCCCTATTTTGGAAGCAATTTACACTGTACCAAGTAAACTGCATTACCTGCCTCATCTGAGCCTCAAAACAACCCTTTGAAGTTGGTAGTATGAGTGTTATTTCTATTTTACAGATGGAGAAACTGAGGCTCAGATAAGCAAAGTCAGTGAATTGTCCAAGATCACACATTTACTAGGTGAAAGAGGTCAGATTCGAAGTCTGGACCTTTATCTTCAAATCCAGTGATTTTCCTATTCCTCATCCAGTGAGGATTCCTAACAGGTCACCTGAACCATTCTCTTGAATAAGGGCTGATGACTTGGGGATCAGCAAAGGGAGGGGTGTCTGGGAATATCTATCAGGCTCCGAGAACTTCCATGCACTTGAGCATAGCCTCCAGGGGCCAGACTTCTATGTGCTTCAGCATAATCCTGGGCAAACAGGCAACCTCCAGGGCCGGATAGCCACGTGCTTCAGTGTAGCCCTAGGGAAATACCAAAACAACCCACCAGCCTCAGCACATGCCAGACACTAGCACTTGGATCCTGGCTCAGCACTATGTATGCTGCCAGATTCCCCACCCCACCCCCTCAGCAAAGCACAGGACTCGAGGTTCCTCTGTGGGCTAACATCAGTGCAGCACCAAGTAAACTGTTGGGGCCTGCAGCCCCAGGCACAAGGGGCTCGAGACAGAGCACCTTCCACCATGGGAACAGAGCTCAAATTTAAAAGAAAGGAAAAAGGCCAAAAAAGATGAACAAACAATAACAACAAAGATAATCTGACCATGGAAAGTCATTATGGTGACAGGGAAGATCAAGACACAAACTCTGGAGAAGACAACAATGTCAAACACCTATGGGAAAAACCCCAAAGAAAAACAGGAAGTGGTCTCAAGCTCAGAAAGAATTCATGGAAGAGCTCAAAAAGGAGCTTAAAAATAATGTAAGAGAGGTAGAGGAAAAATCGGGAAAAGAAATGAAAGCGATGCAAGAGAATTGTGAAAAAAGAGTCAGCAGCTTAGAAAAAGAAAACAACTTCTTGGAAAATAAAATCAGTCAAATGGAAAAGAAGATACAAAAACCCACCAAAGAAAACAACTTCTTAAAAAGTAAAATTGGTCAAATGGAAAAAGAAGTACAAAAGCTGAGGAAAACAATTCCTTACAAGTTAGAATTGGGCAAGTGGAAGCTAATGACTATGAGACATCAAGAACCAATCAAACAAATTCAAAAGAATGAAATAAAAAATAGAAGAACACATAAAATACCTCATTGGAAAAACAACTGACATGGAAAATAGATCCAGGAAAGACAATGTCAGAATCATTGGACTACCTGAAAGCCATAATCAAAAGGAGGACCTGGACAGCATCTTTCAAGAAGTTATCAAGGAAAACTGCCCTGACGTCCTGGAACCAGAGGGCAAAATAGACATTGAAAGTATCCACTGATCACCTCAGGAAAAAGATCCCAAAGTAAAAACTTCAAGGAACATTATAGCCAAATTTCAGAACTATCAGGTCAAGGAAAAAATACTGCAAGTGGCCAGAAAGAAACAAGTCAAATATTGGGGAGCCGCAATCAGGATTACACAGGACTTAGCAGCTGCAACACTAAAATATTGGAGGCCATAGAACACGATATTACAGAAAGCAAAGGAGCTAGGACTGTAACCAAGAATCATCTACCCAGCAAAATTAACATTCAAGGTAAAAAAAGGACCATTCAATGAAATAGAAGGATTTCAAGCTCTCATAAGGAGAAGCACAGAATTTAACAAAAAATTTGATCTCCAATATTAAGAACCAAGAGAAGCCTAAAAAGGTGAAAAAGGAAAAGAAAACATAAAGGATTCAATGGAGCTAAACTGTTTACATCCCTACGTGGAAAGATGTTAGTTGTAATTCTTAAAAACTATCCCACTGATAGTTGTTGTCCTTTGTTCTCGAAGAAGACCAAAATGACATCACTATGCTAGAGTCAAGTTTCAATGTGTCTGACTGTGCCTGATCAGATCAATATGAGATCAGAATGCTCTACCACAAGTCAGGCACAAATAGTCTGTGTGAACATGTGGGCTAGATTCTCTAAATTTGTGCATCCTGTATTTCCTTTGATCTGTTTCAATTCTGCTTTGCTCACAGAGCACAGCACCTTCTCTGATGTGGGCATGCCAGGCTGAGAGGTCCTATGCCAGTGACTCCCATGTCACACAATCGATTCCAAAGTTCTTAAGAGATGTCTTGAGAGTGTCTTTGTACCACTTCTTCTGACCACCATGTGAATGCTTGCCCTGTGTGAGTTTTCCATAAAACAGTCTTTTTGGCAAGCATACATTTTGCATTCAGACAACATGGACAGCCCATTGGAGTTGCACTCTCTGAAGCAGAGTTTGAATGCTTGGCATTTTAGTTCGAGTGGGTCAGTTATGTGGCAGAGTGGATAGAGCACTGAGCTAGGAATCAGAAGGACTCATTTTCCTGAGTTCAAATACAGCCTCACACTTGTAATAGCTGTGTGACCCTGGGCAAGTCACTTAACCCTATTTGCCTCAGTTTCATTGTCTATAAAATGAGCTAGAGAAGGATATGTGAAACCACTCCAGTATCTTTGCCAAGAAAACCCCAAATGGGGTCATGAATTGACCACTAATAGTACAGCTAGAAGGAATATATACATATACAGACAGAGGGGTATGGATATAAGGTAAATTTGAAGGAATGACATAAAAAATAGCTAAGGGATGAGAAAGAGGAGTACAATGGGTACAGAAGAAAGGGAGAAGGAGAATGGGGTGAATTATTTCACATGAAGGGGTGCTGAAAAACCTATTACAGTGGAGGGGAAGATGGGCAATGGGCATTACTTGAACTTTACTCTCATCAATATTGGCTCAGAGTAGGAATAATATATACAATCAGTTGAATATACAAATCTATCCTGACCTAACAGGAAAGTAGGAGGGTAAGAGATTAAGTAAAGAGGCTGGGGACTGACAGAAGGGAGAGCAGATCAGGGGAAGTGGTAGACAGAAGCAAAACACTGGTGAGGAAGGAAAGGGTAAAAGGAGAGAGAGGATAAATAGTAGGAAAACTAGGAAGGAGGGAACTACACAGGTAGTAATCATGACTGTGAATGTGAATGGGATGAACTCTTCCATAAAATGGAAGGAGAGCAGAGTGGATCAAAAATCAGAATCCTATAATACATTGTTTACAAGAAACACACTTGAAATAGAGAGACACATACAGAGCAAAGGTAAGGGGCTATAGCAGAATCTATTATGGGGTCATCTGAAGTAAAAAAAAAAAGCAGGAGTAGCAATCCTGATCTCAGACAAAGCAAAAGCAAAATAAAACTAATTAAACAAATAAGGAAGGAAACTACATCTTGTTAAAAGGTACCATAGACAATGAAGTAATATCAATACTAAACATATATGTACTAAGTGGTACAGCATCCAAATTCTTAAAGGAGAAGTTAAGTGAGTTGCAGGTTCATAACCAAACCAGAGATAAAAAAAAACAAACATTACAAAATGTAAAAGAGTTAATTTTGATCATATTAAATCCAAAAGATTTTGCACAAAGTCAATGCAACCAAGGTTAAAAGGAAGGCAAAAAGCTATAAAACAATCTTTACAAGTGTTTCTGATAAAGGCTTCATTTCTCAAATATATGGAGAACTGAATTTGTAAGAATAGAAGCCATTCCCCAATTGATAAATGGTCAAAGAATGTGGACAAGCAGTTTTCAGATGAAGAAATCAAAACTATCTATAAACATATAAAAAAGTGCTCTAAATCACTTTGGTTAGAGAAATGCAATGTAAGCAACTAGGTACCACCTCACACCTATCAGATTGGCTAATATGGCAAAAAACCAAAATGCTAAATCTTGGTGAGAATGTGGGAAAATTGAGATGCTAACCCACTATTGGTGGAGTTGTAAACTGATCCAACCTTCTGGAGAGCAATTTGGAATTAGACCCAAAGGGCAACCAAACTGTGCATGCCCTTCAATCCAGCAATGCTACTACTAGGTCTGCATCCCAGCACTCATGTAACCCACTATTCAGCAGGAAATGTCTTGTGTTCTCATCTCCATCCTTTGAAGACGGGGAAGAATGAAACTCCAGCTTGAAGAGGTTATCCCTAGAAGAGTTAAGTATTGCTCCTCAGCTTCCCAGAGGACCCCTCCCCCCTCTCCCAGTGAAGCCTGCCCTGGTCAGCCAGGTCCCGATCTCATCCCTGCCATAGACATTTTAAGCAAAAATTCCTCTTACTCATAGGAAGTGACAAAGCATTTTTTGACCTGGGGGTCTGGAAATTCTGTTCCATGTGCTCTAGGTATTTCTTCCACTTTCCATTCATCTCCTTTGTTCTTGTCAATTTTCCAAAATTTGAACTCCTCTAAAAAAAGAACAGGTCTTTCAGAGATCTACAAGTGAAGCCTGATGGATTCTCCCTCCACTACATGCCTTGAAGTTGCCCTTCTCTCTATTCAGCCACCCCTTAGCTCAGGCCTCATCACCTTGGAAAATGTTTTATGGCAAAAGGTAAAACTATGCAAATAAACCTGAGAGTTTTAATTCTTATGACTCAGCAGCAAAGTTCTTCAATGAATCCAAGAAAAAATCTTCAATGCGATTACTAAAAGCTAGAGTTTTTATAGAATTTTAAGGTTCATCCCATTGGATCCTCACAAGAACACTGTGGGTGGGGGGGGTAGATGCTATTGTTAGCCTCATTTTACAGATGAGGCAACTGAGGGACAGATAGGTTAAGTGACGCCCAGGGTCACACAGCTAGGAAGCATCTGAAGCAGGATTCCAACTGAGGACAGTTTTCCTGATATCAAGTCCAGTCCTGATGGCACTGTACCAGCTAGGTGTGCCCAATAATCATCCATTGGCTGGATCAGAACAAAGAAAAATGCAATTGTGGGACTTGGAATGATCAGGCTTGTTTAATTAGAGTCAGGAACTAGAAGGAAAAAGGATTAAAAGAAACTGAAGGTAGTTTAAATGAATACAGGACAATTTCACAACTAGGTGGCACAAAGGATAGAGTGCCAGGCCTGGAGTCAGGAAGACCTGAGTTCAAATCTGATTCAGACACTCTGTGACCCTGGACAAGTCACTTAACCCTGTTTGCCTCAGTTGCTCATTTGTAAAATGAACTGAAGAAGGAAATGGCAACCACTCCAGTATCTTTGCCAAGAAAACCCCAAATAGGGTCATGAAGTTTTGGACATGACTGAGAAAAGCCTTAACAACAACAATGTTGTGGCGTCTGCCAGATGCATCATGACCGAAAGATGCAGGAAGCAGTGTACATAACGAGTTTCTTCGTTTTCTTAATACACATGTTGATTTTATTCAAATGACTAAATGTCATACTTAGGAGCATGTCCATGTTCTAGTAAACATGCTTTCAGGACAGCTGGAGGTCGCCCTGCTGCTAAAGCAGACCCCGATACAGTCACAAAGACACTGAAGAATTGTATTTAATATTAATGTGGATATGATGTTCTTAAATGACTCCTACAAAGACTTTAGTGTCATAAGATAATTTCTGCTTTTTCTTACCATAATTTACTTAAGATGAGCATATCACATGACTAGGGGGAGTCTGCAAAATCAAGCGGAGACAGCCATGGCCCTGGTGTTAACCGATTACTATTTCCCATTCAGATCTTCATATTCAAGCTGGAGATATTAGTTAAAGCTCTGATGTCTACTGGTTGATTTGCTCTCTTACCTTTCTCCCATCTGTGCTTTGATGTGTAAATCATTATTTTTCTCTTCTGCTTTCCCTAAAGTTCCATCGAACCCATCCTGCTCATGAAACCAAAACTATAAAGTTTCTGAAAATGAAAAAAAACAAAAACAAAAAAAACCCCATCGAAAAACCCAAAGAAACTACAGAAAGATCTTGGTACCTAGATCCTGTTTTTGCCACCAAAATGGTTGCTGCTGAAAGCTAAGAGTGCTAATCCTTTATCCCACCAAAGAAAAACTTTTGTTCCAGGGGAATTGTGTGTGTGTGTGTGTGTGTGTGTGTGTGTGTGTTAGAGATGCCTTGGACAGTCTGGTGAAGCCTGTGGACCCCTTCTCAGAAAAACGTTTTGTTGTCTACATTCATAATTGAAGGATACGCTAGACTGTAGTTAGAAGTTATGGAAAAATTAAGATGTAATTGTTTTCCTCATCCACATTCATGAACCCCCCAAAATCTGCAGACCTCAAGTTAAGAATTCCTGATTTAGGATAAAGGTAACACTGCAGCTTCAGTATAGAATGTACCTGAAGGCCTGGAGACTGCGCTCTGAGACAAGGAGAAAAAGCTACAAGAGCCAAATGGAATCTGCTTCAGGTGATTGGGTTGGGAGGTTTGGGAGAACTGTGTGTGTATTCAGTCATTTCAGTCATGTTCCACTCTTCATGACCCCATTTGGAGTTTCCTTGGCAGAGATACTGGAATGGTTTGCCTTTGCCTTCTCCAGGTCATTTTACAGATGAGAAAACTGAGGCAAACGGGATTAAATGACTTGCCTAGGGTCATACAGCTAGGAAGTGTCTGAAGCCAGATTTGAACTCGGTAAGATGAGTCTTCCCAACTTCAGACTTGACATTCTATCCACTATGCCACCTAGTGGCCACATGGGAGAACTACACATTATTTTCAGTTGAAGGAAAGTCCTCTTCTCATGAATGAATGAGATTACCAAAGAAGCTGAGACTCTCCAATGGGATAGAGCATCGTTCGAGGTTAAGTATTGCTTGAATGACAAGCAGTGGGCCATATATGATGGCCTCAGTCATCAGTGATGGCTTGACTTGGGAATGAATCCCTTCTAACCTGTGGCCACAGACATATGTCTGGAGGTTCTCAGGTTGGGAATGGAGTCACTCACAATGCACCTTTCATGTCCACAGACCTTTTAAGGAAGACAGGGCCCTGACCCAGGATCCTGGGAAGTGTGATTGAATAGTCAGTCCTTCATGACGTGTGGGAGACTGAGCCCCCAGGAGAGCCTAATTGATTCTTGAAAGCTCCAGGAATGATGCTAGAGATGTGACTCAGAGTGGGAAACCAATGGGCTTTCACTTTTACAGATGTAAAGCACTTACTTTTTAAAACAGACATTTTGTTACTGAAAGGGGGAAAGAAAGATGACATTTGTAAAAGAAAAGTAGCCAGAGAGAGGTAGGAAGACCTGAAAGAAAACTATCACGTCAAATAAATGTATTTAGAGGACCTCAAAGGTGGGGATGGCTGCAGTGCATTGTGGTCCAGCAAGCCATCTGAATGTAACTTTTTTAAAAAGTGTTTTGAAGGGATATAGCTAAGAATTAGGAATCAAAGAACTCTTTAGGGACTGTGGGAAAGTTCTCTGTCTTTCTCTGTCTCTTATAGAATTGTGGACTTTGAGTTTTTTACCCTGTGGTAGAGGCAGGAAGCCCTGATATGAGGCATTCTAAACCACAGGAGAGGATATGGTAATAAGCCAGAGATCAGAAGAATAAGCAAACTCACCAGCTGCCTGAATAGAGAAGGCAGTTTTGGAGACTGCCTTGCTAGTTGAAAGAAACAGAAAGAAGAATGAAGTTGACCAAGATGGCTGAATGAAGTCCAGCAGGTTCTGTAGCTCCCTGGAGGAGGCAGAACCTGTAACACTAGTGGGACCCACCTTGAGCACAGGGGTTTTGGATCAAGTTCCTCCGGAGGCTGCAGAGGAAGTAGAAAACCTTCCAGTCGGCTACTGGCTGGTCCCAGTTGTTGGAGATGAAGCCCTCTCTCCGGCATTTGCATTTCCACAAGGTCGCCAGGTCGATGAGGTCCCTCCACAGGCTGCAGACTGGTCGGCAGTGCCTTAGCAGCTCCCGGGCTGGCACCAGGGAGAACAGCTCCAGGAGGACGTTCTCGGGCAGCTCGTTGATGGAGGCCATGGCCCTGGCACCAGAGAGAGACACGTGGTGGTGAGGGCTCATATCCATACTGGCCCTGATGGGCCATGTCTTGGGCCCCTTTCTTTTCTCTCTCGATGATATCTCTTTTGGTGTGCACATCAGATCCCATTATGATATCGATAGAAAAGATTCCCAGTCTTTACATCTCACCCCATTCATCTTCAAAATTTGAGTCCTCCATCGTCAACTACTTGAGTCACCAAATAACCCGTAGGTGTCTCAAACCCAACATGTCCAAAACATTATTTTCTCCCCAAACTCATCCCTGTTCTGAACTTCCTTTTGTCAAGGACATCACTATTATTCTAAAAGTCCCAGTTCGCAACCTAGGAATCATCCTCAACTCTTCATTTTCCCTCATTCTCTATACTAAAACAAAACAAAAAACCTCCTAATGGGGTCATGAAGAGTACGACATGACTGAAATGACTGAATACCAACAAAAACCTCCACAGCATCTTTCAAATGCACCCACCACCTTCTCTCACTTGCAATCCATCAACCAAAAATCATTTATTAAGAACCTCTAATGTGCCAGGGATAGAAAAAATGAAAAGGAAATAGTCCTTGTATTCAAGAAGCTTACATTCTGTGGGGGACGTATGAAAAAATACAAAGTAATTTGTTTGGGGAAATATAGGAAGCTGAGGGGATCAGCCAAAGCTTCATGTGGAAGGCAGTGCTTGAACCTTCATAGACATTAGGGATTTTAAGGAGCGGAGATGAGAAGGCATTCCAGGGATAGGAACTACCTGTGCAAAGGCTCCAAGGCTGGAGAGTCATATAGGAGAAACAAGAAGGCTCATTTGGGTTTGACCCTAGAGTATTTGAAGGGGAATTGTGCATAATAAGAAAAAAAGGCCGGGCCATGGTGTAAAAGGTCCTTTTTTAATTTTAAAAAATGATTGCTTAAAAATTAGAAATTTAAATTAAAAAATGAAAATAAAAAAAATCCCAACGTACACTTACTTGTTTTCTGTTGGTGTTCCTCTGTGCTCACCAGAAGCTCTTCTTTCTGGAAATGCCTTTCTCTCCAGAGGATTTAAAATGCTCTTATCAGCAATAGGGTGGAGCTAGTGGTAAGTAAGACTTCCTGGGTAGGGCTATTTTGGAAGGGAGCCCTGGAGTTCCGGCAGCTTCTAGAAGAGGGATTGTGAATGTTCTCTAGACAGTGCTTGGTGGGAGAGGTTCGGGTGTGGGTGCTCAGGAGAGAGAGCAAGGAAGAGAGAGAGGAAAGCTGTGCCAAACCCTGGAGACACAAATATAAAGCTAAAATCTCTGCTCTAGGCTTCAAAGTCAGGTTACATTTGTCTTGCTAAAAGTACCAAGGGAAATGTATAGCTAACATTTATTTAATGCTTACTATGTGCCAGGGACTGTGATAAGCACTTTATAGTTACTATCACAACAATCCTGGGAGATAGGTGCTATCACGATCCCTAGTTTACAGATGAGATGACTGAGGCAAACAGAGTTTTTAAGTGACTTGCTTAGGGTCACACAGCTAGTAAGTGTCTGAGGTCAGATTTGAACTCAGTTCTGCCTGATCTCAGGCCCTGCCCTCTATCTCCTGTGCCACCTAGTTGCCTCCCTCTGCTATATGTAGATAACCAAGGAGTGGGAGGCCCTGGGTGTGTTGAATACAGAGGTGGTGGGAAAGCTGAGACCATTTACTCCTTGACCCTCTCAAACCAACTCCAGATGGTGAGAAATGATCATTTCACTTTTGTATGTAATGACTAATTCTTGAATTAGGACCAAAGTTTTCCCCTTTTCTACTTCTTCATCCAAAAACCAACCAGAGTGGAAACTCTTAGGCAGATTTCCCCAGGCCAACATCTAAAGAGATAGTAAGGGAAATTCTAAGTCTGGGCTAAGCGTTTGCTTGGACTGTTCTGGGAAGTGTTGACTCTCCCTTTTTCCAAACAGATCACAGGCAAATGGATAAGTGTCTACCACTTATCATCACTGTCAAACCAAGATTTGGGTGATCCAAGTTACGTGTCCCAAACCCCTCATAGCTCAACTTCTCATTGTAATTTTCATTTTTCATTAATTTTTAACCTTTAATTTTTTGCTACCCCTCAGGAACACCTGCTCTTCGAAGGGCATATGAACTCTGACCCCACCACCATGAGGGGTCTTTGGTCTAAGAGAGACAGCCAAATGACTATCCTTGTTTTATTAATAAATGTGCTGGCTTTATTAATAAAATGATTAAATTACCCAGGGACTAGTGTGAGAAACAGAAGTGAGATACATCAGCAAGGTTATTGGAACAGAAAAAGCAACAAGCTGTAAAACCATAAAAACAGTCATAATTAAACTGACGAGTCAAAGTAGAAACCATTCAGGAAGTAGACTGGTTGAAACCAAAACAATATTATAATGAATGAATATGGAGAATAAGGGGAGGAGAAATGGCTTGATAAACTTGACTGCTAAACTCTGCTCAGTGTGTGCCTATTTGTAGGACACCTGACTTGCTAGCTCATATTAAAGCTTTCCTGACTTTATCAGTGAGTGGTGTTCCTTCTAGAGTGAGAACATTTCTCACACTAGGCCCCTTGGAACTTTTAAAATTGTTACAAGACTCCTCCCTACTAATAAAAAAAAGAAAAGTCAACAATCCCAAACAAACAAAAAAAAAGAAATACCTCCTGCCTGGCCAGGCATGTTCAGGACGAGGTCATTTCTCACCTGCTGTCATCTGTGTACAGGATCATCTGTGGCAGGAGGGTGGACGCTCATTTCTGGTAGAATGCCTGGGAGGAGAGAGTGGGTCTTTGCAGGGTGCAAAGACAAAAGGCATCAGAGTGAAGGATAAAGAGTCTGAGAACCTGGATTCAAATTCTGGTTCTTCTATTTACTCTCTATGTGATTTGGGGCAAGTGCCTTCCCCTCTCATCTGTGAAATGAGAGGGCTGTAGTGGATAGCCTCTAAAGTTCCTTCCAGTTTTAAATCTTGGATCCTAGGATTCCATGAGAGACTGGCCCCACTCTTAGGCTCCTTGGGTCTGGGGCTCCCAGTCACATAGCAAAACTCCTTGGCCAGGCTTCTGGGGGATCCATTCTATTTCTCCCCCCAAGCATAGATGGTTGTATCAGAGGTAATAGACAGATGCAGTGATGAATGTAAACAGTGCTTTAGACATATATCACAGCAGGAACAAATAGTCCTTGGTCCCAGTTATCCTTCCCCATCACAGTTTTGATATATCATGGGTATAAGAAATTAAATGGAAATTTTGGGGGAATTTTACGAAAGCTGCATATGATTCAGGAGGCCATAAGAGGACACAGAGCCTGTGACCAAATACGTAATCCAAATTTTACAATAAGGTACTGTAAACACCCCATAAAAGAGAAACAAAAAATGCAGAATTCTCTGGTATGAAGGAAGGGCCAAAATTTTAATGAGGATTTTTGAGATCTCTGGGGCACCGTGCCCCTATTTCCCAGGATGTAGAAGGGATAACTTTACTAGTCACTTAAGATTCCTTTGCCTCAGTTCCCTCATCTGTAAGATGGTGATGGTAGCACCTGTAGTACCCATCTCAAAAGATTGTTGAGAGATCATGAGATAGTACAAGTAACATCCTTTGCAAGCATTTAATTCAATTCTATCTGTCTCTGGTTATATACATGTATATATGTTATATATATGTATATGTATGCAGCCACGCACACACTCCAAGAGGGCTGAGATTTCATGGATGAGAGTCTTCCCCTCAATGAGAACCATTCTTGCTGGCCCATTCTTTGTGACGCTTTTCTGTGTCTTGCTGGATGATAACCAGAGAATCCTTCCAGTGTGTAGAAAACCCTCCTCAAATTTTCATGATTTCTGGAGGATACCAGTGGTACACGCAGCCTGTCTATCTCCTATCCCTCACGCTTACCACAAGGCTAGCTTATCTTTTCCCCCAAACATTTCTTTGATGACATGCTTTACTTTAAATCCCTTTCTAATGGATAAAATCATAAATCTAGAGCTGAAAGGGATACAGAGGCCACTGAGTCCAACTTCCTCATTTTACGGAGCATGGAGCTGAAACCCAGGCAAGTGAACTGACTTGCCTCATGTCATACAAGTAGTAAGCATGTGATATGAGATTGGAACCCAGCTCCTTCTGACTCCAAGTCTGGTGCCCTGTCTGTTACATCTACATTGCCTCTCCTTCTTTGTCATAGGTCATAGCTTACTCACACCCACCATACATCTCTGCATTGCCCTCTGAGTCATGTAGTTTTGGTTATTTAGTTGTTTTTAGTCATGTCTGACTCTTCATGACTCCATTTGGGGTTTTCTTGGGAAAGGAGTGCTTTCCCATTCCCTTCTCCAGCTCATTTTACATATGAAGAAACTGAGGCAAACAGAGGTTGACTTGCCCAAGGTCACACAGCTAGTAAGTATCTGGGCCAGACTTGAACTGGCACTCTGTCCACTGTGTCAACTACTTGCCCCTTCTGGGTGGTACTCATCTTGAATTCAATAGGAAGCCATAATATTCTGTGCCTCACAGTTTCATAACACCAAGAAATATTGGTATTAAAAGACAAGCTATATTATCATGATTAATTAGAATCATTATTAATATTTAAATTTTGGTATATGTTATTAATATTTTATTCCTTAATTATAACAGTATTGTTAATATAATTAGTTATATATTGATGTTAGTGTTGTATTATTATTAATTGTATTGGCTTTATTAAGAATTATGATGCGTAGAATTTACATGGTGCTTTAAGATTTACAAAGTACTCTACATGTCTTACCTAATTTGACAATGTTTGACATCATTATTACTATTCCATTCCTCTATTGCTTTAATAGGTAGGATGGCCAAGTCCCATCTCTCAAACCCAGCCAAATGTTTCTTCATCTTGTTTGAGATTCTTGGTATGACTAGTTGACTACTACACAAAGAGCACAGGAAACTTGTCTGTCTAACTGGGTTTCAATTTTCCTATCTGAAAAATAGGAACAACATTACCTGCCTTACTTTCTTCATGAGATTATGATACTGGAAAGATAAAGCATTTGTTGAGCACTTACTATGTGCTGGGCACTATGCTAAGTGCTGGGGATGTAAGAACCAAACAAGACAGTCCTTCCTCTCAAGGAAGTAAATTCTTTATGTGTATATATATGTGTATATACATATATATAATAAAACTATCTTTAAATCTGCATATGTATGCAGATTTAAAGACATTTTTATTATTTAATATTTTTAATTTTCAGCATTGATTTGCACAAGATTTTGAGTTACAAATTTTCTCCACATTTCTACCCGCCCCCCACCCCAAGATGGCATATATTCTGATTGCCCCTTTCCCCAGTCTGACCTCTCTTCCATCACCCAACTCCCCCACCGCTTATCCCTTCTCCCTTTACTTCTCATAGGGCAAGATAGACTTCTTATATCCCATTGCCCATATATCTTATTTCCCAGCTGGCATGTAAAAGCGACTTTTTTTTGAGCATTTGTTTTTAGAACTTTGAGTTCCAAATTCTCTCCCTTCTTCCCTCCCCACCTACCCTCCTCGAGAAGGCAAGCAATTCCACATAGGCCACACATGTATCATTATGCAAAACACTTCCATAATAGTCATGTGAAAGATTAACTATATTTCCCTCCATCCTATCCTGTCCCCCTGTATTCTATTTTCTCCCTTGACCCTGTCCCTTTTCAAAAGTGTTTGCTTTTGACTACCTCCTCCTCTGATCTGCCCTCCCTTCTATCACTCCCTCTCTCTTATCCCCTTTCCCCCTACTTTCCTGTAGGGTAAGACACAATTTAGTGTGTATGTTATTTCCTCCTTAAGTCAAATCCAATGAGAACAAGATTCACTCATTCCCTTTCACCTGCCCCATCTTCCCTTCCAATAGAACTGTTTTTTCTTGCCATTTTTATGTGAGATAATCCACTCTATTCTATCTCTCCCTTTATCCTTCTCCCAATACATTCCTCTCTCACACCTTGATTTTATCTTTTTTAGATGTCATTCCTTCATATTCAACTCACCCTATGCCCTCTCTATATATGTATATTCCCTTCCAACTACCCTAATACTGAGAAAAGTCTCATGAGTTATAAGTATCATCTTGCTATGTAGGAATGTAAACAAAATGGTTCAACTTTGGTAAGTCCTTTATGATTTCTCTTTCCTGTTTACCTTTTCATGCTTCTTTTGATTCTTGTATTTGAAAGTCAAATTTTCTCTTCAGGTCTGGTCTTTTCTTTTTCAAGAATGTTTGAAAGTCCTCTATTTTATGGAAAATCCATATTTTGTCCTGGACTATTATACTTAGTTTTGCTGGGTAGGTGATTCTTAGTTTTAATCTTAGATCCTTTGACCTCTGGAATATTATATTCCAAGCCCTTTGATCCCTTAACGTAGAAGCTGATAGAACTTGTGTTATCCTGATTGTGTTTCCACAATACTCAAATTGTTTCGTTCTGGCTGCTTACAGTATTTTCTCCTTGACCTGGGAACTTTGGAATTTGGCAACAATATTCCTAGGAGTTTTCTTTTTGGGATCTTTTTCAAGAGGCAATCAGTGGATTCTTTCAATTTCTATTTTACCCTCTGGCCCTAGAATATCAGGGAAGTTTTCCTTGATAATTTCTTGAAAGATGATGTCTAGGTTCTTTTTTTGATCATGGCTTTCAGGTAGTCCACTAATTTTTAAATTATATCTCCTGGATCTATTTTCCAGGTCAGTGGTTTTTCCAATGAGATATTTCACATTGTCTTCCCTTTTTTTTCATTATTTTGGTTCTGTTTTATAATTTCTTGATTTCTCATAAAGTCACTAGTTTCCACTTGCTCCATTCTAATTTTTAAGGTAGCATTTTCTTCAGTGGTCTTTTGGACTTCCTTTTCCATTTGGCTAATTCTGCCCTTCAAGGCATTCTTCTCCTCATTGGCTTTTTGGAGCTCTTTT
>CM053622.1:809157980-809183270 GCA_028646595.1 Phalanger gymnotis | reverse complement strand
TCCCTCTGCTATTTTGTGGGTTCTGCAGTTCTAGAATTGGTTCAGAGCCATTTTTTTTTATAGGTTTTTGGAGGGACTTGGTGGGGAGCTCACGCCAGTTACTGCTTTCCAGTCGCCATCTTGGCTCCGCCCCCTCCTGGGTGTTTCTCAAACAAGGTAGTTATCCCTTTCACATTGTGGGAGTTAGGGGTGCATCACCCCTGCAATCTGGCCTTCCCTTCTTACCAGAGAAGAAATCTTCTGGTTTCATGGATTTCCTTCTCTTTTTTTCTTGATATTATATAATACGTTTTACATATATATATGATAATATATAATATATACATTTATATATAAAGTATATACTATATATACTTTATGCATTTTTGAGTTTCTAATTTTTTTCTGTGTTTTCTGTTGGCCTTCACAAAACACCCTCCAAAATTCCTGTTTCATTTCTTATGGTGACCCACCATATGTCAAAATCCTCAATGGGGAAAGTCAAAATGTGGAAGGGATAACTCATCTCCTGACTCTGGACATTTTCTGTGGCTATGCCCTATGCCTGAAATTCCCTCCCTCCTCATATCAGCCTCTTGGCCTTCCTGGCTTCTTTTGATCTCATCTTCCACAGGAAGCTTTTCTCCTTCCCCCTTAATTCCAGTGCCTTCCTTCTGTTGATTATCCCCAATTTATTCTATATGTAGCTTGTTTGTACCTACTTCTTGTCTTTCCCATTAGATTGAGAACTCCTTGAGGAGAGGACTGGTTTTGTGTATCCTCAAGGCCTGGCACATCGTCACATTGTTGTTGTCATTCAGTCATTCAGTGGTCTGACTCTTCATGACCCATTGGACCACAGCACGCCAATTCTGTCCATGGGGTTTTCTTGGCAAAGATATTGGAGTGATTTGCCATTTCCTTCTCAGCTCATTTTATAGGTGAGGAAAGTGAAGCAAACAAGGTTATGTGACTTGTCTAAGGTCACATAGCTAGTGTCCGAGGCCAGATTTGAACTCAGGTCTTCCTGACTCCAGGCCAGGCACTCTATCCATTGCACCACCTAGCTGCCCTACTCTGCATACAGTAGGAGTTTTATAAATGCTTGTTGAATCAGATTAAATTGAATTAAAAGTCTAGGGGGCTATTTCCATAGTATGGCAGAAAGAGTACTGGCTTTGGAATCAGAATATCAGGATTCAAAGCCCATCTCTGATAATACCTAGGTGACTATGGGCAAACTAAGCTCCCTGGGTCTTGGTTTCCCCATCTGAAAGATGGGGGGATTGTATTAGATAGCCTCTGAGGTCTCTTCCAGTTCTAAGTCTATGATCCAGTAAACTATATATGAGGGAGGTAGTGAAAAATCAGGGAAGGCTTCCTAGAGGAAGGTCCCTTGAATTTCACTTTAAAAGTGCCCAATAAAGGAGTGGATGAGGCAGTAAATTTCCAATCACAAAGTGTTCAAGCAAGGTCTGGCTAACCAGCTGTTAAGAAAACTATAAGAGGGACTCTTGATGGTGTAGGAGATTGGTGTAGGGTTAATTCACATCAATAGATCCTTATGAAACACAGAGGCTGAGAGAGGTTTTACCAGGGAGAGCCCCAAAGCCTGAGAGACCCTTGACAAACAATCCCACTTTGGCCTAGGCTCCAGGAGTGAGAAACAGGAGAGTCCAAGTGTTGCAACAATTCTTCTAACAGCTATTGTGGAGGTGAAAGACCAACACAAGCCCAACAGCAAGAATGCTGCCAGCACAGGTTCTTTTGATTTGCTTTGCTAAGGAAACTAACGTTAAGGGGCTAACAATCTTACTTTAATCCAACATATACATACATCATTCACTTAGTTCAAGGGAAAAAGCCAGCACCCTGAACTTCAGAGCAAATACAAACAAATTACAAGCATCAACAGACAGACCTTGTCTGATTCAAATCTCAATGTGTAGTTACTAAGGTTTAACAAAGTCCCAACATCTGGGTTTACAAGCTGGAGGGCTCTTAACTACAGCTGTCCCGAGTCTCCACATCAGCAGACCTCCAAGAGTGAGAGCTCCAAGGGAGAACACCAACCTCTGGGTTTATATATCTTGTTCAGGGTCAAAGGTGAGTCACACATGTGACTTGCCCACATGACCTAAAAGGGTCATAAAAATGCGACTTAAACCCACGTGGGTCTAAAAGCCTCTGATGTCACAAACATGTCACTCAAACCCATGTAAACTAGCTTTCCCTTGAGGCAAGGAGGTCATCAAGGACTCCTAATTTAATCAAGGAAACAAAGGCCAAACTCTTCAAGGCCACTTGATTGACTAAGTGCTAAAAGCACTCCTTAATTACCAATACACCAAGGAACAAAGTGGCTGCAGAGCTGGAAAGGACCTCAGGATGCAGCTAGACAACTCTCATTTTACAGAAGAGGAAATAGGCTTCAAGAGATTATAATTTGTCTGGGGTCACAAAACTATTAAATAGTAGAGGTAGGGTTTGAATCCAAGTGTTGTACATGTATGTAGGGCCAGAATGCTTTCTAGAATCTGACATGCTTGCTTGCAGAACCCCATCCTGTATAAGCCGCCAACTGAGAAACATTTATTAAGCACCTGCTATGTGCCAGGCACTGTGCTAAGCACCAGGGATACAAAAAGAGGCAAAAGAGTCCCTGCTTTTAAGATGGGGAAGCTAGGTGTTGCCATAGTGCATGGAACACTGGGTTTGGAATTAGGAAGGCTCATCTTCCTGAGTTCAAATCCTCAGACACTTACTGGCTGTGTGATCTTAGGCAAGTCACTTCACCCTGTTGAAACAGTAAGGCAATCATAACAATGTAGATGATAATTGTCAAAATGCCTACATGGTTCTGTATTGCAAAATATACGAGACTCTCCACATAGAGGGTAGAAGAAATAAACCATTTATCAGACACCAAAGAGCCAGATCCCCCAGATCCACAAGCCATTTATCCAGTCTATCACAGCAGTAAAACATTCCACACACAATATAACAACCTGGAACCTCGCCATCCCAAAACCTCTCTGACCCCCTGCTGGGGTCTCCCCAAAGACAAACTCACAGTACAGCTAAGTCAGTCTGTTCAGTTGTAACAATCACGAGGGTGGCCATTAGCAGCCACCAGCAACCAGCAGCCATATTACATTTCTCTTTCTCTCTCGCTCTCCATTTCCTGTGACATAACTTCCTTTTCCTGTCAAGAAGCTCCTCCCACCACATGTCTTAGGTTTCCTGTGATGTAAGTGGGTCACGTGGCCTATGAATGGGTGGGAAAGATCTTCAAATCAAAATTGCTAATATACCTGTTTGCCTCAGTTTCCTCATCTGTAAGATGAGCTGGAGAAAAAAATGGCAAGTCACTCCCGTATCTCTGCCAAGTAAACCCCAAATGGGGTCACAAAGAGTCAGACACAACTGACATGACTCAACGACAAGCCCTCAAGGAGGTTATAATTTAATAGGAGAGACAACATAGAAAAAGCTACATAGACTACAGGCTACACACAGGATAAATAGGAGATAATTAACAGAGGGAAGGCTGTGGAATTAAGAGGGATTGGTTTTCTGTAGAAGATGGAATTTTAATTGAGACTTAAAGAAAACCAGGGAGGTCAATAATCAGTGCAGAGGAAGGAAAGACTTCCAGGCATGGAGGCCAGCCTGAGAAGGTGTCTGGAGCTGAGAGATGGTGGGATTTGTTTGTAGAACAGCCAGGAGACCAGTGTCACTGGATGAAGGAGTGTGTGGTAAGGAGTAAGCTATAAGAAGGCTGGAAAGGTAGGAGGGAGCTGGGTTATGAAGGGCATTGAATGCCAAACGGAGCATTTTGTATTTGATCCTGGAGGCAATAGGGAGCCACGGGAGTTTATTGAGGGGTGGGGTGATGGTGACACGGTCAGACCTTTGCTTTAGTGAAATCATTTTGGTGGCTGAGTGGAGGATGGACTAGAATGGAGAGACCCCTCAGCAGATTTTGGAATAGGTGTGCGGTGATGAGGGCCTGGACCAGGGTGGGGACAGTGTCAGAGGGGAAGAGGGGGTGGCATATTCCTTCCACAGGATATCTGCATGCTGTAAGGTGTACTGGGAGCCAGCCATCTCTGGAGCCCCAGGTATCTCTGGTACTACCTTATCGATTCTAATAGGATGCAGAAACTGGTGTACAGGTAAGCTGAGAGGAGTTGCCTGCAAAGAAATGTGGGTCAGGAGAGGCTATTGAATGTCTGGGCCTTTAGCAGAGAGGAGCCACCTGGGATTAAATGGCCACACCAAGACGAGCAAGGACACTTTCTTATCTAATCGGACCAAGATGGCACTCAGCCCAGGGCCTCTCCCAAGGCAGATGCTTAATATTTGCTAAATTGAATGGATTTGAATCCAGTCCTTGAGAATGCCAGTTCCTTGTAAGTAGGGGATTTTTCCATTTATTAGATTGTATCACCAGCACCCAGCACAGGTGCCTGCCTCATGGGAACCACTTAATGCTCCTTAACTGGAATTCAGCATGTCACCTCTGTGACCTTGGGCAAAGTCACATAACTTCACTGGGGCTGAGTTTCTTCATTTACAAAGATAAAGACGGCCCAACTAACTACCTTATCAGGATCAAATGAAATGATGGGCTTTGAAAAAGATGAGGGTCATATAAAAGTACAAGATGAGGAGAGGAAACAGGAGACTCGTGAGCTCCATGCAAGCAAGGACTGTCTTATCTTTCTTGATATCGTCCAGAGCTTAGCACAGGGCCTAGTACAGGCCTGCTGCCTTCTCACTCTGCCTGCCACATAGCTGCTTAAGAAATATTTGTTGACTGACTGACTGACTATGGGAGGATATTTTTAATGAAAGAGAGAGCCTAGTGTAGTGGATAAAGGGGAGGCTTTGGAGCTGGAAGACTCGGGTTAAAATCCTGACCTACGACTGTAGGGTTAATGGAATATGAAGATCTTCCCCATCCATTAATAGGCCTGCGTGACCGTACGCCACCAATCCCAGATGTTTTTGACATACTGTGCTGAGACTGCGCACATGGGCTCTCATGCCTCTCTGAGCAGAGCCAATCAGGTACGTGTGCGCACACACACACACACACACACACACACACACACACACACACACAGGCTTTAACCAATCAGGTGCCGAGTAGAACTATGTATATATAGAGAGCATTGAGAGAAAGAGGGTTAGAAGGAAAAAATGAGTGTGAAGAAGGAGAGCATGGAGCATTGGGTGCTGGGCGTTGAGAAGGCTGGTGGCAGCAGTGGAGACTCACTGAGGAATAGAAACTCGCTGGAAGGGTGTGAGATATATAATAAAATATAACGTTCAGTTTCCACACAGATGAAGCCATAGGGCCCCTCTTGTGAAATGTTCCATGACAACCTAAAGGTTGCTGACATAGGGTCTGTGACAATGTTGTGAAATAAGTTTCCACACAGAAGGAGCCATAGGACCCCTCTTGTGAAACAAGTTTCCATGTAGAGTGCCTCGACCTTGTGACAGCCCAAGAGTTGCTGAGATAGGAAAAAGACCTTAAAAGGAACCTGACTATTCAGTACGGAAAGGGATGGAGGCAGGGTGGGGGGGGCGGGGCTCAGAAACCTTGGTCAGCAACAATTTGGCAACTGTTTAATAACTAACTTGGGCATATAGAGAATGATGTACCAGGGAGGATCAGGACCAGTTCTGATCCAGAGGGGAGGGGAGTTACTGCTAACCTGATCTAGGGGGGAGGGGTGGCACTAATCCCATAAAAGCTCGTTTCTGCTTCTGTACTGGCACATTCTTCCTTTCTGAGGAGTCGTGCCCACTTCTCAAAAACCGAAAGGGGAAACCCTTCAGCCTCTTGAATAAAACGCTTGAGACGCCAACTTCAGAATTGAGTGTGGGGTCATCTTTATATCAGAGGGGGACCCACGCACAAGAAGGATGATTAACATATGACACCTTTTTAAGTAGCTGTTATCAAGGAACCTCCTGGCTGTGAAAGTGAATTGAGATGTCCGTGTTCCAGGGGCTGGTAACGTGTGTAAATACTTTTGTCGTCCAGTTAAGCTTTGCTTTGCTGTATTTCCATAATGATATCTTGTCTAGTATTAGTGTATGGAATAGATGTTACATGGGTTCAGTCTTGAGTGAGGAGTGCTTATTATACCTAGGGATTCAAGCCTTAAAGTATATTTGCATGTTCAGAGCAGCTGCTCCTATCGCATTGGTGATACAATGACACATACTGGCTCTGTGTCCCTCAACAAGTCATGTCTCAGCATTCCAGGCCACCCTTTAAGAGTGTTGTTGCTGTTGTCTGTCCTTCATTTTTTAAGAGGATCAATAACATCCCGGGTGATGTCTTGACTTGAGGGTGAACTGGATTTAAGTGAGGCAGAGTGACACAAAGTCATTGGCCTCACGCACCCTTCCAGAGTCATTAAAGTCCAGTGACCAGATAAAAGTCGGGATGACTTTTTTGGGATGCAGTGCATGATCTTGGCATCTTTAATGCCTGACCAAATTCTAAGCTCGCTACAGTGCCTGCTTTAGCCGCCTCTATGGCTCTTGGAACAAACGGTTCTCATCTGCCCATTCCACTGGGGGAAATCTTCACATGCTTGGGACAGACATCCCTAATTCACTAACAGGTTTCAGGCCTGTTGGTTTCCCTCTGCCCGGTTTAGCCTGTCTGCCAAGACAGTTTTACTGAAATGTAGTCACTGCACATGCTACAGCTTCTTGGAGCCACAGGTGAGAGTTGGGTAGAACAGGTGGACACCAAAAATGGATGAGCAGCCCTGAAAAGGGTTTGGCAGCCTTCTCACCAGAGCTGCTGGTCCTCCCTAAACATCCTTTCCACCCCTAAGAGTATTATTAGAAACAAAGAGTGGCTGATCCCATATCTTCTGCATTCGTACGGTGCTTTCCAAACCTTAAATGCTACATAAATATTAGCTATTATCACTAACCTATACAAATTGCCTTACAACACCCTAGGGTGCTATGTAAATGCTAATTGTCATTATTATAACTTAGCTTCATATTATGGCTATTCTTGGGGATGTTTATTTTTAAGAATAATAATAATTATTATAACCTAAAGTTGCTCAGTGTTGAAATAATGGTTCCAGGCCCCCTAAATATTAATAAAGTCGTTTACAGAATGATTTTTTTTCCCAAACTAAGGGGAGCATAAAGTAATTGATATAATACCCCATTTTATGATGAAGGAAGCTAAAGCTCAGAGTCACCTCGGTGAACTGTGCAAGGTCCTACAACTAGTAAGTGTTAGAGCCAGGATGGAATTCGGGGCTCTCCTAGTCTGGCATTCTCTCCATTGCTGATTATTAAACAGTGTAACTAGACCACAGGGCCTGTAGGGCTACCTGGCCATCTCCCAAATATCTACACTAGCAAAGGAGAGCACAGACATAAATAATCCCATATTAACTCCCTCAGCCAATTTGGCATTTACTTGTATGGTATCATAATAATAACGATAATGATATTTCAATCAAACTTGTGATATCATTGATATAAGGAACTCTCAATGCAGAAATTCCCTCTTTTAACACAGGTTGGCCCCTTCTTGCAACTTATAGTCTTAGAGTTGTCTGGGAAAGTGACTTGACCAGGGTCCCACAGCCAGTACATGTTGTAGTTCAAGGTTAGAGACCAAGTCTTCCTGACTCCAAGGCCAGTCCCCTATTCACTGGACTAGCTTACCCCTCATTAATAATCTCTAACTTTTGCTCTTAATCTCATCCTTAACCCCAGTCTTCTCTAATTATTATGGTCATTATAGTTGACAACTAGATGAGGATTTTATTTTTGAAAATCAATTTCTGTACCTTATTTCCTCTGATCCTCACAATGTCCCTGAGAGGTATAGCAGATATTTCTTACAAACTCCAGTTTTCAAGATAAAGAAACTGAGGCCCCAAGTAGTTGGGTAATTTGCTCATGATCACAGCTAGTGTTAGAGGCAAGATTCCAGCACAGGTTTATCTAACTCCCAGAAGTCAAGTTTTCTTTCTTCTCTGTGCTCATTTCAGAAAACATCATGTTAAGCCTTCTTTGACATGGAACCAACTGAAAGATGGAGGTTGATCCTTAAGCATATTGGAGGTAGGGGAAATCAGTATAAGGGATTTCAAATGTCTGTAATCTACAAAGATTGTGTGAAGGTGGTCCTGGTAAATTCAAATGAAAAAATCAGCAAATTTGTTAAGCTCCGACTACATTCCAGACCCTATGCTAGGCATTGGGGATATAAAGACAGAATTACAACATTCCCCATCCTCAAGAAGCTTACTTTCTCCTGGGGGATTCAACTTGGGTTTTTTTTTCACTTTGTAATCCTAAGTATTTCATTTTATGCATTTCCTCATATTCGTTATGTTATGAAAAGACACAGAGCCAAAGTGGGGAAAACCATGAAAAAAAATAAAAGTGAAAACAGTATGCTTCAGTCAGCTTTCAGGTTTTGTCAGTTCTTTCTCTGGAGGTGGATAGCATTTTTCTTTAAGACTCGTTTGGAATTGTCTTGGATCATTGTATGGCTGAGAATAGCTAAGTCATTTTCAGATGATCATTGTACACAAGGTTGCTGTTTCTGTATATGATGGTCTCCTGGTTCTGCTCACTCCTCTTTGCATCAGTTCATGTAAGTCTTCCCAGGTTTTTCCGAAAGCATCCTGCTCCAATAGTATTCTGTCACAATCACATATCACACTTGTTCAGCCCTTCCCCAAATGATGGGCAGGGGATATGACTGATACTCTATGCTTCCCCATCCTATGTGGCTCTTCTCCATGTCCTCCCCTGAGTTTACCACAGGGAGTTCACCCCACCTGCAGATAGCCTTCCCTGAAGTACCTGGGCTGCACATTGATTATCCTCATCTCTTAAATGGGATTAAGAATAGCACTCATCTCTCAAGGTTGCTGTGAGGAACAAATAAGATAATGTACAAACTGCTATATAAACACTAGTTATTATCATCCCCTTCCTCTTGCTATGTGACTAGCCCATATTCTTTTTTGGATCATACATTCATTTGGTGATATTAATTATTTATGACAGCAGTCAACATAATTTGGAAAGGAGACAGCGCTAACAACTGGGGGTGCAGAGGGATCAAGAGAGGGCCCTGTGGCCCCTGAACTGAACCTTGAAGAGACCATAAATAAATATTTTGAAAGGTGACTTGATGAGGTAATGTATTCTATGCTCATTCACTCTAGCTCCAGTGGCTTAGAAATAATGATATTATCTGGAGACATTGGAGATACTGAAATTTTGACTTTGGCGTCAGTTAATGATCTAGTTTGGTCGGAGTAGAGAGTGGGTACAGGGGATAATAGCAAGGCAGGCGGGGTCAGACTATGCCAGGTTGGGACATGCTTATTGCATCCTGGAGGCAACAGTGAGCTGCTTAAAGTTTTCAGAGGAGGAGAATGGCACGGTCAGCCCTGATCACTGGCAGCTGCACTGAGGCCCAATTTCATAGAAGGAGGAGTCTGCAGTTGGGAGGCTAAACTGAGAGGCGATGGGAACCTGTGTTCAGCCCTCTCCATCCCCTGACTCACCAGTAGCATTGGCTGGGTCCTTGGACCACCCCCAGTTGTAAGAATGAGGTTGGAGAGGGTTAATGGTATGGAGGCCCACAGCCTACCTGCACACAGATACCCCATCTTCTGCTCCCCTTTGACAAACTATCTAACCCATGCTTGCCTCCCCCGGCTTCTTGGTTCTGCTCAGTGCTATCACTCTCGCAGAGACTGCCTTCTGCACTCTTTACAGACTGCTGCATCTGAGCTCACTTAACCACAGCTGCTTGCTGTGAGTTAGCTGCAAACCACTTCAGGATGGGGGATGTGGGCTCTGCAGCCTGAGGACATGTTTCTCCTATTAACCCCCGATTAGGTGTAGCTTTTTGGGCTGGAGCTCGCTCACCAGAGGCCTTGGAATTGCTGTTTCTCCTTTTACTCTAGCCTCTAGTCACTCTTCCAGGAAACCAGGAGAGGCAAGGTTGGGGCCATCAGGGTCTCACCTCAGAAATGGGCTGTTTTCATTTCTGCAAAACCCTAGTGCCAACCAGCAAATGATAGCACCTGGGCCCTGGGATCACCCGGACCTCCTTAGCTCAGGTTAAGAGGATCATAGACCTAGGATGCTAATGAGTTCAACTCCCTCATTTTATCAAAAAGGAAACTGAGGCCAAAGAAGATGTGACTTGCTGCAAGTGATGCAGGTGTAGAGCCATAATCTAAACCCAGGGCCTCTGCCTCCCAAGTCTTGTATTTTCTTTTTTTATTTCATTCTCAGAGCCAGCAGGGACATCTCTCAGCTCACGCAGGAAGCCTATCTACAACCTCTAGTCTCTGACTTGATTCCACCATTGATGGGAAGATCGCTACCTCACTAGGCAGCTTCAGCTCCTCCTAGGGAACTAGATCCGTTTTCAGAGAGGAATTTCTTATGCCGAGCTTCCGTCAATCTCTTTCTCACTCTCCTAGTCTCCAAAGTCCCCACTTTGCCTCCTGTAGACCTGCCTCCCCCATCTACCGCTGTTCTGTCCTCCCTAAGGCAGCATGTGAGATTTGGGGCATAGTCTCTGGCCCTGGTATAGATTTAATTTCCAATTTGGGGCTCTGAGCCATAGACCTGAACCCGAGTCCCTGGTGTGCTGCTTCTCAGGAACATTACTAGCCTGATAAGCCTCTAGGGTGTGGGTCTTAGCCTAGGAGAAGAGATCTCACTCCTTCTGCTATTCTCCTCCTCTGGACTCTGGCCAGGTTCCCCTCCGTCAGTCCTAGGATCTCAGGATTTAGAGCTGGGAGGGACCTGAGACATCATCTAGTCCTTCCCCATTCCAAACGCCCCATTTTTCAGAAGAGAACACTGAGGCTGGCCCCCAGGAACCACAGCTCACAAGTTTGACCTCAAACACCTTTTATTTGGCTACTTGCTCCAAAGAAGAATCTGAGGAGGAAAACTGATGGCACTTGTGCAGGAAGGTGTGGGGTTCAAAGCAGCAGGAAGGAGAGAGGGGGGAATCCTGAGAATGGCAGCTCCTGCCAGGAGCTTCTGAATACTCATTAGTGTAGACAAGGCTTGGCCCATGGGGGCCACTGGGAGTGAGGGCAGGACAGGGAGGACACCCAAGCCCCAGGAAGAGGGACGGACCTTCACCTGAGGGGGAGGGGCTGGTGTTATCTGGCTGTTGGGGAGAGGGCACTTCTTCTGTTGATCCCCACCCACCCAAGCTGAATCCTGGGGTCTGATTAGGCCCTGGGTACTTGGGTCCACTTGGAACAGTCCCTAGATGCCACCTAGCCCTCTTGTGGACAATTCAAGATCTGCAGGACCTTGCCTGCCCCAGATTCCCTTAACTCACCCCACTCCCCAGCCAGGGAAAGTCGATCATTCTTGGACCTCTGTTCTCTCTGGGGCTACAGCACAGTCTGCCTGGGGGGCAAGGTGTCTAGGAGGCATTAAGCTAGGAAGATGGCCTCACCCTCAGTGGTGGGACCAGTCTAGCAATCTATTCTGCCACCTCACCCCCCCCAGGGTCCTAGTGGCTCTCAGGACCAAGCTGATAAGCTCAGCTGGGGTGCCTTTTCAGGCCTTAGAAAGGAGAGGCTGTGGTGATGAAACAGAGGACAGTGAGAAGGGCTGGAAAAGTGGGGGAGAAAAGCCAGTTCAAATCGGCTGGTGAGTTAGCTAGTCAACTCGCCACTATCCGAGTGAGGCTGGGAGGATCCCAGCCTCCAGCTTAGACTTCCCCCCCACTGTGGTCCGGGCCCCCACAGCACTAAAGCCTTCCCCTGAACTGCTCCCCAAGTGCCCTGAAGAGTGCAGGTCACTTCTAGCTCCTTACTCCCCCCTTCTCTGCTCAGAGGCGCTAACGAAGAGGGGCCCTGGAAAGCGGCAGCAGAGAAGGACCACCAGCTACCTCTCTGTGTGACCTTGGCCAAGTCTCCTTCCTCTCTGAGCTTCAGTCTCCTCCTCTGACAGGAGATGCTGGTGTCTGCCTTGCCTTCCTAATGGGAATGAAACATTCTCAAAAACGCTCTGAGAGCACACGGTTCTCTGTGCAGTAACCATAGTAATTCATGTTTCCATATTGTTCTTGAGGGTTACAAAATGCTTTCCTCAGACCCATCCTGGACTCATGCCCATTTCACAGAGGAACCAACTACAGCTCAGAGGAACTGAAAGGACTTGGCTCCAGGTCACACAGGAGGCATAAGAGTGGAGAATTCAAACCCATATCTCTGAACTTCAGGTCCAGTGACTTCTTCCCATCGTATCATGCTGCTCTGGCTGCAACCGGGAATCATCAGGTGACCAAGAGGGGCCTGGACAATGTACCTGTCATGCTCACAGTCCCTGGATAATTGAGAGTTGACTGTAACAGCAGTGCAAAGAAGGAGGACCTAGGATGATGGAGCTGTTAGAGAAGAGGAACAGAATGGAGAACATTAGAGCTGGGAGGACACTTAGAACTGAGAATGTCAAATCTGGGAAGGCCCTTAGAATGGAGAATGTCAGAGCTGGGAGAGGCCTTAGAACAGAGAATGTCAGAGCTGGGAGGACCCTTAGAATGGAGAATGTCAGAGCTGGAAGGGGCCTTAGAACAGAGAATGTCAGAGCTGGAAGGGGCCTTAGAACAGAGAATGTCAGAGCTGGAAGGGGGCCTTAGAAAAGAGAATGTCAGAGTTAGAAGGGACCTTAGGACACAGAAGGTCAGAGTTGGGACGGGCCTTAGAAACACAACATCAGAGACTACAGAAACTTTAGGACATGAAATGTTCAGATTAAAGATCTTAGAGCTGGCAGAGACCTTAGAACCCAGACAGAGCTGAACAGGACCTTAGCAATCAGCCAGTGTAATTCAGTTTACAGATGAGGCCTAGAGCATGGAAATGTCTTGTCCAAGGTCACTGAGGTAGGAAGTCACTGAACTGGAATGTCCTGTGCCCAGCTGCCTCCCCCTCCCAGGCCCAGACTGAGGGACAGCCTCATGAAACTGACTCACCAGTAGGTCGGGGTATGGCAGTGGAGGGCTATGGGTTGACTCAGGTCAGCTCGGGACCAATGGTGATGCTGCTGTTGGTGACACGGGGCCCATACCAGCCAGCCCAGTAGTGTGTGTCTACTCCTCCATGCTGAAACCAGATATAGCGAACACCCGGTGGGTAGTTGGAGAATGTGTGGGAGACCTGGAAGGAGGGAAGAGGAGGAGGGCTGAGGGAGAGGGTCTATCCAACCCCTGCCCAAAGAAACCAACTCAGGGATGCAGGGAACCAGGGGACAGAGGCCTTCGCTTGACGCCCTAGGAGTCCCTTGTGAACCAACTCTACGATCGGTGTAATTTATTAGGATAGAGAGTTGGGAAGGTACTTAGGGGTCATCTCATCCGGTGGTTCCCAGTCTGTGGGCCCTGGAGCCCTGAGTCTCAAGGTCATTTTGTGACAAATGAATATTCTGCCAATCAATGGGTATCAAATACACAACTACCAGCAAAGGAAGTGGGTACCAAATATGTTGACAAAAGGAAGAGGCCCTCACACTCACAAAAGGGCTGGGAACCATTGCTGTAGTTCAGCAGTCTCAAAAAGAAGTGCCAAGAATTATATTGAATTTATACTTGAAGCAGTAGGCGAGCTAGGCGTACAATGGATAATGTTGAGCCTGGAGTCAGGAAGACCCGAGTTCAAATCTACCCTCAGACACTCACTAGCTGTGTGACCTTGGGCAAGTCATTTAACTTCTATTTCCCTCAGTTTCCTCACCTGTGAAATGGGAATCATAATAGCACCTTCCTCCAGGATCTCTGTGACAATGAAGCGAGATGGTATTTACAAAGCTCTTGCCAAATCTTCAAGTGCTAGAGTAATGCCGGCTATTATTATTATGTGTACGTGAGAGTCTCCTGACTTTTCTGTGCTGTTGTCAATTGTGCAGTGTGCCTTGGTTCTTCTTCAAAGAATTTCACTGTGCCATGTGTGCGGGGGAAAAAACTGAAAACCAATGGTCTTGCTTAACCCTCTGACTTTACAGATGAGGAAACTGAGGCACGGAAAGGAGATGTGAACTTGTTCCTGGTTACAGAGGTAGTAAGGGCCTCAACTTGCCCCCTTATAGCCTCACAGCCCACTCAAAGCACTTCTAAAGTGCTTAGCCATATTACTGCTTTATCCCCTTAGGAGACTATAAGATTGAAGAGGCTAGGGAATATCTTTTCTCTCCTCTCCATAACTCCCAAAGCAGCAAGCAGCCCTGGAGGTATTCTTGTCCATGTATTGTAGGTGGATGGACTGAGCCTGGCCATCATCTGACTCCATGTCAAGCATCCCATCAACAGCCTTGCCTCCAGTCTTGTGCTAGTCTCGCGCTCCTCTGGTCAGGAGATGGAAGAAGGGATCTGGGCTGGGTGCTTCCCAGGGGCACTGTGGTCTTACACACTGGGAAACCCCCTCCAATTGAGAGGCTGTTCTGTAGCTCACTTTCCCTCCATTACCTCTCTCCACTTGGCATCACTCCACTGCTGGATGGCAACAGGATCTGGCTGGAAGGTGCCCAGAGGCACGTGCCCTGAAGACAGGAGCTGTACACAGACCTGATACTTGCAGCCACAGTCTTGTCTGGCAGCAAACCTGGGGAGGTTTGAGGAAGAAAGGGCTGGTGGTGGAAATTGGGAACTGACTACAAGGGGAGGAAGACACTGAAGGGGACAACATGCAAATGCAAGGCGGTGAGAAGTGAAATGTTGAATTAGGCAATGGTAGTGCCCTCAATCGAAGCAAGAAGGATGGTGTAGGGGTAAGGTCAATGAGTTCTGGTTTGGGCAGGATGAGTTTGAGAGGCTGATGACATGTCTAGGTAGAGATATATAACCCCTTAGGTTCTTTGGGGGAGTTTGGTCATCGGGAGCTTTAAAAAAATTATGTAGAGCCTGTCTTTGTACCTTCCACCTACCACTCCAAGTTCTGCCCCCTGAGGCCAAGCAGAATAAGTATCACCCCCTTCCAGCTGGAGGCAGTGATCTCTGCTCTGGCTGGGAGGGACTATGACATATACACTTGTGGACTGCCTTTGTTCCACCACCCAACCCCATGGCTATTAGTGTTTGTTGAATGAATTACTGAATGAGAAGAATAGAATTCCAAAGGAGGTCCCTAGGGATATTCCCGCTCTCGTCCAGCCCACATCCACACAGATTCCTGCCTATTCTTTTGCCCACTCCTAGTAAGATCAGGGCAGGGCAATGACTCAACTCCTAGAACAATCTCAAGGGGTTGGGACACTTTCCCATCAACACCACTCACCAGTCCTTGACCACGATGTCTGGCCTAGTCTGGTCCATTAGCTCTTCCCAATATCCCTCAGCTTTCAGGTCCACCAATTGAGACTTGAGGCAGGTGCTAGGGGAAATGTATGGGGGAGGGGCCCCAGGGAAGATGTTCACTTCATGGTCACACTGGGGGGGGGGAGCGCTTCCCTACATCCTCACCCTGTCCCTAGTCCCCAGCCCTTGGGCAGCCTGGTTACCATGAGGGATCCTGGGTTCAAATCAGTCATTCCATTGCCCCCAGCCTGTGGATTTCTCTTGGGTCAATCATCTGTGACAGGCAGGGTAGGAGGATGGAGAGACCCCTTTCCCATGAAGTTCCCTTTCCCAGTTCCCTTTCCACCATCCACCAATGGCCGCCTTCCCTGGGCCAGTATACTCCCCTACCCCCGCCAAACCCAATTCTTACTAATAAGACGTGACAAAGTATTTCTTGACGTGGGAGTTGGGAAACACCCTCCCGTGGTCCCCAGGCAAGTCTTCCACTTTCCACTCATCTCCTCCGTTCACATCCAGGGTCCAAAACTCAAAGCCTTCTATCAGGGAGCAGAGCAAAGATTAGAGGGGGCAGCCTTCCTTAGGGCTGTGCTGAGGCTGTCACCTCCATCACCACCAGTCCCCTCACTGAGGCCTGGAGGTGGGGGATGGTGGTGGTTGACACAGGATGACAGAACTAAAGCTGGAGGATCACCTAGTCCAACCCCCTTAATTTACATGGAAGGAAGCAGAGGCTGGGAGAGGGCAAACGGCACACAATAGAAGGCAGATTCCCACTCAGCTCCTCCTGCTCCAAGCTCTTTCCCACCGAACCTCTGATCTGGGCTTGTACGTTGCTGTCCTCCCACTCAGGAGTACTGAGGAGCTCACTCCTTTACAGCCAGGGTTCTTTCTTCCTCCCCTGCCTTCTCAAAGTGACAATGACATTGGAGGTAGGAGGTGGGAGGTGGGAATGGGAGATGATACCTCGGAATGCTTGTGAGTCACTCTCAATTTTGAAATGAGGGGACTGCTGAGGAGCTGGCCAGCACCTCTCTGAGCCTTCCCTGGCCTAGTGGGTAATGCTTGATGACTTCTGCAAGGGATACCATGTGGTGTGCCCCATGCCTGGAGTGGAATTAGTAGAAACAAACTAGTTTGCCATGTGTCTATGGAATGTAGAGCACGGAAAAGTGCCCGGAAACAATGTCTATGATATAAATCAGACAGTCTCAGTCTACACATCCACAGTGTGTGGCAGATGGTAGTGTGCCATGAATGGATGGCATTGTATGCTATAGAGGGCTGATGCCATTAATGGCAACTGTACACTGTACCTCCAGTGTGATGTACAGTATTTGTGTCTACACTGTCCAGTTAGAGCCCTATACTTTACATGACTATGGACTGTGGGTCTAAGAACACTGTGCTGGGGGCTCCACCTTTGTCTCTTTACCCCGACCTGGGACTGGAACATGGACAGTGCCACAAGCTTGGGGGAGAGGGGGAAGTGGGAAGGGAAAGAGAGAGTACTGGATTGAGGCTGGGGGAAGGTAGGCAGCTTTCTGGGGAAAGACAGAAATAAAAGACTCTGCTTGAAAAATACATGTATATTATATAAATAGATGTATACACGGATATATACATATGTACACACACATACATATATACATATCTGTATATACACGACAGTGAGTGTCATGTACCCCATAAGCGTCTATACTATGAAGGGCAGCTAGGTGGTGCAGTGGATAGAATGCTGGGCCTGGAGTCATGAAAATATCTCTTTCTGAGTTCAAATCTGGTCTCATGCACTTTCTAGCTGTGTGACCCTAGGCAAGTCACTTCACCTTCTTTGCCTCATTTTCCCCATCTGTAAAATGAGCTAGAGAAGGAAATGGCAAACCACTCCAGTATCTTTGCCAAGAAAACCTCAAATGGGGTCGTGGAGAGTCAGACACAAATGAAACAACTCACCAAATATAGCACTCTAAGATCTACAGAGTTCTTTACAAATATTATCTCATTTGAGCCCCACAACAACCCCAGGGAGTGGTGGGGGTGATTATTATCCTTGGTTTATAGATGAGGAAAATGAAGTAGACAGAAGCTAAGTTGACTTGCCCAGGGTCACACAGTTAATAAATATTTGAGGTCAAATTTGAACTCCTATCTCCTTTCTATTTTATTTACTACTACTGGCATAGACAACACTCAGCACATTGCACATATATCGTCGATGCCTATACTTTGCAGCCAATGTCATGTACCCTATGAATATTATAAGTATCTAGGCTACCTAGTCAGAGTCTTAAATAGTGCAGGTGTAGACGATACACAACCTATGCCGCAGATATCACGGTTGTCTGCCCTTTACAGTTGGTGTCACATATACTGTAAGTATCTGTGTCATTCAGTTGTTGGCTTGTGTGCGCTACATATTAATCAAGCATTTCCTAGGTGTCTATACTGTACACTCAGGGTTATGCATATACTCTAAGTGTCTGCACTGGCCAGTCGGTGTCATGTCTGCTTGATGCATCTATACCATGTAAACAGAGACACAGCTTTGTGCATTCGGATGCACATCGGACTTGGAGTCAGGATAGACTAGGCAGGCCTCCGGTTCTGCACTGCCTAGTTTTCTGATCATGTGGGATAGTATGAGCATTCACCTTGAAGGGTTGTCATGAGGAAACATAAGTAAACATAAATAAAGGAAATATCTGCAAACCTTGACTTGAGATACATAGATAAATGTACATATTGTTGTTGGTCAGTTGTTTTCGGTCATGTGTGACTCTTCATGACACCATTTGGTGTTTTCTTGGCCAAGATACCAGAGTGGTTCACCATTTCCTTCTCCAGCTCGTTGGACAGATGAGGAAACTGAGGCAAACAGGGTTAAATGACTTGTCTAGGGCCACACAGCTAAGAAGCGTCTGAAGCCAGATTTAAACTTAGAGTCTTCCTGACTCCAGGCCTGGCAGGCTATTCACCTCACCACTTAGCTGCCCCTATGTACTTATATTTATATGTAAATGTCAGCTAGTATTATATATGCCATGCTGGTCTATACTGTACAGCCCATATCATATACACAATTGCTACTCATACTGTATAGTCAGGGCCAGTTACACTATGACATTTACAATGGGCTGTCGTAGTCATGTATACTATAAGTGTCTACACTGGATCTCTACATGGTATAGTGACTATAATATACATTGTGGGGATAGATAGTATATTGATTTTCTGTACAGCATACTATAGGTATCTATGGTGTGTACATTGTACCATGAGCCTAATGTATATTCTAGCTATCTTGTGCAAATGAGGTATATGGTCTAGGTGTCTACACTGTATGGCTAGTGTGATGCATAGTGTTGATGGCTATACTGTACTTTCTCCACAGACAGACTCTACTACAGTCCCAAGGGCAAGGGGACCCACCTTCAGCACAGGGGTTGCGGATCAGGTTTCTGCGGAGGCTGCAGAGGAAGTAGAAAACCTTCCAGTCGGACACAGGCTGGCCCCATTTCTTGGGGATGAAGCCTTCACGCTGGCACTTCAGCTTCCATAAGGACACCAGGTCAATGAGGTCTCTCCACAGGCTGCAGACAGGCCGGCAATGGAGCAGGAGCTCCCGGGCTGGAAGCAGGGAGAACAGCTCCAGGAGGATATTATTGGGCAATTCATTGATGGAAGCCATGGTGCCAACACTCAGGGCGGGCTGGGGATCTGCGAACATCGGCACAAGTCTGTGAGGGCCGTGTCTATAGTGGCCATACAAAACTAGTGGAAACATGCCTATGAAGGATAGTGTCTACACTGACCATGGGCCCACTGAGTGAAAGCATACAGCACAAATATCTTCACAGAGGGCTGGATTCTGCACTGTCCTGGGCCCAGGCACTGGGAAACACACACACACACACACACACACATACACATACACACACACATACACACACTCACACACACACACCACACACACACAGAGGCACATACACAGGCACACACATACATACACAGGCACATACACACAAGCACACAAACCAGGAACACACCTATGAGGGCTGTTGTCTTCAGGCGCCACAGCCACAGTCTAGGGATGGGTTAGGGACAAAAACAGAGGACAGCTGGTCAGCCCATCAGAACTTTCATTTCCCATAGGTTCAATTTTTATGTCCGTGATTCCCCTATCTGTCTATATGTATGTATGTATCTATCTATCTATCCATCCATCTGTCATCTATCCATCCATCATCTATCTGTCCATCCATCCATCTATCCATTCATCCATCATCTATCCATCCATCCATCTATCCATTCATCCATCATCTATCTGTCCATCCATCCATCTATCCATTCATCCATCATCTATCCATCCATCCATCTATCCATTCATCCATCATCTATCTGTCCATCCATCCATCATCTATCTATCCATCCATCCATCCATCTATCCATTCATCCATCATCTATCTATCCATCCCTCCATGTATCCATTCATCCATCATCTATCTGTCCATCCATCCATCTATCCATTCATCCATCATCTATCTGTCCATCCATCCATCTATCCATTCATCCATCATCTATCTATCCATCCATCTGTCATCTATCCATCCATCATCTATCTATCCATCCATCCATCTATCCATTCACCCATCATCTATCTGTCTGCTCTTTCTTTTTCTCTGTCTCTGTCTCTGTCTTTCTCTCTCATCTTTTTCCTGACATTTCCCGCATCACCAACCACCTGCCTATTGGGTATTCCAAACTGAATGATCTTCTGTCATTTCCAACTCCACATGTTGAAAACAGAACTCATTATCTTCACTTCCAAATGCACTCTTCTTCTGAAATCTATCCTTTAAATCACCGAGATTCACAACCTTCAGACTGGCATTGCTATTCCTCACACACAAAACTCCATACCCCCTCTCTGCCTTTGCACAGACTGTGTGCCTCATGCCTGGAATGCCTGCCTTTCTTTTCATTTTGAATCCTTGACTTTCAGCTCAAGGAACACCTAGAAGTTTTTAACCTTTTTTTATGCCATGGATCTCTTTGGCAGGCTGGTTAATCGGTCAGTTGATAAGCATTTATTAAGTGCCTACTATGTGCCAGGCAATATGCTAAACTTCAGGGACATAAAAAAGAAGAAAAAGACAATCCCTGCCCTCAAGGAACTCACAATCTATTTATTTTTTGGAGGGGGGGAAGGCAGGGCAAATTGGAGTTAAGTGACTTGCCCAAGGTCACACAGCTAGTAAGTGTGTCAAGTGTCTGAGGCTGGATTTGAACTCGGGTCCTCCTGACTCCAGGACGGGTGCTCTACTCACTGTGCCACCTACCTGCCCCCACAATCTAATGGAAGAGACAACAAGCAAATATGTATAAAGCCTATGGTTGTTAATAATATTGTTAAATTCAAAAAATAAAATAAGGACTTACAAAGGAAACCAATTACATTATGTAGTGCAATTATCAACTTTTTTAAAAAAAGAGTTGTTTACAGACTCCAGAATTCCTTCTTTGCATAAAGCCCTTCCTGATCCCACCCCCTGCTAGTGGCCTCTCCCTCAAATTATCTTAGTATTATTTTTAGCATATACTTAATATATGTATGTGTTGTCTCCATTGGCTAGATTGTAAAACTCCAGAAGGCTTTTGTCACAGTGTGTCAAAGCACCTAGTAGGCACTTAATAAATGCTTAATGTTTGGCCCTTCAGGGTAGCCTCTCCCCATTGACAGTGGCTATGGGCTGCAGAGACCTTTGAGATCTAATCCAACGCCCTCATTTTATCGATAAAGAAACTGAGACTGGGGGAGGGGCTGTGACTTTCCCACAATCAGCCAGATTACAGTACATGGCCGAGCCAGGGCCCAGGCTTATGCCCCAATTCCACTCCAATTAAATATCATTAAAATGCATGGCATGGTTGTGCAAAATCAGATTAGGAATATAAAAGTGATCTTTCAATATTCATATACATTTGAAGCCAAATATGTACGTACATTCCGGGGATTATTGTATTGTGGATCATTTATGTCCCGGGTCCCATTTCCTACCAGGGATAATCTATCGTACGTCTAAGAGTAATTTTGTGTGTGTGCGTGTGTGATTGAGCGCGTGTTCTTGTGTGGGCATCTGTTGCTCCGTACTTTAGTGAATGGCAGCCAGTTAATCGCAATGAGATCTTGAGTAAGCTCTTGCCCCTCTGCGGACCTCAGTTTCCTCGGCTGTCAAACCAGCAGACTGTGCTGGACTGGCTCCCTGTCCTCCCAGCTTCTCTCCCTCCCTACCCTCCGCAGTTCCATCTCCCGCTCCCCGCGGGCCCAGCTCCCTTGGCTTCTGCCAGTTCAGTCTGGAAAATTACTGTCGCCACCGCCGTCGCGCGCCCCCGCCAGGCCTGCAGTGCGGCACTGCCCTTGGGGGACAAGGACCCTGGCGCACTAGCTCCCAGCTCCTGCCTCGGCTCTGCCGCACGGCCCCGGGGCCACAGCGAGCCCGCGCCCCCTCCCTCTTTGGCTGACTCTTTCCCGGCTCCCCCATCGTACCGCCCCCGCCCCCCTGCAGTGACCTCGACAGCGCCGTTTGGAGACCCCCAGCATCCTGCGCGGCGGGTACCCCCTCCCAGCTCCAGGCGCGGCGGGCCGCTCAGCCGGCGGAGTGAGCGCTGGTCTGAATTGAAGCCCCGCCCCTAGGCCTGCAGAGTCCCTCCTCCTCCCACCCCCCTCAACCGCCCCCCCCCAACCCCGGGCTGGCGGGCCCGCCCACTCCCAGGATCCCAGAATCTTAGTAGTGTTAGAGCCTGAGAAGAATCTTAGAACAGAGGATATCAGAGCTGCAGGGCCCTCAGAACGAATGCTACAGCTCGGGAAGAACCTAGAATATAGAAGGGCAGAGATGGAGAGTCGGGGCGGGCGGGAAGGGCGGCATCTTAGAACAGACACTGAGTTCGGAAGGCCCTTAGAAAATTTATCAGAACTTAGCACACAGAATGTCAGTGCTGAAGAGAACTTTTAGAACAGGGAATGTCAGCATTGGTAGGAATCTTAAAACAGAATATTATAACCGGAGAGACTCTCGTAACCAAATACAACAGTTGGGAAAGATTTTAGAACATAACCGTGTGTGCGTGCATATGTGCAGGCCCCATCCTCTGGATGGGTGGCACCTTAAAATAGTCTTTCTGAGCTCCGAGGACCCTTAGATCACAGAATGTCAGAGTAAAAAGGGTTCCTTAGAACACAGCATGCGAGAACTGGAATGTATGTGTGGGGAATGTCACCTTAGAACATAGACTGAGTTCTGAAGGCCCTTAACATAGAATGTCAGAATTGGAGTGAGGGGTAGGGCTCCTTAGAACAATGGTTTCAATCTCAAATAGAAATGGAGGCCAGTACATAAGTATCACTGCCTGTGGCATGTTGACTTAGCATTAAAATTTAATGTTTTCTATCTCAATTACATTTTAATCTGGTTCTGCCTGCACTCAGGAGTGTTCCAGACACACACCTCTGCCTCAGAACACAGCATGCTGGAGCTGGGAGGGCTCCTTAGAATGAAGAATTCCAGAGCTGGGAGAGACTTTAGCACCTAGAACGTCAGACTTGGGTGGGACCTTACACTATTGACTGTCAGACTCTCAAAGCAGGGAAGACTCTTAAGAAACCAGGCTGTCAGGGGAGTGTGTGTGTGTGTGTGTGTGTGTGTGTGATTTTATATCTCAAATACAGGAATTAAGAGGGACCTTAGATTAAATTGTCTGGTACAAGTCCCTTATATGAAAGAGGAGAAAGGCCTGGAGTCTAGAGGTGGCTTGCCTCAAGTCACACCCATAGTTACTGGTAGAGCTAGGACTGGTATCCAGGCCTCCTCCTTCCCCTCAGGCCCCTCTCCTCATCCACGTGGGTTTCCATTATGCTCACTGAGCAACTCTGGGAAATCCAATTATCTGTAGTGTCTAGAGGAGCTAGATGCTATCCAGCTTCTGCCCCAAATACTAACCCAAGTGGAGACACATTTGGAGGTGAAAGTGACCTTATCACCTGAAATGTCAGACCTGGAGGGGTCTGAGAACAGAGAAGTCAAAGACAGGCAGGATCTTAGAATGTCAGAGCTGGAAGGAACCTTAAACAGAGAATGTTAGAGCTGAGAGGGCCCTTAGAACGGAGAATGTCAGAGCAGGGAGGGGTCTTAGAACACAGGATGTCAGGGCTGGGAGGGCCCTTAGAACAGAGAATGTCAGAGCTGGGAGGGGTCTTAGAACACAGGATGTCAAGGCTGGGAGGGCTCTTAGAACAGAGAATGTCAGAGCTGGGAGGGGTCTTAGAACACAGGATGTCAGGGCTGGGGGGCCCCTTAGAACAGAGAACGTCAGAGCAGGGAGGGGTCTTAGAACAGAGAATATCAGAGCTGGGAGGGGTCTTAGAACACAGAATGTCAGGGCTGGGGGGCCCTTAGAACAGAGAACGTCAGAGCAGGGAGGGGTCTTAGGATGTATGTGTGTGAGGTGGGGTGTTCTTTGGGACTGGGGAAGGGGGAGTGGGTACAGTCCTTTAGGGAGTGTTTAGTCCAAGATCCTCATTTTCTGGAGGAAGAAGATGAGGCGTCAGAGCTTTGAAATGACACACAGCAGAGCAGGGCTAGAATTCCATGTCTCCCACTTTCATCCCAATGCTCTTGATACTTCGGGCTGCAACATTCACTCTCTGCCCACCCCACTCCCTTCCACTTCTAGTCTTCCCCCAGACCCCTGGCACTACCTCCTCCCCAATCTGACTTGATCGGCTCCCACCCCTTTGCCTCTATTCCTCCCTCCGCCTCCCTGCCCCCTAGGCCAGGATAGTTGGCTGAGTTCAGCAGATGCGGGCTTCCATCCTAGACCTCTTTTTAAAAGGGCACCCTAACCCCGCTCATCCATGCCCCAGGAAAACGATCTCTTGGCGCCCCGGGGACTCCTGGCTTCCTGGGTGCCATTCTAAGTGCTACAGGGCCGAAGAGTTGGCTATGGAGCAGGGAAATGCGCCGCAGTAGGGGCCAATGTTGACCCTCCATTCCCAGCGGAGCCAAGTCGGGCCCGAAGCCAAGGGCAGGGGAGGAGTTCGGCGGGCTAGGGAGGGGAAGCGGTTCCCTTTAAGAAACGCTGGCCAGCCTAGCCTTCCCGCACCGGCGTTGGAGAACAGAGAGAGGAGCAGAGCTGTGACAGTCTGTGCAGGGCAGAGGAGGGCGGAGCATCTGGCTGCCTGGGACCTGCAGGAGAGGAACATCTGGGGCGGCGCTCCTCAGTTCCTCGTCCACTGATAGCTGCATCCCCTGCCCCAGGAAGACATGGAAGGAGACGGCGACTCAGGTAGAGAGAGAGAGAAAAGACCTGGCTGGACCCGGGACGCCCGATTAACTCTTGGCCAGCGGAGGCTTTCAAGGGCAGGGAAGTCGGCAGACCTTGGGGGACCGAAGTCACCCCCTCCCCACAACGGAGTGGGTGGTGAGGAAGGGGAGGTGGGGCATAGGAGAAGGCAGTAAAATGATTTCTCATTTCTAGGAAAAGTGGGTGAAGGTAGCCGCCTGGGGGGGGCGGGGTTAGCACTATTGGGTTTTTGTACGAAATTCACCGGATTTACCTACCCCTGGTCTCAGTTTCCCCATCAACGTGGGCCACAGAACGAATTTTCCTCTTAGGCTCTTCCATCAACTGTTTCTGGGTCTCTCTAGAGGAGCCCATGTCAATGTGATCTGACGTAGTACTCTAGGCTTGTGCGCCTGTCTAAGTTTGGGGAGGAGGGGTGGATTTGTGGGAGAAGCTGAGTCAGGTGTGTGAGGGAGAAGCACATTATTTAATTTTTGGACTGTTTCAGTATGTCCTTGTCTCAGTCTTTAACCCATGATCTCTTTCTCTACAGCCTCTCAAGGAGTGATACCTCTCCTCTCCCCACCTTCCCCTTCCTTCCCCAC
>CM053622.1:809125860-809157480 GCA_028646595.1 Phalanger gymnotis | reverse complement strand
AATAATTTAAATCCTCCCACTCTTGAGTAGCTTGTTGTATAGTTTATACTTGGTTTGTAGAATCAACCTCATGTAGTCCAACACCTCATTTTACAGATGAGGAAACTGAGTCTCAGAGACATAAAGTGACTTCCCCAGGGTTACATAGGTAGTGAATAGCAGAATTGAGGTTTGAACTCAGGTTTCCCAATGCCAAGTCCAGCATTCTTTCCATGGCGCCATACTGTCTCTCCACTGTACCCTCTGCATGGCCCCAGAATGAAGAACCTGTTGTTTCCAGGGTCCACTAATTCCCTGGTCTCAGAGGCCAAATCTAGGTGAGTGAGTCAGCTCCTGTGGCAGCTTCCAGGAGCCAGATTACTTTCCAACCATCAACAATATAGGTAGTTGTGTGTGGAAGAGATAGGGGGGTAAGGAGGTAATCAGATCCTGGGTTCAAAGCACAGGGCCAGGGGCCAGAAGAGATGACTGGAGCAGGGTGTGCCTTCCTGAGAGCATCAAGTGTCCAGCCAGGGCCAGAGCTGGACCCTGAAGATAAAGGACTGGTTAGGACACCTGGGGCCTGGCCCCAAGAGAATGTCCTCATCTGCAGGGTAAGAGAGCCTCAGTGGTCCAGGCTTTTAATCTCAGTGACCTAGGAGAAGTCACCCAACCATTCTGAGCCTCAGTTTCTCTTTACTTCTTTTAAAAGTTTTATTTATGCCTTTTTTCTTTCATTTTAAAAATTGATGCTTTTTCTTTTTGCATTGCATTCATTTCCCAAATGTTCTCTGAGAGTTATCTTTTAAAATAAAGGATAAAAATAAAAGGAGGGGAAAGTAGTTTAGCAAAATTAACTGACATTGATCAATCCCATCTGATAGAACATGTTGTGTTTCCCACTCATAGTCCCCACCTCTGTACAGAAGCCAGGAAGGTATACCCTTCAGGGCCAAGCTTGGCTATCATAGTCACATAGATTTCAATGCCTTTTTGTTTTATATCAAAGTAATTTTTTCGATTCTCTTCCCACCCCCACCTTTGTGACAAGGAAAAGCAGTGATGCAGTGACCAAATCTGATACTGTTTGCAATGCTGTACCCTAACTGGAATGAAGAAGATACCCTCCCTTTCCTCTCTCGCAGGGCTCAAGATTGGCAGCTACAATTACACCTCCTTCACGTTCTTCTTTTCCTCTAGGTTACTTATTGTCTGTTTCTCTCCTTTTGGTTACTTCTCTGCATTATTTCTTTCAAATCTTCTCATGGTTCTCTCAGATTCCCTTTCTGTTAAATGGGAGGAATAATTCTTATCTCCTTTCCATAGGACTGTGGCAAAGATCTGGGGAAAGCTGGGCCTACATGCACTTAGTGTCTAAGAGGCACACAATTCCATTTCAAATCAATACTTATCCAGTGCCAATTATGTGTAAGACCCTTGGCAAAACACTCCTGGAGATGAATCAGACCAGACTTTTGTCCTTGAAGAGTTTACAGGCTAGTCAGGGAGATGAGGTATGCACATAGGAAGAATGTAAATGCTTCAAAGGCAGGAATTGTATCATTCTTTGTATCTGTAGCCTCAGTGCCTAACCCAGAGTTTGACACATAGTAGGTGCTTAATAAAGGCTTGTTGATTGGCTGATCAGTATTTCTAGCATAAAGCACTGTATGGGAAGGATAACAGTGTTTTATGTATCCAGAAGAAGGAACTGTGTCAGTGTAGGGAGGGAAGATCAAGGATTTTTTTCTGGAGGAGGTGGCATTTGGGTTGGACCTTGAAATAGATACAATTGTACTGAATTTGGAGTAACAGAATCCTAGTTCGAATCCTGTCTCTAACATCTACTACCTGTGTGACCTTGAACTTCACTCCGATCCAGTCTCCTAGCTATAAAAGGAGGAAATTGGACTGGATGATCTCCAAAGTCCCTTTTGGCTCTAGATTGAATGTCCTATGATGCATCCACGAGAAGCCTGGTGGAGATCCAAAAAGTGTCAGTTGACCTGGATTCAAACCTCACCTCTTATGTTTACTACCTGTGTGTGACTTGGAGAACGTTACTAATCCTTCCTGGGTCTTCTATAGAGAGTATTAGATAGACTAGATACCTCTGAGGTCCCTTCTAACTCTAGAGATCCAAGGAGCATTGAAGTCTCTGGAGCCTCAGTTTCTTCATCTGTAAAATGAGGTTAACAGCATTCGCACTACTCACTTCTCAGGGACATTCTGGGGAAAGCACTTTGCAAAACATTCCACGCGCTAGAGAGATATGAGCCCAAGAGCCCTGTGTTTGTGTTAGCTCTGTCACTGTCCTCAGAATATTCTATTCAATCTGAATAAACATTGCCAAAGTGCCTAGTATTTCCAGAGCATTGTTTGTGGAATTGAGTATACTAGGATTCTTCACATAGAGCTGGAAGAGACCTCAGAAACCAACTAGCCCAACACAATCCCCTCTTGTGAAAGAAGAGGAAACTGGTCAAAGGAGGTGAAGTGACTTGTCCAAGGTCACACATCAGAGGTGGAATTTGAATTCAAGCCTTTGATTCCAGACCTGTGCTCTTTCTCCTATACTCTCTTGCCTTTCAAAGTTAAGTGGGAGCTGATTTTTTAGCTGTTGTTTTCAGATGAGAACCTTGAGGAAGAGAAGCCATGTTCCCAAAGCAGAAGACTGACTGATGAGAATTCTGCTCCCTTTTCTACCCAATCTGTCTCCAGAGAGTCTGGATCAGCAAGAAGAACCATGGTGTGTGGATGACCTGCCTGATGCCGTCCTGATCCAAATTCTGGCCTCAGTGCCAGCCTGTGAGCTGGTGCACGTGTGCCGCCTGGTGTGCCAGCAGTGGAAAGCCCTGGTGGATGGGCCTTCCCTTTGGGTCTTCAAGTGCCAGCAGGAAGGGCTGGCAAGGGAGGATCAGGTTGAGGAGGATCGGGATAACTGGCAGCTCTACTACTTCCTCTGCAAGAGGAAGAGGAATCTGCTCAAGAACGTCTTTGGAGAAGGTAAAGAAAGATGACCTGGGGAAGGAGGGAAGTGAAGGGCAGCGACAGAGAGTGAGGGGAGGAGGGAAGGAGAGGAGAGACAGGACAGGGGAGGGGAAGGGGAAGGAGAGAAAGGGAAGGGATATGGGAGAGAGGGAGAGGAGAGGGTAAGGGAAGGGAGGGGAAGTGAAAGGAGCAGGGAAGGAAAGGGATGAGAAGAGAGTATAGTGGAGGAGAGGGAAAGAGAAGGGGAGGAGGCAGTAATATGGAAGAGGAGGAGGAAAAGGAATAAAGGAGGTAAAAAAGCAAAGGGAAGAAGATGGAAGGGAGAGAGAAGGGGAAGCAGAAGGGGAGGGAAAAGAGAGGAGAGGGAGGGGAAAGAAGTCAGAAATGTAGCTTTGAACTCGTCACCACCACCACCCTTTCCCCACCTGGCAGCTGAGGCAAGTAAAAGGACATCTGATTGATTAGCAATAAAAGCCCCTGTGTCATTGGCAATGGAGGTGGATGGGTTTGGGGACAAGCCATAGACTACACAGACTTGCAACTCACTTCATCCACCTACCCACTCCCTCTAGGTAGGGTCACCCCCAAATGACTTTAGTTGAACTAGACTCTCATTTTAGTGTCTGTGTCTAGACAACAGTGTCTAATGTCTTATTTAGATCCATAGGATTTTAGAGCTAGAAGGATCCCCAGAAGGCACCCAGGCTAACCTGTATCCAAGTAGCACCTCTTCAGTATCCCCTGACAAGTGGCCAGTCAATTTCAGGATGAACATCCTGGAATTCTTGGTTCTAATCCCAGATTTCTCCCCTACCCCTGCCACACTTAGAACTGTGTGATTCCTGGCCAAGTCATTTCATCCCTGAGTACCTCAGTTTCCTTATCTGTAAAATGTAGTTGCTCACTAGATTTCTAAGAACACTTTCAGTTCTAGATGTTATGACAGCCAGTGGTAGGGAATTAACTACCTCCTGAGGCTGCCTATCATTCTTGGATGCTTCTAAGTATCCAAAAGTATGGAATCTTCTTTCATCAAACCAAAACTTGCCTCTCCACATCTTCCATGTATTGCCCTTGGTTCTGTCCTCTAGAGTTACAGAGAACAAGATTAAACCCTCTTTCCTGAGTCAGCCTTTCAAATACCTGAAGATAGAGATCGTGCCACCCCACCCCATGCCACACACACCATGGCCCAAATCTCCTGTCCAAGTTCAATGGCTCCAGCTCCTTTAAATTATCTTCCTATGCCATGGAATTGAGGCTCTCTACCATCTTAACTGCCTTCCTCTGGACACTCCTCAACTTATCAGTGTCCTGTCTAAAATATGGGTCCCCAAACTGAATTCAGGACCCTGGATAGGGATTGTCCAGGGCTATTACTTCTGTTAATGCAGCCTCAGATACCACCCTCCCTCCCATATTGGCATTTTGATTCATACTGAACTGTGGCTCACTCAGAGCCCCAGATCTTTTTTCCACATGTACTTTTGCCTAGCCCAGAGATGTCAAATAACCCCCTCCCACCCCTGCCCCAGAGCTACAATGAACCAGATTAAAATGTTATTGGGAAATATTTAACAGAATTAATTTAAAAATACAATAGAACATAGATAATGTTAATATGTAGTTTGCTAAGCAAATATGTGGTCCACAGGGATCTTTATGTACAGTTTGGTGGCCTCTGCTTCTATTTTAGTTTGATACCACTGGTCTAGCCCTATACTCAGAGTTCTTTTTCTTAATCCAAGAGCAGAACTTCACATATCTCTGTACTAAATTTTATCATAATAGATTAAGCCCAACATAGAGACAGAGGCTGTGGTGTGCCAAGGACCTGAGTTTGTATCCAGGGCACTACCACTTACTGTCTGTACGACTTTGGGCCAATCATTTCACCACTCTGACCTCAGTTTCCTCAACTTAAAGTGAGGGGATTAGGCTGGATGACCTCTAAAGTCCTTTCTACCTCTAAATCTGGACTCCTAAAGGTTGCTATGATCTTTTGGGGAATCTCAGTTTAGTCATCTAATTTGTTGACTATTCCTTCCTTATTTGACCCATCTCTTCCCTTCTGGGAGTAAGGATCTAATCAGTTATTGGAGAAAGGTGGATTCAAATCTCTTGTACCTCCCTGCCAGAAGAAGGGAACTAGGAGCCCATTTCTGTTCTTTCAATGTAGACAAACTTCTGAACAGTTGGAACTGTCCAGCAGGGAAATGGACTGGCCCTAGGGGGAGTGGGCTGGCTCTTCCTCCTTAGAAGGAAGATGCATCATTTCAAGCAAAGGCTGAATGCCCACATAGTTTAGACATGCTCTAGAAGGATTTCTTTTCCTTTCCTTTCCTTTTGTTTTGTTTTGTTTTCTTTTCTTTTCTTTTCTTTCCTTTCCTTTTCCTTTCTTTTCCTTTTTTTTTCTTTCCTTTTCTTCTTTTAGGGATGGGTCCCTGAAACTCTGAAATTCCATGAGGAGTTGGGGATGAGCTCCGAGTGCTCAGGACAAAGATTCTCCTCGTGGGATAAGGGCTAGGCTGTTTGAAAAGAAGGGTTGTTTTACTTCTGTATTGTTGTCCCTAGTGCCTAGTACAGTGCCTTGGTACATAATGCTTAATAAATACTTGTTTGATTGATTGATAAGGGCTAGGGAAAAATGAGGGGTGGTACTTTGTGGCTCACTGGGCCCAGGAGAAGGAGGAGGCATGGAATGACAGTGCGCAGATGCTCAAAGGCACCTCTTGTTGTTTCATCCAGTAGACCAGGCCTACCTCAAGCCTGCATTCTCATGCAGCCAATCCCAGTTCACACTTCCTGTTTTTTAAAGATCTTTCTCAGTCCCAAGACAAAGCCACGCCTGCTTTTCTCTCCACACTTGGGCTCAACCTTGGTCCCAATTGATTTAAAGAAGAGAAATCAAATGTGCCACGGCTGCAACAGATGGGCAGGCTCTGCTTTTGGGTCCCCACAGATGAGTTCGAGGCCTGGGAGGAGGTCGAGGCAGGTGGAGATGGCTGGAAGGTGGAGGAAATTCCGGGAGACAGTGGCTGTGACTTCCCGGAAGATGAGAATGTCAAGAAATACTTCGTCACTTCTTACGAGTAAGGGGACAGGACTGGGGGGGGGGGGGGGGGGGGGAGGGGGGAGCGGAGAAGAGTGCCAGGGGTGGGTTTCACTTCCGTTAACCCCTTGTCTCTCAGGTGGTGCCGCAAAGCTCAAGTTGTTGACCTTCGGGCGGAGGGATACTGGGAAGAGCTGATGGACATCAATCAGCCCTCTATCGTGGTGAAAGACTGGTGAGGGACGCACCATGGGGGTGGAGATGCGGGAACCACTGAGGCGGGGTGGAGAACTTTCGGCTCTGCCAGCTGGAAAACAGCTGGAGTCGACTGGGAGAGATACGGCTGAGCTGTGGGCCAGGGTGTAGAACGCCTCCCTCCCCTTTCCGAGAAAGGCAGTGACTTGTTGGCATCCTTTCTGTAAAGGGGGTGGGAGAGAGGTTGGAAGGGTACTAGGCTCGGTGGAAAGGGGCGGAGGGAGGGCTACTGCTGAGATGAGCTGGTGGCTGGGGTGTACAATGCATCACGCCCCCTTCCGAGGGCTGCAGGGACGTGCTGGCTTCTTTGGGGGGAGGGGGAGTAGGTGGGAGTGAGTGAGGGTGGCAGAGTGCTAGGGAGGGCGGAAACGGGTGGAGCGAGGGCTACGGCTGAGGTGAGCTGGTGGCCAATGCATCACTGGTGGTATGCAATGCATCACTCCCCCTTCCGAGGGCTGCGGGGACGTGCTGGCTTCTTTGGGAAAGGGGAGAGTATTAGGGAGGGCGGAAAGGGGTGGGGTCGAGAGCCGGGCTCAGGAGAAGGCTCCCCTGCAGGTACTCGAGTAGGAGCGACGCCGGCTGCCTGTACGAGCTGTCTGTGAAACTGCTGTCCGAGCATGAAGATGTCCTGGCCGAATATAAGAGCGATACGGTGGCCTTGCCCCATGGCATGTCCGGCTGGAATGAGGTGACGAGAGTCACAGGATGATTCGGGAGAGCCTGGGATTACTTAGACAAGGGTGTAGAGAAAGGGGACTGGGTGTGGACTGGGGGCTTCTCCTTGCTTGGGGAGGTTGGAGGAAGGCCTGTCTGGCAGGACCTTGGGCTGAGCTCTAGAAAAGGGGCCAGCTCTGGAGCTGGGCAACTAGGGAGAGGCGGCAGGAGCTCCTACAAAGCTGAAGTCCCTCATGGAGCTTACAGTCTGTGGATGGTGATGATGGGTAAAACAAAAATCACTACCTGAAAAGCATAGGATGGCTAGGAAAGAAATGTTCAGAGGAAATCTGTATACCATCTGTCCTTGGAAGGAGCTGTTATGTGGAGCACTGAAGAGAAGGCTTAGCATGAAGCAGGACTGTGGCCTCAAAGGATCTGAAGGGCCCTTGCCTGGAAGGTCCCTTGTTCTCACCCCTGGGGCCAAGTAGAATGTAGGATAATGAGGAGAAATTGTAGAGGTTTAATGTAAAGGAAAAATTTCCCCACAACTGGAGTTGTCCAAGAGGGTGACAGTGGCCTTGAATCTCGAAGTAGAAGTTGGATGATTCCTTAGCAAGAACGTTGTAGAGTGGATTTCTAGTCGTGCAAAGCTCAGAGTAGATGGTCTCTGAGCTTCCTTCCCACTTGAGCCCTGGGTAGCAAAGAGATGGGGACAGGGCCAAAGCAGTAGGGAGGAGGCTAGAGCCCCAAGGAGGGGCTCAGGAACCAGTTCTGCTTTCTCCCTGAAATATGAGAAGCAGATTTGTATCTGTCTCCTAGGACTGAGAGAGGAACAACTCAGAACAGGGGAATGGGTCAGTGGTAGGGGTGGGAACTGGGGGAGGGGGAAGACAAGGAAAGAAGGTTCATGGACTGAGAGCTGTGTCCCACCTTCAGGGCTAGAAAAGGCCAAAAGGTTGAAGCAGGCTGGTCTGGGAACAAGAGGGCTTGAGACAAGTAGTCCCTTACTTGGACTGGAAAGGTTCCAACCCAGATCCGTGGTGCCCTAGTTCTATAGCTGGTATCTGTTGCCAACCAGGTCCTAGGTATGTAAGGCCCCAATTAAGGGAAGTTAGAACTCAGACTGGTTTAGGAAGCACTGGTAGATAAAGACAATCTCTAAGCTCAGGGAATTCATTCTCTAATGCAATCCAGAATCATAGGATCATAGACAGACACGGAAGGGACCCCAGAGGTCATCTACTTCAGCCGCTGAGTTTGCAGTTAAGTAAACTTGTGTCCTGAGAGGTTGTCACCCCAGTACATTACATTACATTACAGTAATAAGTAAATGGAGCTGGGCTCTGATCCGAGTTCCTCTGATCCTGTGTCCATCGCAGGGGGAGAACATTTAGGAATTGCTCCCCTTCCCCTGCAAAGTGTCAGAAGGCTATTTCAAATTGAGGCTGTGGAAAATAAGGGAGCGGTATGTGTGTGTGTGTGTGTGTGTGTGTGTGTGTGTGTGTGTGTGTGTGTGTGTATGACCCTGTTTTCCATCTCCCCAGATCTCTCACACCTTCACAAACTATGGGCCAGGAGTTCGATTTGTCCGCTTTGAGCATGGAGGCCAGGACACAGTCTACTGGAAGGGTTGGTTTGGTGTCCGGGTGACCAACAGCAGCGTGATGGTGGAGCTCTAACCTGACCCAGACCCTCCTCCCCATGGACTAGGAGCTGTTGCAGCTGGGGGTGTTGCTCTGTAGGCTGGAGAAGGGCTCAGTTCTAGAGTTCTTACCTTTCCCAGGGCCCTTGACTCTTGGGGAAACCTTGAGGGGGTGGAGGCAGGAGTGGAAGCTAGGCTTTGTGTCTCTACACTATGCACTCTCTGATTTCTTTCTTTCTTGGGTGTCCCTCTAGTTCTCCTTATACCCTGCTCCCACAGGAACTCCTAAAGGGTGGGGGAAGAGTGCTCATTAGCATGTATCTGCATATTACTTGCATGTCTGCCCAACCATCTTTTCTTCTGATCAAAGTTTCCCAGAATGAATTAGAACAGAATGCCTGAAATAAAAGGTGGGGGGGGGGCTTCATTGGGCCCCAACCCTTCCAATTTCTAGAACTGGGATCAGTCAGGCACTATTGTGCCTTGGGCCTCATGTGAGGGTCTGGGAGCAGGGGCCAGGCTCAGCAGCCACTGCCTTGTCTGGCTAGAGAACAAGGGCTAGGATTGTGAAAGTTGGAGGAGATAAGGAGAAAGAGAATCAGAGATCTGGGAGCCTGGAGCCTAGTTGATACTTGAGCATTCCGGTGGCAGGAACCAGAGAAACCAAGGGAAGTCTTTGTCTGGTCCAACCCATTCCTTCACCCCTCTTGGAACGCCCTGGGGGGAGGAGGTACTCGGCCTAGCTCCCACATCTTTGCATAAAGCAGAGTTGAAGCACCGGCCTACCTCCCCCCTGGCACTATATATATTCTAAGCTCCCATTCTCTCTGCAGTTGCACCTTTGACCACAGGGGCCAGTGGGGAGGTAGGGCTACTCCCTGGCTAGAAACGTAGTTGTTAATATCTCTGGCTCCATTGGTCAAGCCTTTTCTCCTCCAAAGGATGGTCTCACCCCTTTAATAGCCAGTGCTAGCTAGTTTCCTTCTTCTGTGGAGTTGGGGACAGATTCCTTGTCCATAAGCTATCTGGCTTTTCTGCCACTCACTTTGGTTGAGGCTGAGAGAACCTGAAATGTGCTGAGTTGGTGCCTCTGGAGGAGGAGGAGGACAACTAATAAAACCACTGTGTCTGGTGCCACTGGGTCCTGGCTCTCTCTGGGGACCTTTGGTGGCTGGGTCAAGTTGGACAGCCTCTCACTGAAGTGCCCCTGTGCTCAAATGCCTTTCAGTGAGAACAAGTTTTCAGGAGTGTCTCCTAATGAGGACTGAGGATCATTGGACTTTGCATGGGAAAGGACCTTAGGAGCAATCTTGTCCAATCCCCTTGTTTTACAGATGAGGAAAGGGATGTTGAGAGGAGTTAAGTGCTTTGCCCATGGTGCGGTGCAAATTGCACTGGATCGGAGTCAGAGTCGCTTCATTCTCTTGACCACACTTTCCTCCTCTGCCAAATGATGGGGTTGGATTCGATGAGCTCCAAGGCCCCTTCAAACTGTCCTATGATCTCCACAGAGGATGTGACCAACAGACAAGAAAGATTGACTTTGGAGTTGGAATGAATGGTGAATGAAAAAACGTATATTCAGTGCTTACTATGTACAAAGTGCTATGATTTGAAGTCGGTGACCAGAGTTCTCTCCCCTGGTGACAAAATTATAAAGTTGTGTACTTTGGAGAGGACAATGTTGAGAGCATAGTAGCTCATAGAATTTCAGAGCAAGAAGTCACCATGGTGGTCATCTCCTACAAGTCCCAATTTCTACTAGATTCTTGTCCTCAAAGAATTCCCATTACAACACACCCAGTGAGTGGCCACCTTGCCTGTATATGAAGGCATCCAATGTGGTGCAAACCACTACCTCCCAAGGCAATACATTCACTCTTAGACAGCCCTAGAAAGTTTTCCCTGTTATCGAACCTGTTTGTCTCTGCAGCATTCAGCCATAGCTACTAATTTTGTCCTTTGAGATCAAATCTAATCCCTCTCGCATATGACAAGTCTTCACACACTTGAAGGTAGATCTCATGTCCCCCACGAGTCTTCCCCATGTGAAACATCCCCACTTCCTTCAATGGTTCTCAAAGAATGGACTATATCACAGCTCCTCACCATTCTGGTTGCCCTCCTGAGGATGCTCACTGGCTTTCCAACATCCTTCCCACAATATGGTGCACAGAATTGAGCACAGGTCTCCACAGGTGGTTGGACCAGAGATTGGATTTGTGTGGTGCACATCCATAATTGAATCTGGTCTTGACAACAGCAATCCTGTGAGGCAGGCAGATAGGGACAGACATTATTATTCCATTTTACAGAAAAGGAAACTGAGCCCCAGGAAGTAAAGTGACTTGCCCACAGCCATACATCTAGTAAGAGGTAGAGCCAAGGCTAGATGCAAGGACTTTTGCCATCGAGTCCTAGGTTCTTTCTACAGCAAAACATTTTGGTTCTCTTCCTTCTGGGGTTGGTGACCTAGCACTGGGGGTTGCCAGGGATGACCCCAGACCAAGAGGTTAGCACTGGCAGTCATGTTCTTCTCCACCCAGGGAACCGGAAACAGGAACACTTTGTGATATAAACACACAGTTACACTTTCATTTCACCAGTTGGTATTGGTTTCACCAGGAACCAAAGTGGTTTGCATTCTCTGAGCCCAATGCACTAATGCTGAGATACCTGTGGTTCCGTCGATGGAGATTTGGACTAGTATCGTCAGTTTTCTAGATTCAGTTGGCACTGACATCCAGTACCAAGAGGAAGAGAGGAAGAAAGGAAGAGAAAACATCACATAGGAACGATGCTTTGTAAATTAAATCCTACTCACAGACGCAATATATGCAAGGGTGCAATGATTTGACATCTCTTCATATATTTCCTGATAAAATGTTATCTATAGGGGAGACCCCCAAGCCATGGCGGGGGGAAGTTTAGATGAGGTGATCTCTAAGTTTTCTTCCATCTCTAAGATTCCATAATTATTTTATTAGGAAACAGGAAAACCTAGGTTCAAATCCCACTTCTGACCTTTACTTAGCTTTTTGACAAGTCACCTAAAATTTAGATGCTAAGCACTTCTGAGCTACGGTTTTCTCATCTCTGAAATGGGAGAGAGTAATACCATACTGCCAACCCTGAAGGGTTGGTGTGAGGCAGAAATGAGATTAGGAGAGGGAGTGGGACTGCTTTGCAAACCTTAAAGAGCTCTATATATGGAAGCTATGATCATTGAAATTTAAACACCATCGCTCAGCATAGGCCTGTACCTGGTCTACCCTTTCCCTCACTGGGCCCCCTTGTCCAGTCAGTTTCTATTAGATGTAGGTCTCCTGACACTGATCCTGAGACAACAGAGCTTGAATTCAGCCTTAGGTGGTGCAGTGAATAGAGGTCTAGGCCTGGGGGCAGGAAGTCTCATCTTCCCGAGTTCAAATTTGGCCTCAGACACCTACTAGCGGTGTGACAAGTCACTTAACCTTGTTTGCCTCAGTTTCCTCATCTGTAAAATAAGCTGCAGAAGGAAATGGCAAGTCATTTGTATATCTCTTCCAAGAAAACACCCAAGTGGGGTCATGAAGAGTCTGACATTACTGAACAACATTTTGGGGCCAGCTAGGTAACAGAGTGGAAAGAATGCCAGACCCAGAGTCAGAAGATTCATCTTCTTGAGTTCAAATCTGGCCTCAGACACTAGTTGGGTGACCCTGGGCAAGTCACTTAACCTTGTTTGCCTCAATTTCCTCATCTGTAAAATGAGCTGGAAAAGGCAATGGAAAATCAGTCCAGTATCTTTGCCAAGAAAATGCCAAAAGGGGTCACAAAGAGTCAGACACAACTGATAAACAACAAAGTATTTGGAAAGGTATTATGATGGCTAGAAACCATAGCAGTGTAAGGTTTACAAAGTGCTTTCATCACAACAGATGGAGGGCAAATATTATTATTTTCAGTTTATAGAAAAAGAAACTTTAGGAGGTGAAGTAACTTACCCGTAGCTAGTAAGTGGCAGGAACATCTAGATAGGTCCTTGGACTCCGAGGCCAGGGAGGAGGGAGCAGAGGCATTTCTGAAAAGTCATAGGCAATATTTACTTTGTAAACTGATTCTCCATGTCCTGGGGAAACCATATCATTTGATGACATATTTAAAAATAAAAGTTTTCCTAATTCCTGATTTGGTCATTTCTGCAAAAATACTGATGCTTAATCTCCCCAAAACTTAGTTTCCCCAGAGGTAAAATGATACTCAGATCATACACCTCTAAGGGCTGTTGTGAAGGCTTTGTGCACCTCCAAATGCTATAGAAATGTGATCAATCATTATCACAGAGAGATCGCTGTATTTGCAGTTAGAGGACCCAAGGCAGATATCTTGGTTTTACCAGCTATTGTGACTTTAGGTAAGTCACGATCTATGTGACAAGTCTGAGCTTCAGTCTCATTATATGTAGAAGGGTAATGCCTGTGACACATACCTCAAAGGATTATTGTGGGGCACAAAAGAAATATTTATATGAAATTAGTAGCTATGGGTCAGCTATTACTATCAGTTATTGGGCTGACTCAAAATAAGGTTGACCTGTATTGAAACATCATGAGAAGTTCTCAATGTGGCCACAAGGTGTCAGTATTGACAAGGGAGTTCCAGAGATTAGGTCCATGTAGGTCAGGCTTTCATGGGTCCCACAAGATCTTGGAACTCATATTTAGAAGAGACTTTAGAGACCATCCAGTAGAACTCCTTTATTTTAAATAAGAGTAAACCGAGGTCCGGAGAGGTTAAATGAAGGAAAATTCTGTGATTTCACAGGTTCATAGACTGTTTAAGCCGGAAGGTACCTTAGAAATCGTGTAGTCTAATCCTCCCATTTTGCAGATAAGAAAACTGAGGCTTGAGGATCTTTTTCTGGGTTCCTCCATGGGAAAGGGTAATGCTGGTGTGCTGGAAATGGATCCAGGATTCGGATTCCTTCCCCTCCCCCACACAAAGTACTTCCATTCCTGTACTGTTGTCTCCCTACACATTAAGACTGTAGGAGTAAACTATATAACTTTACTGGAGAATTCCCTGGTTTTCTCCACCCAGATGGCAAGATCCCCTTTTCCCAGAATCCTCTTGCGCCTGGATATGTATAAGGGACCTAGTGAAGGTGGCAGCTTTAGATACCCCAGACAAGAGGCTGCCCTTTGGGTGGCTGTCATCATTGTCTTGTACTGAAAACTTCCTGGAGTGAAGGAAATGTCTTCTTCTCTGCTCTTGGGACTGGGATCCAGAGGGCTGCTTTTTGAGGGGAGGGTTTGGGAACATGATTTTCAAATGGTATGGGGATGGAGGCTCAGGTTGGAGGCACTGTGAGGGCGAACATGAACTACAAACCACAATCAAACCACAAATCAAAAGCAAATTCAATCCTTGAGCACCCTAGGATCTGGGGAAGGATACAGAGGGAGAAAGACAGAGAGAGAGAGAGAGAGAGATAGAGAGAGAGAGAGAGAGAAATGGAATGTCTCTGTCTAATTCAATTCAATTCAAAAAACATTTAGACAGAGTCTGTACTGTGTGCTGGGCACTGCCCTGGATGCTGGGGCTACCAAGGCAAAATGAAATACTCTTGCCCTCCAGGAGCTTACCATCTACAAGGAGAGGGGGGAAATAGAAATGCATGAATGAGCATCTGGAAAATAGATACTAAATCTAGCATTTATTAAGTATTTACTATGATGCAGGCACTTGCTAAGGGCTGGGCATGCAAATAAAGGTCACTCCTGACATTCACATAGGGGAGGGGGGAAAGAAACTGTAAAGGGGAAGACAAAGGAGTCTGATGGTATCTATGTGGTGGAAGTGGAATGGAGGTTTGAGCCTCAGAGAGGTATGTCAAAAGCTGGCTCCTCAGAGCCATATGGAACAAACATAAAGGGCACATTTTGGGTGGGTAGGGGATGGGAGAATTTTAACAATCCCAAGCTGAAATGGTTATGAGGAACCTGAGGAAGTATGGATCAGGCAAAGCCCTTCTGCTCCTAGACCTTGGATCCAATAATTCCTGAGAAACAGTCCTCTGAGAACCTGGGAGTCAGGCCACTTGATCTCCCTTCCCAGTGTTCCAGACCCAGGTCATAGTCTCTGCAAGTTTGAGCCCCTGCTTCACGCTCAAGCTGGGACAAAGTCCCTCTGACTTGAAAGACCAAATGGCAAGGCATGGCATGATGCTGGGACCCTTAGATCTCGGGTTCAGATTCTGGCTCTGCATCATTTAGTGGCTATGTGACTTTGGACAAAGTTACATGACCTTTAAGGCTCTTGCTAACTCTAGATGCCATGACCCTTTCAGGCCTCATGGAGAAGAGTCCCTTATCCTCTGTTTCCTTATCTATAAAAATGAGAGAGGGATAGATGGTTGGGCCTGGAGCCAGGAAGCCTCATCTTCCCAAGTTCATATCCAGCCTCAGACGCTTACTAGCTGTGTGACCCTGGGCAAGTCACTTCACCCTGCTTGCCTCAGTTTCCTCATCTTAAAATGAGGATAATAGTACCTTTCTCTGCAGTTTTGGGGGATAAAATGAAATAATGTTTATAAAGTGCTCTGCAAATCTTAAAGCACTATATAAATGCTAACTGTTGTCATTATTACTACCTTGGAGAAGAGTCATACTCTTGCTTCATTTTCATCTTCTGTAAAAACAAGGACATTGCCTTAGATTGCTTATTTAATCAATTAATCTAAATATTTCTTGTGCATTTGCTATGTGCCATGTACTAGAGATACAATAAGGAAACAGTCTCTTCCCCCAGGGAGTTTAGATTCTATCAGGAAGACAATGGATATCTATCTACACACACACATACAACACACACACACATATACTAAATTAACACATAAATACAAGATTATTTTTGGGAGGAGGTATTAGCAACTGGGGTGAATCAGAAAAGTTTTCATGTAGAAGGTGATGCTTGAGCTGAGGCTTGAAAGAGAGGAAGAGGTGAGGAAAGAATACATTTTTGACATGGGAGATAGGCCAGCACAAAGGCTCATAGACTAGAGATGGAGGGTCATGGGGGAGGCACAAACCAAAATGGCAGAACCTGGATCTGGATTCTGGCTCCATAATTTGTTAGCCGGCTGACTTTGGGCAAATTACTTCAGCTCTCTGGGCCTCAATTTCCTTGCCTGTAAAAAAAAGGCATTGGGATATATACATACATACATATATATATACATATATATATATATATATATATATATATATAAATAGTTTCATTTTCTCCCCCAAAACTGCAGAGAAAGATGCTATTATCCTTATTTTTAGATGAGGAAACTGAGGCAAGCAGGGTGAAGTGACTTGCCTAGGATCACACAACTAGTAAGTGTCTGAGGCTGGATTTGAACTCAGTTCTTCCTGACTCCAGGCCCATCCCCCATAGAATTTTACAGCTGGCAAAGACCCTAAAAATCTTCTAGTCTAACTCTATCCCCTCATTTTTATTGTTTTTGAGTGTATATATGTATATATGTACACACATATGTGTATATATGCATATGCATACACACATGGACATATGTATACCTAGCTACCTACCTACCTACCAACCTACCTACCTACATACCTATATATAGCTCGTCAGAGCTTGGCTTCATCTTTCAATCCTATGATTCTGTCTCTGCCTCAGAGAGGATATTGTCATCCCTGCCCGCCCCCTGCTGGCTGAAAAGAATATTGCCGAACAAAGACAATCCAATTTGTATCAACCATTGAAAGATGATTTAGTATTTTTTTCTTCTGTAAATTAAGCCTAATCTTGTGTTGACTCTGCTGTACGGGGAGAATAATGAATACAATTAAGATGTGATCTTGCTCATTCTCTTTGAACAAAAGACAGTTAATTGTCAGAAGTGTTATTGTAGCGAGGGAGTTGTCTACAGAAAACCCTGGGGTCTGAGATAGGTTCCCGTGTGTGTGTGTGTGTGTGTGTGTGTGTGTGTGATAGTCTTTCTTCTGCCAGATTCTCCATGACCCTATAAAAAGTCCAGTCAATAAGTATTTATGAAGCACCTATGAAGTGCCAGTAAGCAGTATGAAAAAAAAAAGCTGCCCCCTCCTCAGAAAATTGTACCTACTCCCAAAGAGTTTGCAGTCTAACGGACCCCTTTATGCACCACTGTTAGCTGCAATCCAGCTGGACTGATGATTGATGAAGGAGTCGGATGAATCTTTGGTATCGCTTCCTTTACCTGGGGTGGTATTTTCTCAACCTCTCTTGAGATGTTTGCAGGTGTTTTTTTTTTTTTTCTGGTTAACCTTCATTTAAAAAAATTCTTTTGTTGGTGTTCTTTAAAGAACATCCCTATCATTTCTCAATGACTCTCCCCTCCCTCTACAATTTTACTGGACTTTAATACGTACAATTAAGCCAAGCAAACGCCTATAGTCAGTCTACCACCATCCTGTTAAGAGGCAGGAGCCATGAGAAGGAAAAGGGGAAAGCTTCCAGATTCTGAACCCTTTGGGAAAGGAGGAAGTGACTCAGTGGCAGACTGGAGCCGGCTCAAACTAGCTTGGGAAAGAGGAGTGTTAAATTTGCAGTGTGAGCATTCACCTCAGAAATTGGCATCTAACAAATCAAGATTTGATTTAATGTTTTGTTGATTGTCAGGACTTAGGAAAGTGGAGGAGAAGGTGTTGTAATTCGGATTGAATTTAAAAATGAGTCTTGGAGGCAGCTAGGTGGACAAGTGGATACAGCAGGAGAACCTGAGTTCAAATTCAGCTTCAGACACTTACTAGCTGTGTGATCCTGGGCAAGTCACTTCACCGTTTTTGCCTCCAAAAAAGTAAGTCTCGGGAATGTTTTTTAATTACTAGTTAAACCACTAACAACATACTCCTGTAGTGATGTCTCCCAGGGAGAATCACAACCATGAAAGGCAATGTTAGAGCTGGAAGAGACTTCTCCATACCTTCATTTTTGCAGATGGGGAAACTGAGACCCTCAGTAGTGAAGTAGCATGGCCTCAGGCTCAATGCTAAAAAGTGCTAGGAGTAAGATTTGTCCTCAGGTTTTCTGGCTTTAAAGTCCACCATGCTTTCCACCTGGAAAGTGCTACTTCTCTTAGATGAGCTCCAAGGTCCCTTCCAACTTTGAAAATGCTTCCTCTGGCTGTCAGCTCCTCCAAGGTCAATCTGGATAGGGAATTCAGTCTTCAAATCTAACATTTTGTATCCATGTGGGTAACTCCCTCCATCTAGGGACATCAGCAACTCAGCTGCTTCTTATCATCTTAGAGTTATCTGAGAACACTGAAAGGTATAGAGACCTATCTAGGGTCACATGGCTTGAACTCAGGCTTTTCAGTCTGGGAGGCCTTCCCTCTGTCCATTGTGTGTTCTAAGTCCGGGAATAGTCACAGGAATTGGACCTGTAAGAAGCTCTTCAGATCAGTGAGTTCAACCCTTTCATTTTCTTTCTTTTTTTTTTTTAAAATTATTTATTTTTTTTGGAGGGGGGGGAAGGCAGGGCAATTGGGGTTAAGTGACTTGCCCAAGGTCACACAGCCAGTAAGTGTCAAGTGTCTGAGGCCAGATTTGAACTCAGGTCCCCCTGACTCCAGGGCCAGTGCTCCACTCACTGTGCCACCTAGCTGCCCCCTTTCTTTTTATAACATTTAATTTTAATTTTAGTTTTTCTTGATGACATGTAAACAATAATTTTAACATTCTTTTTTTTTTTAATTTTGACTTCCATGTTCTTTCCCTCCTTCCCTCCCCTTCCTCCTCCTTGAGAAGGCAAGCAATTTGAGGTAGATTCCATACTAGCCACATTGCAAAGGAAAATGTAGATAAAAAAAACCCCAATGACCCCAAGAATAACAAAGAAAGTTTAATTGCTTCAAATTGCATCCGAACTCCATCAGTTTTTTCACTGGAGGTGGATAGCATTTGGTTTCCTCATGAGTCCTTTGGAATTGGCTTGAATCATTGTATTGCTGAGAATAGCTAAGCCATTCACAGTTGATCATTATATAATATTACTATGTTCTTCTGGTTCTACTCACTTCACTTCGCATCAGTTCATGTAAGTCTTCCCAGGTTTTTCTGAAAGCATACTGCTCATCATTTCTTATATTGCAATAGTATTCCATCACAATCATGTACCACGACTTGTTCAGCCATTCCCAAATTGATGGGCATCTCCTACATTTCCAGTTCTTTGCTACCACAAAAAGAGCTGCTATAAATATTTTTGTACATATAGGTCCTTTTCATTTTTCTTTGATCTATTTGGGCTATAGAACTAGCAGTGGTATTGCTGGATCAAAAGGTACGTACAGCTTTACATCCCCTTGGCCATAGTTCTAAGTTGCTCCCCAGAATGGTTGGACAACTCCACCAGCAGTGCATTAGCATCCCTATTTTTCCACATCCCCTTCAACATTTGTCATTTTCCTTTTCTGTCATATTAGTCAATCTGATATGTGTGAGGTAGTATCTCAGAGTTGTTTTAATTTACATTTCTCTAATTCATAGTGATTTAGAGAATTTTTATATGACTATAGTTAGCTTTGATTTCTTCTTCTGAAACCTGCCTGTTCATATTCTTTGACCATTTTTCAGTTGAGGAATGATTCATATTCTTAAAAAATTGACTCAGTTCTCTATATATTTGAGAAATGTGGCCTTTATCAGAGAAACTTGCTATAAAAATTTCCTCCCAGTTTCCTGCTTTCCTTCTAATCTTGGCTGCATTGGTTTTATTTGTGCAAAACCTTTTTTTGATATGATGTAATCAAAATCATCCATTTCATGTCCCGTAATGCTCTCTCTATCTCTTTCTGGTCATAAATTCTTCCCTTATCCGTACATCTGACAAGTAAAATATTCTATACTCCCTTAGTTTGCTCATGCTATTACTTATTATGTCTAAATCACATACCCATTTTGACCTTATCTTGGTACACAGAGTGAGATGTTGGCTTATATCTATTTTTTTTTTTTGTCAAACTGCTTTCTGGATTTCCCAGAAATTTTTGTCAAACAGTGATTTCTTGTCCTAAAATCTTGGATCTTTGGGTTTGTCAAACACTACATTACTATGGTCATTTACTGCTGTGTATCGTGCACCTAACCTATTCCATTGATCCACAACTCAGCTAGTACCAGATAGTTTTAATGATTATTGCTTTATAATACAGTTTGAGACCTGGCATTGGGATGCCACTTCCTTTACACTTTTTATTGATTGCTTCGATATTCTTCAATTAACAAGTATTGATTAAGGACCTAATATGTGCCAGGCCCAGTGTTAGGTGTTAAGAGAATAAAGGCAGTTGTGGCCCTCAAGGATCTCACATTCTACTAAAGGGAGACAAAACATATAGTGGAGTGGTGGCCAATAAAGGAAGTTTATTCTGGACAGTCATAGGAATGGTGAATGGAGACATTGTCCCACCATTTCCAGGGTCAATAGTAGAATTAATTTTTCATTATTGCTCCCAAGGACAAGATCTATTGGAGATGGGGGATGTAGAGAGAATGATATGTGTATGGGGGCAGGACAGATGGCAAGATATCTACGCATGGTAGGCCCTGGTATCTTGCCGGATGGGGATGGAACTGGGGCTCAGAGAGAATTTAAATGACTAAAGATTTTGGTTAGATATAAAGATCAATGAGCCAACAAGTGTGTTTTGAGCATCTACTATGGAACATGTAAATGTTGATGAAACAGGTACAAAAGATAACTACTACCTTGTTAGTCTTTGCCTAGGGATTGCTTTGTTTATTGGTGCATGGCACGTCGTGATATGCTTGTCGATGGATTAATTGGCTGATTGGACTTTGGAAAAAGAGATCAGGGAAAGGGAGGGAGTCAGATCTAAGATCTGTGCCTCATAATTATCTGGGAAGGAGCAGACAGAGGAAACCCACTCCCAGCTGCCCTGCATGAAGCAGTGCTAGTTTTATCTGGAGGCTGGGGGATGAGGGAGAACTCCGTGGAGGGCCAATGCCTTCTTGGGATTGGATAATGGGCTGATGGCAGAGGTGCACCTAAGCATATAGACCGAGGTCTTGGCAGCAGCTGATAAGGGTGATTCACACTGAAGCAGGCCGTGGGCAAAATGCATTCTTCAAGGTTTTTTTTTAAAAAAGAAATATGTCTAGGTCTGGGAGGGGCCAGGAGTTTCTCCTAGGATCTTCAGGTTTTCTTCTCTTCAGTGCTTTTCCTAGTGCCAGAGTAATCTTGCTCATATACCTGGTTATATAATGATAATTACAACGATGACCCACTTTTACAGGATGCTTTCTGCCTTACGACATGCTTTGTTGACAGCTGCCTTATGAGGCAAGAGGTACGAGTGTTATTATTTCCATATTATGCGTAAAGAAAGAGAAGCATCCAGAAGCTGAGTGGCTTGTTGAAGATCCCATAATTACTAAGGATCAGAATCGGGAATTGAACACAGGTCTTATCACCTCTGGTCAAAAATTCCAGTAGCTCCCCATTGTCCAGCCAATAAAGTTCACGTGCCCCTGTCTGGTCTCCAAGGTCCTCCCCAGTGGGGCACTGGCCCACATTTCCAGATATATTTGACGTTGCTCCTCTCCATGTCCTGTGCACCTCAGCCAAACCCATGGGTGGTCTCCTCCACTAGAATGTGAGATGCCTGAGAGCAAGGACTGTCTTCTTTTTCTATCTAAATCCCAGGGCTTAGCACAATGCTTGGCATATAGTAAATGCTTTTTATTCACTCATTCATTCATTTGTTTGTTCGTTTGTTCATTCATTCGCTCATTCATTCATTCATCCATTCCTCTCTCTCACATTTCCTCCCTCTGTCCACAGAGTCTAGAGTGAGAGTAGTGGGAGCTTTGAGGTCACCTAATCACCCCAAATAGAGGGAGGCCAGAAGGAACCAGAAATGGTCTATTTGGAAAGAACGCTTTCTCCTTCCTTCCCTCGGAGGGTAGATTCCAAATGCCTGTCCTTTCCCTAAAAGACAAAGATGACTTTAACAACAACTAAGGGGGAAAAAACGGAGGTAGGAAGACGAGAAAGTGATTTTCTCGCCTGGCATTTCTAGGGAATTAAATCTTGTTTTTCGTCACTGGCAAGTGGAATAATCCAATATATTAAAGTTAATGTGGCCCACGTATTTATTGTGGTGCATTTGACCTAATAGAGTTTTATTCCTGCATTAAGAGTAAGACTGTCAAGGGAGGGATGCAAACACTCCGCCACTCCCCCCCCCCCCGATCAATTACTCCCCTCACCAACACTGGAAAAATGAATTATTCTCTGAAAAGCAGGCTCCACACCCGATGAATTCTGCACTGCAGATCTGGCAAGCTACATCAAATTGGATTTGGTTTCCAAGCAACATTTAAAACTAGGAGGAAAGTGTGTTGGGGGGGTGGTGGTACTGAATAGTTCAGTGAAGATTAATGGGTCTTCTGTCATCCTCACTGCCCTCTGCCTTAGGGCTCAAGCTGTCTGTGACAGCTCAAGGACCAGGTGCACTTTATCAAATTGCATGTTGGGAGACATCAAGGAGGAGGCTGGAGACCCCCTAAACCTGTCCCCCTCACCCCTTGGTAACGATTTTCCTTTTGACAAGATGGTTGGCATTATTATGGAAAGAATGATAACCCAGGAGGGGTCCTGAGAGGGGTGCTTCCCAAACATTCCAAAGGGAGGTAGAAGGAAGGATTGTCTAGTATGAGGCGGGATGGTGGTTTACTGAGGGAGAAACAAAGGCAGGGCTAGTTCTAATCACTCCTTTAATCTTGGAAAATTATCCCATACTTCTAGTCTTGCATTTCCTCATATGTAAATTGAAAAGGTTGGAGCAAATGGTCTCTAACATCCTTCCTAGTACTGACATTTTGTGTTCTAAGGGCCCTCCCAGTTTTGACATTCTGTGTTCTAAGGGCCCTCCCAGCTTTGACATTCTATGTTCTAAGGGGCCTCCCAGCTTTGACATTCTATGTTCTAAGGGTCCTTCCAGTTCCAATGTTCTGGGTTCTAAGGGCCTTCCTAGCTCTGATATTCTCTGTTCTAAGGCCCTCCCAGCTCTGACATCCTGTGTTTTGAGCTTCCTCTCATCTCTGACATTCTCTGTTCTAAGGTCCCTCCCAGCTCTGACAGTCTGTGTTCTAAGAGTCCTCCTGTTTCTCTTGTTATATATATTCTAAGAGCAGTGGTAGGATTCAGCCAGTTTGCACTGGTTCAATAGAAACGGTACCTAATTTTAGGTTGAGTTAGGGGAACCAGTTGTTAGCAGGGCTGGGGCCTGCACCCTGCCAGGTCAGCTGTGGCCGTGCCTCTGCTCAGTTCCATGGAGAACTGGTTGTTAATTCATTTGAATCCTACCACTGTCTAAGGGCCCTCCCAGCTCTGACATTCTCTGTTCTCATATCATATATTCTAAGGGCCCTCTCAGATTGGACGGTCTATGATTATCATTGTTGGAAACCAGGCTAGAATCAGGCCTCCTTATTCCCTGTGGACCCTTTTTTCTCTGGCTAGCACTGTATGTATCATGAGAACCTCTTTCTCGGAAATGGACATGAATGGGTCCAGGAACATGGAGCTCTAACTCTTCAAAGGAGAATTCTCTTTATCATTCCCCTTGTCTCCCTTAGCACCCAGGTGAATGGAAGTGGCTCAAAAGCCATGCTTCCATCTTGCCACAGCTGGATCACTTGCCTGGGGCTGAGTTCTGCTTCACCCCGTTTTGAGGATATTTTCGCCCCCTATCCCCGGAACTCCAGAACCTCTCTACCCTTTTTAAGGATCTAGTTTTCCTGACATCCGCTTCCCTCTCCCTTTTGCTGGCCTCCTTCCAGGGCTAAGCCCAAGGCAAGTGGTCCTAGCCTCCCTTTCCCCCATGAATAATTCTCACTGATCCGTGGAGTAGTCTTGGGTCCCTGGAGACTGGAGCCAAGTCTTTGCCCTGTGAAAATCTTGGAGCCCTGATTACTGTTCATTTCCTAATGATGTCAGGAAGGAAAGAAAACCAACCAGAGATGTCCCTGATTTTAGCTGAAAATCTTCCCCTTGGATTTGAGGGGATTTTTATTTTATTTTTTTCCTTTTTGGTTTTTTTTTTTTTAGTTTTAATGAGCTAGGGCACAAAGATGTGGAGCCACAGCTTGGATTTTTGCTGGCTCGCGGTCAAGCTTTTGGAGACTTTTGGTGGTGTTTGCAAGGGACTGGGCCCGGTAAAGGTTATCGCTCAGGCTGTCAGAAAGTATTAGGTAGGGTAGCAAGCGCTTGTCAAATTATTTAAGACTTTTGCAGATCCTATGACTGGAAACGATTCTCATTATGCTGTATCTCTTATCCCTGGTAGAATTTCACTGTGTGTAGTAATAAGGATGATGATGATGGTGATGATGGTGATGATAGCTGGCATTTTATAGCATTTCAAGGTTTGCAAAGGATTTGGTTTTCATCTTTACAACCACTTTGGGAGGTAGGTGCTATTATTATCCCCATTTTACAGATGAGGAAACTGAGGCAGGCAGAGAGCTTAAATGCCTTGTCCAGGGTCACACAGCAATTAAGTATCTGAGGTAAAATTTGAACTTGGGTCTTCCAGACTCCAGGTCCCGTGCTCTATCCAACCAGCGAGCTGCCTCTAGAAAGAGCACTGGACTTAGAGTCAATCTGGGTTTGATATTCAGCCCTTTCACTTTGTGGCAGTGCACAAGACCTCCTGGCTCAGGTTCATCTTGTGTTAAACCATCAGTTGGGGCTTGAGGAGCTTGAGGTCTTGGTCTGTCACTTCTCTGGCCCCCAACTTTCCTATCCCTTTGGTCTTAGGAGTTCAGCCCAGAGTCTAACCCAGATTATCTCCTGCTAAAGTGGAGGCTTGATGATGTCTCTCCAGGGGTAGTTGCAACAGGAAGAGATCTGGGACCAGAGGACCGAGATTCTAAGCCTGCTCTTACTACTTACAATCTCGTAACCTTGGCATCTGCCCTTTTTCTGGCCTCAGTTTCCTCATCTATAAAATGAGACTAGATGGCCTTCAGGCCCCTTCCAGCTCTAAATCTCAAGTCCTGTGCAAAAGACTGGTTCTCTTGACAGACCAGAAGGCTCTGAATGAAAGGAGAATATTTATGTCCCACAAGGAATGTTCTTTTTTTCAGGTGCCCCATTAACTTGACCTTCAGGCTCACATTGCCCAAATGGGGGCAAACTGGGCATCACACTGAGGGTGAGGGGGGCTTTCAATACATTTAGAATTGGTTGGGTTGACCCCTTAGTATTGATGAGACCTGTGCTCCAGGGGTGGGAGGGCCCTACCTGGTTGAGTCTCTCCTAGGGGGAAGGAGCAGGTGAGAACAGGAAGGAAGCAGCTGGGAACCAAATACTGATCAGCAAACCAATCAATGCACATTTATGAAATTCCTATTAGGTGCCAGATGCTGGGGATTCCAGTGCAAAAGCGAAAAGACCTTCATTCCATTAACATTCTTAGGGTAGAGGCTATATCCTTATCCCCTGTGGACCCCTTGGGCTCTGTCTATGGGCAAAGTCTTCCAAGAGATTCTTTTCCTGTTGGGGTTCAGGCCTCCACTGGTTCAATGGGACCTATCTCTTGAGGATCAATACTTTGCTCTTCTGGGCCCTGACAGCCCTGTGGGATTTCAACAAGGATCGTTGGTTTGGAGGGGGGATGGGCCCCTGAGTGGGGCCTTGCCAAGGCAGCCCCCATATGGCTTTCAGGAAATGCAGCTTCTCAGTTTGGTTCTGGGGAACAGGAGGGACTGGACAGAACAAACAGACCAGGACAGATAGAGGAGGGGGCCCAATATCCACCTTAGTAGTTTTGTAGTCCAACTGGTGTCTGAAGAAGACTCCATCTATAACATCCTTAACAAATGGTCATCCAGGCTTGACTTAAGAATCTCTAGTGAAAAGAAGGAGGCAGCCCATTCCATTGCCCTCAGGACTTCCCCTCCAGGGCCCAAGAGAACAAGTCTTAGGATCGTGGGATCATAGAGAGGCCTAGAGCTGGAAAGTGCTTTAGAAGTGATCTAGTCTTCCTGCCTCTTTTGGACATATGAGGAAACCGATGTCCAGAGAGGATGCACCCAACATAACATAGGTAAGGAATGACAGAACCATGGATGTGTCTAACCAATCCCAGATTCTTTCTACCACCCCTAATCCTTCTCCCATACAACAGGCCTTCACACTTTCTGAAACAGCTACTGCACCCTCCCCAAGCCTTCTCTTCTACAGATTCGAGCTGCCCAGTTCTTTCAACTGATCCTCTCCTCTCATCACCCCGATTGCCCTTACTTACATAAGAGTTCCAGCTTGTCAACGTCCTTCCTAAATTGTGACCCCCCAGAAAGGAACCCAGCATTCAAAGCATAGCTTGAACAAAGTAGAGTGTGTTAAGAATATTGCCTCCCTTCTCCAAGGGACACTAGGCTTCTTTTTATGAGGCCTAAGATTAATTTAGTTACTAGAGAACCTAGAACATAAGAACAATGACACAGAGCTCATTTGGAAAGGAATGAAGAGATGGAAGAGCCGAGATGGGGACAATTGGGTCACAAGATCTTCGTTTTGGAGTTGGAAGGGCTCTCAGAGACCATCTAGTACAACTTTATTAACAAGGAACCTGAGGCCAAAGAAGGGTAAGTCACTGACCCAAGGTCACACAGAGATGGGATTTGGTACCATGGTGCCTCCCAATATTGAAAAGCTTGAAATAAGAGTAGGTCCTGGGCCAGTGGCAGTGTGCAGTCCAGATCTTAGGGGTTGTGCAGTAGTGGGATGTGGCATGTTTGAGAGGAAGGATGGATTCAGATCATGCAGAACTGGGTTCAAATCCTAGCTCTGACACTCTCTGTGGGATCATGGGAATAGCAACATAGCATGCCAAGTCTCAATTTCTGTATTAGTGGAATACTTGCACAATCTTCCCCAAAGGGTTGTGAGAGGAGTGGTTTATCCACACTAAGGTGCTATATTAGATGTGGTCTTCTGCCCAAGACAACTGGTAGGGTTCACTAGGGCCCCCTAGGGGAAGGGACGTTCATTTCAGGGAGAGCAGAGTGGCGTGGCTCTCCACTGGCTCCAGCTTCCTCCTTCAGCCCTAGCCTTGCTCTCCATCTCACCTCTGCTTGCCTTCCTCCCCTCTAGACACCTTCTTGGGCTCCCATTAAGTCCATGGGCTCTGCAGCTTCTGTGATTCATTCCCAGCCCAGAGACCGCTGCTCTGGGGGAAAAAATTGGGTCTGAGGAAGGAAGGAGAAAGAGATAGAAATGTTTCCCTACAGCAGTTTGGAAGAGTTGTGTGTCAAACACTTTCTGGAGTGTTTTCTCTTCCATGTCTGGTGTTCTGGTTTTTGAAAGACTAGAAGTTGCCCCAGGGCAGAGGGGCTGTCTGATACCTTTTTTTTATTCCTGAAACACTCAGTAGGTAACAGCTACCCTAAGGATGATGAACCAAGGCTGAAGACAGTGTAATGGTAATAGAATAGGAAGATCTTCCCCATTTATTAATAGGCATATGTGACCACATGTGTTCAAACAAGGATGTCTTACTACTTTAAGCTCCGGCCCAGCTGTGATACATCCTGAGTCACACAGAGCCTATTGGGAGTGGGGCTTGCCTAAGGAGGAGCTTGCTTAGGGGAGGCTTGCTTGTAGGAAGGCTTTCACACCTTTTGGTAATTAGGCATTGAGTCATGAGGGCTGTGATGCCTTCTGGCTCTGAGCCTATTAGCCAAAAGTGTATATATACTTTCAGGTTGGCATTTTGCTTTGGGTGTTCACTTACCGAGAAGGACCTTATGATTTCCTGGTCAAGACTCTGAGTAGCTGTATGTTCAAACCCCACCCCCCACCCGACAGCTCAGATGTAAAAGCTCTCTCGATCCAGTGGTATATGTAAAGTGTATAGCAATATTGCTTTGATTCGGGCAGTCAGAGCCCTGTCTGTTGGTCTCTATGTTAATTTATCTGCTTGTATTTTCTCTGACATTCAGGGTGCTGACTTTTCCCCTGAACTAGTGAATATAATTAAAGAAGATTGTTGACCCCTTTAAAAGCTGTTTTTCCTTTAAAAGCAGATTAAAGAACCTGTGCTAGGGGGCCATCCTGGGTGTGCTAGGGTGCTTGCTGCTACAGATGGGAGCAGACAAAGATCTGAGACCTACTAGGGTTTTAACACTGGAAGCACAAGGTACAAATCCATTGCATCTACTGGAGTGAGAATTAAAAAAATTGTTTATAATTTTACTATTATTTCCTATAATTTCTCCTATCTGTGTAAATGCTTTTTAAACACAAATAATTACAAGTCAATACTGTGATTTTTTATTTCAAATAAAAATTTACACTTCATTATTTCTGTTTTCTTTAACTTGTGATTTTTTTTTAAAAAAGCAACTGTCAATTGACATAGGCTGGTCCTTCAAGGTATTCTTGAATTCTGATCCTTCTAGCTGATAGGCTCTGGGGGCAGGGCTCTGGGTTAGCCGAGTTTTCCAGAAAGAAGACACCATCTTATTTTTTTCTGGGGGTCTCATCACTTCAATGGGTCCCTGAGAATGCCAAGAACCCATGTTTATTTGGGATGGGTCCCCACATATAGTGTGTGCTCTGGCACTACTATTCCAAGTCCCACTGGCACCAACAGGTTGGATCCCCAGAGGATGAGTTGTATGTCCCACCAGGACTCCATGGGTAACTCTGAGGGGTTAGTTATAATTTTCTAATGAAAGCCCCCAATGGTAGATTTCCTCTCCCTGATTGTTAGGTTTTAGAAAGAAATATTTGCCAAGGATAATAAGAACAGGGGGTGAAAAATGTTTTACCCAAAGACTTGAGTTTATACAGAGTTCGGAGGAAAGGAGTCACTCGCTACTCCTGGAAATCCTTTTGCTGGAGCCTTCAAGACATTTCCTTTGGATGTGATATAACTTTGGTCCTGAGCTTTTTGCTCAGCCTCCAATCTGCCTTCCCTCAGCCTATCCAGTGCTGCCCATCAACCTTTGCTATCTTAGGAATACTGCCAGGACCACAGTGAAAAAGTCCAACTGCTCAAGCCCTCTGAAGTTCCTGAGAACCTCCTCTGGCCCACAGCGGCAAGGAGAAGAGACTGAGAACAAGGACGAGGCTGGGGCTTTTCCTCTCCCCAAGCAATTTCTTCTTAGGAGCTTGTCTCTCCTCTCTACTCTACATTGAGATCTCTAGTTTCTAAACTGGCTTGCTCTTCTATAGACAATGTACAGGATGAGACCAAATTTCTTCAACTAATCTGAATACGCTTCCTGTTCAACTTGAATCCTGTTCATCCAACAGCTTTTAAAAATGTATCAGGACCATTTAGTCCAAAGTTCATGATGGAATCCATAAAGATGGGGTTCTCTTCTGGTTAAAGTCTCATGGGTAGTAGATTGACACTTAGTTCAAGTGGAGTAAGCCACTTTGATGGATTGAACCAATGACAACCCTCCTCTTATATTTGCAGGTTGTCTCCCACATTAGAATGGTAATCTCTTGAGGGCAGGGACTGTTTTTGCCTTTCTTTGTATCCCAGGTGCTCGACATAGTGCCTGGCACATAGTAGGTTTCGATCAATCAATAAACATTTAATATAATATAATATTTAATTTAATATAATAATAAGCATCAAGCATGTGTTATATTCCAGGCACTTTGCTGAGCACCCAAGATACAAAGCAAGATAAAAACAAATCCCATCCTATATGAATACTTGGCGGCTGATTCACCAACTGGTCCACACTGGGAGATTCCTTCCATGATGAAATCAAAGACTGCATGTATTGGGTGAGTGTGACTTCATGGTTCCTAGAGTCCTGGATTCCCTTCTCTGCTCTTCTGGGAGGCTCTCCTCCCTCCCCACTTCCTCCCCCCGGCTCTTGGTCGAAGTGAAGGAGGGGGGGAGAGGTGGGAGCGCATCGACAGTTTTCTTCAAACAACACTTAAGAACAGAGCAGAGCTGATAGCTAAATTAGACCCGCTGAGCAGGCCTGTTTAATTGAAAATGCCATCTGTAATTTAAATGTCAGAATGGGGATGGCGATTAAAGCCTGCCTTGATTACCAGACCTCCTTTCGTAGCTTCAAAACACCAAAAAAAGTCCTGCAAATGGACCATGGAACACAGCACTATTGAGCAATTCGTAGATCCCAGGGGTCTCTCCCCTGAAGAGCTCCCGCTCTGGGATGTGGCCACGGAGGCAAGGGGAGGGGGTGCTCTCTCTGGCTGCTGATGCAGCCCAGAGACTCTGCCTTTCCCAGTGCCTAGCCGGGCCAAGTCCTAAAGAAGGATCTCTGTGTGCATAGGTCATTGGCGGATGGGTCTCAGGAGGGGGGAGACAGAGGACCAGAACAGAGGTATTATTGGGCATACATTTTAACCGACTCCCTCCATGGAGTATTGGATTCCAGGTTGTGGTTGTGTGTGGTTGTGGTTTGTCCTTCGTTCTCTAAGAGGACCATGACATCAGGAAGATGATGCCATGACTTACAGGTGAATTGGATTTAAGTGAGGCAGGGCTGTGCAAAGTCACTGGCCTCACTTTTTCCTCCAGAGCCATGTAGGTCTGGTGGGCAGATATCAATCAGGACAACTGGAGATGGCCCCAGACCATAGGATTAGAGATCTAAAATTGGAACTGGCTCCTTTGACAGATGAGGAAACTGAGGCATAAAGAATTTAAGGGACTTGTCCAAGGTTGCACAGATAGCAAGTAGGAAAACAATAATTTGACTTCAAATTTAGCATTCTGGCCATGCCATCCCAGGAAGACTGACTTCTCTTTATTATCTTCTGGCTCTCTCTATAGCAAACCTAATCTTTTAGAAAAGGCAACATAGTATAGTGGGATAAAAATTGTGTTTGAAGTCTTAAAGGTCAGAAGAACCCTGGCTCTGCCACCAACAGGATGTATGTCCGGGGGGAAGTCACATTACCTATCTTTCTGGGTCCCGGTTTCCTCATCTGTAAATAAGGGGTTCTAACTAGACAGACTCTCGGATCCCTTCCACCTCTGAAGCCTCCCTCCTCCCTCAGACTGTTGATGTTTGAACCTGTTTTCAGCCCAAATGACTCCTTTCCTATAGCTTTTCTTTTCTTCTAAAATTTACTATCTTTTGTTTTTATATCATTTTCATTTCCAAGCATCCTTTTTCCTTCCCCAGAAAGTGGTCCCCTGTGACCAAAAACTAAAAAAAAAGATTTGAAAAAGCATTTTGGCTTTTAAAATCTGAATCTGGCAGTGTGTGCAATGTTGCATACCCATAGTCCCCCACCCTGCAAAGAAGGGAGGGACATATATTTTTTCCTTCTTTTCCAAGGTTGACCATTATAATTACACAGCACTCTTAGCCAAATTACTCCAGAGGAGGGATCTTGCTCATATTTTGAAAGCCCAGAGTCCTGTACTCTGCACATGGCCAAACTTGTTAAACTTATCTATGTTCCTTTGATTTCTCCTCCTGTGTGTTGAATCCACGTCACCTTCGTCTTTTCCCCTCCTCCAACACCATCCACATTCTATTTTCCAATGCATTTGGATGCCAGTAGCTATGTCTTCAGGATGCGGAGAGGGGTGCCCTCTCTGAACTGCTTTTGTTTGTGGGACTTCCCTAGGGGGTGTGGAGGCATTGCTCAGTCTATCATGGCCTTCTCTGAGCCCCAGTGACATGCCACAACCCGACCTGCCCCATTTCGTGCCCTCAGCCCTTCCCATTGTGACCCCTGAGCTGTGCAGAAGAAAACAGAGGCAACTTCACTCCTCATTAGAGAGGATTCCATCTTCTAGGGTCATTGCTACTTGTATGTTCTCAGCTTGTTAGAGAAAAACAACTATCTGCTTTAATATTGATTTGCATAATTCGGGTCTAATTAGGTTAGGCCTCTCTAGAGTGGCAGAGAGAAGGCTGGCTCCTCTCCCTCTTATTGACATTGCTGTGAACTTGGAGTTAGGATGGGCTTTCTCTCCCCGGAGACAGCAGCTCATATTTGAGGAGCTGGTTACAGTTAGCAA
>CM053622.1:809105099-809125760 GCA_028646595.1 Phalanger gymnotis | reverse complement strand
CCCTTCCCTTCCCTGCCCTTCCCTTCCCTTCCCTTCCCTTCCCTTCCCTTCCCTTCCCTTCCCTTCCCTTCCCTTCCCTTCCCTTCCCTTCCCTTCCCTTCCCTTCCCTTCCCTTCCCTTCCCTTCCCTTCCCTTCCTGTGGTTCCAGGCCTGTGGGACAGGCAAGACACACATGATAGAATGATAGCTCTCAAGTTGGAAGGCATTTTAGAGGCAATCAAATCCAACCCTCTCATTTTTACAGAAAGGTAAACTGTGACACAGAGCGATAGCAACGGCCAAGCAGCTAGTAAATGTCTCAGGCAAGGTTTAAACTCGGGCCCTTCTTTTCTTTATTTTCTTTTTGAGTGGGGAAGGCAGGGCAATTGGGGTTAAGTGACTTGCCCAAGGTCACACAGCTAGTAAGTGTGTCAAGTGTCTGAGGCAGGATTTGAACTCAGGGCCTCCTGACTCCAGGGCCGGTGCTCTACTCACTTCGCCTCCTAACTGCCCTTACCTGGACCTTTCTGACCCCAAGTCCAGTAATCTACCTACTTACTATACTGGTCTGCTCTATTCCAGGTAGTTAATAATAGTAAATAATAACTCCCCTATTTCTGTTGTGGGCACTGTTGTCTTACTAGTCACCCAGGTCACAGCCTGCAGTCAGCCCTTCCCTCCCTCTTCTCTCTGTGGATTGTTGCTGATTATATTTCCTTTTCTACTCACACAGTCAGTACCTGTCCTCCTGTAGACCTTTGCCTAGACTTCTGTAACCCTCTACTCCTAATGCATCGCCCTGCTTCTCCCCTTTCTAATCCACCATCCACAAACTGCCAATTTTATGTTCTCCAAAACACAGTTCTAACCGTGTCACTTGCCTGCTCCGGCTACCTATGGCCTCTAGGTGAAGTACAAGAGTGGCTCCCTGTCTGCCAGGCTGTTTTTCACTTTGCCACTTTAAGTGTTTTTTTTTTTTAATGTAAGCTCTTGTTATGAATGGAAGAAGCTGAAGAACTTGGATTCAGGATATCTGAGATCCAGTTCTGGATCTGTCTCCTATTCACCATGTGATTTGAGACAAGTCACTTGCCTTTTCCAGGCCTCAGTTTCTCTATCTGTAAAATGGGGGAGGAGACTTAGATGTTATCTTAGAGGCTTTTCAGCTCTGACATGCAATGATTTTACGATGCTCCAGCCTCTCTTAGCCCTCTCCCTGGACCCAAATCTTCCTTACGCTGTACTGCTTGCTAGCATTTTTATCCTTTGTATGTCTTTTGTGGTTGAAATCCCTAAAACAGCTGGCCCAGCCCTGCCTAATCTCCCTCCTCTTTTCTTTCTCCTCCTGACAATTACGTGCAACATTAAAACTGGCTCATGGACCAAGTTATTACCACCCAAGAATAATCACCGCCTCTGCTACAAGAAACTAATTAACAGTATGCAATGAAGGAAAAATAGATTCAATTAATTAGTGGTTTAATAAGAACCAGCCATTACTACAGGCTTGGCTAGGGAAGGAGAGTGGGGCTGATGGTGGCAGAGAGCTGGGGGAATGGAAGTCTCGACCACCCAGAATAGCCGCCGTTTCCTAGGTCTGCTTCAGTGTGGGAAGATAGTCCTGAAGGAAGGATCACAGGACGGAGCCAGGGACAGGGATTCAGTTTGGAGTCAGGAGACTGGCTTCCTGCCTTTTACTCCCTATAAGACCTTGAACAAGGCACTTGTCTCTCTTCTGGGTCTCAGTTTCCTCTGTAAAGCAAAGGGAGTGAACTAGATGTCTCTAAGATGCCTTCTAGCCTGCCTGCTTATGAATCTGTGCTGAGACCAAATTCAAAGATGATGAAATGGAGGAGTAGAGTGCAAAGTACTTGCCCACACTCACACAACTAGAAATCAATAGTTCTAGGACCAGGACTGGGGGTGTGCTGGTAAATGTTTAACAATCAGCCCTATGGGGGAGGAAAAGGTACATATAACATATCTTCACCATCATTTTCTTAAGTCTAGACAATCACCAATACAGTAAATCGAGGCTTTATTTACAGCATTTGCCAATTTCAAAGGTGTGTGCTTTGTGTGAGCTAAATGTTCATGTTAAAAATTTAACTATCATTTTATACCAACTGGTTCGAGCTGCCTCCAGCATACCCCTGACAAGGACACACATTTGCAGTAGAAAGAACATTGGATATATATTTTGAATCTTCTCTTATGTTCTGCTGTGCACATGATGTGCTTTTTTTCTTTTCTTATTTCGTATTTAAGTTTCAGTATTTAAGTTTATAATATGTTTCTTTTTTTGTTCTTATTGTGTATTTGTTTTAGTATTTAAGTATAAAAAAAGGAAAGAACATCGGACTTAGAATCAGAGCATCTATGTTCAAATCCCGTCTCAAAAAAGAGACATCTTGTTGAACTTTGGCAAGACACTTTCTGTGAACCTGTTTCCCTTTCTGTAAAATGAGGGAGCTGGACTGGGGTCAGTGGAAGCATAAAAGATCTGGAGTCAGAGGACTTGGAACCGAATCTTGGCACTGCCGCTTACTACCTGTATGACCGTGGGCAAATTATCATACTTTTCTGGCCTCCAGTTCTCTTATCTATAAAGAGAAGTTGTTGGATTAGATTTTAGGGTCCCTTGCAATTCTGCTGCTATGACCTTATGATTTCAGATGCCATTCAAACTCTCTCTCAGCTTTCAGTCCTATAACTGTAAGATGTCTAGAATACAACATTACTTAGTGCTGCTGTAAATATCAGTGATTTAGAGTTGGAAGGGGTCTCAGAGATCATCAAATCCAATCACCCCATTTTACAAAGACGGAAACTGAGACCATCGAGGTTAAGTGATTTACTGAACCTTACACAGATGGTGGATGGAGAGATTTGAACTCAGGTCCTATGACTATAGAAGCTGATCTTATGGAAATGCCCCCAATTGCCTCCATTGGGATGAGAGAATTCAGTCCAGTGATGGAAAGCTGCTGCCTGGTAGCCTCAGCTTGTTGAATAAGCTCTTCCTCCTCTCCTTGCCTTGAGAATGTTGCTTGAGCCTGGGCTTCCCCTGAAGCCTCTGAGACAGGGGCTTTTCCTGGGCATTGCAATTTATTCCTGTCAAAGGCTGCCACTGTGGTTCCACCGTCTTTCCAGCATGAGGCTGATAAGGCATTTATTGAATTTATGATTTTAATTTGTGTCTATTCTAATCCCATTATACTCACCTCTTTTGTCTGCACCTAGCTTGGTAAAGCTTTGCTATTGCAAAGTAAGGTTCTTGCCAATCTCCCCCAGGCCAGGCCAGGCCAGGCCAGGCCAGGCCAGGCCAGGGCCCTATTTTTATTTTCCAGAGGGAACTTAGTGATGTAGGCAGCCTTAAAGGGAAGGTATGCCCTCTGGGCTCCTCCTTTGAGAGAGGAGGGGGAAGGTTCCATCGATAGCAGCCACTGTTTATAGGGCATTGTTTGGGGATGGCAGCTGTGCCACCAAGAATAGAGCCGAGTGACCTCCGTGCTGACCCAGATAACAGCGGCTGAATGTGGAGAGACGAGATGGATATTAATGGAAAATCATTTATTAAGTGCTGGTGACATGTCAAGCATTGTGCAATGCATCACTATGGATACAAATATGAAAGTAAAGACATTCCTTGCCCTGCCCTAAATAAGTTTATGGTCTTTAAAAATTAAATCATAATTTTTTTCATTTAACAAGCATTTATTGTCTCTCCTTCTAACCTAAAAAAAAGAACATATAACCTTTGTAACAGATATGCATATTTGAGCAAAACAAATGCCCACATTAGCCATTCCCCAAAATGTATATCTCCTTTTCCATCTTGAGTCAGGAGGTGGGTAGAATACTCCCTCAGTGGTCCCCTAGAATCATCTGGTTGGTCACTACATTGATCAGAATTCTAAGTCTTTCAAAGTTTGTCTTTACAATGTTGTTATTATATAAATTGTTCTGAAGACTTACATGAACTGATGCAAACTAAAGTGAGCAGAACCAGGAAAACAGTGTACACAGTAGCAACAATATTGTATGATCGTTAACTGTGATGACTACGCTGTTCTCAGAAATACAAGATCCAAGACAATTCCAAAGGATTCATGATGAAAAATGCTATCCTCTTCCAGAGAAAGAACTAATGGAGTCTGACTGCAGATCAAAGTATATTATTTTTCACTTTATTTTTTGTGGGCTTTTTGGGCCTGTGTTTTCTTTCACAACATAATCAATATGGAAATTTTTTGCATGATGGCACATGTATAACCTGTATCAAATTGCTTACTGTCTCAGGGAGGGAGGGAGAGAATTTGGAACTCAAAATAAAAAAAAAATTAGTGTTAAAAATTGTTTCTACTTACAATTGGGAAAAGATAAAATACTATTAAAATAAATTGTTCTCCTGGTTCTTCTCACTTCACTCTGCATCAGGCATACAAGTCTTCACAGACTTTTCCTGAAACTGTCTCCTTCATTATTTCATACAGCACAATAGTATTTCATTAGTTTTCTAAACCATAATTTGTTCAGCCATTCACCAATTGATGGGTATCCCCATACTTTCTAGAGCTTACCTTGTAATAGAGTGAGACAACATGCACACTGGGGAGTGGTAGCAAGGGAGAGGTGTTTTGATTTAGAAAATGACAGAGATGACAAATGATGCTATACAGGAATAGATTGATACAGCCTTTCCAGGGATCTTAGTAGGCTTGATATAATTACAGTTTCAGAAGAGGAAAATGGAGGGAGAGAGTAAGAGAGCATGCCACAAGCCAGTGTTAAGAAGGTCAAAGAGTAGGATGAAGCCTTGCTGAGGTCTTCTAGATAGTTGGCCATTGGAGGCCTTCACCAATCAGTACAGCAGGGCCTTAGAGTGAAAGTTCCAAAAGTGAAAAGGTTAAACCCTTCCAACCATGAGAAAGAGATTTCACTTGATCAGAGGATGCCACATTCCTCTGTTTGGTAGGAGGCTGAGAAAACTGGTTGGATGTTACCCATTTGTCCAATGATGGAGCTTCTTGGGTTTTCTTGGAGGTAGTGTAGTGGAAAAAGTCCTGGGTTGTAATAAAGAGACCCAGTTTTTAGAAGCAGCTGGGTGACCCAGTGGATCAAAGGCTAAGCCTGGAGTCATAAAGACTTGAGTTCAAATTCAACCTCAAATACTCACTAGCCTCATGATCTTTGATAAGTCACTTAACCTCTGCCTCAGTTTCCCCAACTGTAACATGGGGATAATAATAGCACCTACATCCCAGGTTTATTGTGATGATCAAATGCATTAATACTTGTAAAGTGCTAAGCGTAGTACCTTCCATAGTAGGTGCTTAATAATTTTTTGTTTAATTCCTTTCAGTTCTGGCTCTCTCTGCTTCTAACCCTCAAAGGGCTGCTGTAAACATATGACAGAATAAAAGTGATGGTGGTCTGGAAAAGTTGAAGAGTTATACAGAATGGAAAGAGTCATCATGGGATAGATTTCTGAAGAGAAAAAGAAGCAAGCACTGAGGTTCACAGAGATGAACTGTTTCTCACTAAGTGAATGGTTGGATAGAATGTTGCACTTGGAGTGAGGAAGATTTGGGTTAACTTCCCACATTTGGGACCAGAGGCAAGTCAATAGCACTCTGTAAGCCTCAGTCTTTCCATCTGTAAAATGAGGAAAATAATACTGTAGTTTCTTGGTTATTGTAGGGATCAAATGAGAAATTATATGTAAATGAACTTGATGAAATTTGAAGGACAATATAAATGTCGGTCATGTCGGTAAATGCCATTTGTTAATCAATTGGAGTTAACACCATGGATGAGGTACCGAGTGTCTCTATTTGGAGAGAAGAGGGTGGAAAGTGGGAAAATAACAAACAGAGAGAGAGCCAAAGCAATATATAAATAATCAGGGGGCCGTATGATGGAAACTGAGGTCCAGAGTACGGAGGGATGGGGATCGAGTTCAAGTAGCTTTAACTGGGAAGGCAATCCTTAAGGTGGTGCTTTTGAACATGGGGAGAGAAGATGATTACATTTTTATGAATGTCCTTGTCGTATATGCACCCACTCTAGAGTGTAAGCTTCTTGAGAGCAAAGATTATTTTTTTTTACTTCATATCCCCCAACATAGGGCCTGGCACACAATAGTCCTCCTAAGAAATGTTTATTGAACTGAAATAGCATAGGGGGTAAGCACTAAATCTTGATCATGGAGGCATCAAATAAGCCATTAATGAATTGAATCGAAGGCATAGGGATGAGCCACAAATAGGACAGTTTGGCTGAGAGTTCATGAGGCATAGGGATGAATTCATCAAAGACATAGGGGAAGGGGTAAAGCTCTTCTGATTTCTTCTGTATCCTGTACCAAGAAGAGGAAAGAGAGTTGAGGAGCCAGTTAGCACACATGTGGCATGCTATGGCCAGGTCCGGACAATTTATTTGGAGAGACATCAAATCCAGAAGTATGTCGATATGAAAGTGGTCAGGATGGAGGAAGGTCTTTGAAGCCATGCCTTGGGAAGATTAGGTGAAGGGACTAAGGGTATTTAGCCTGAAGAAGCCTTGCAGTAGCAGTAGAAGGTGTGAAGCTTCATTGTCTTCAAACATCTGGAAGACTAACCTGTAGAGGAGGGTATATTTGATATGGATCTCGAAGTTAGAACTAGGACAAATAAGTTGTCATGGCTCAGTTGTTTCGATCATGCCCAACTCTTCATGACCCTTTTTGGGGTTTTCTTGGCAAAATCCCAGAGTGGTTTGCCATTTTCTTCTCCAGCACATTTTACAGAACTGAGGCAAACAGGTTTAAGTGATTTGTAGATTGTAGAAATGAAGATTTCATCTTAAGATAGTGAGCTTCATAACAATTGATTTGTCATGTATTAATCTGATTTATAATCAGCTATAAGCAGTTATTAAGTCTATTATGTGCCAGGAAGCGTGCTGGGCATATATAAGTAGATGAAAAACACATACAAGATAATCTTGAAAGGAAGCCTAGAATCTGAGGATACAGCATGGATAGGAGGGAGAACGGGTAAGACCTCCTGTAGATGGTGGCTTGAGCTGAGTCTTGAAGGGTACCAGGGATTTGGGGAGGCAAAAGAAAGAGAAGAGTGCATTGTAGGCATGGGGGTACCCAGTGCAAAAGCTCAGAGATGGAAGATGGAGTGTTATGTCTGAGGAACCACAAATAGGACAGTTTGGCTGAGACTTCATGAAGAGGGGTAATGTGAAATTAAAAAAAATAAAGGTAGTGTAGTGCTGTAAACTCCAACACTGCTTCCCAAACTTCCAATCACATTGTCATATAGGGTCCTCAGAGCATTATCTTCTCAGAGTCTAGGGTTATCTCTGAGGGGATATAATGGAAAATATTTTCTAGTTCTATAGTTCATGAGCCCCCACTGGTGTGTTTCCTTCCATGGTTGGCAGTTGATATCAGTTAACCAGACATAATTAGCTTTTAGAAAGAGGTGTTTAGTAAAGTGGTGTAGAGAAGAATTAGCACAAAATCCCTCCCTGCCAAAAGCCTGAAATGTACTTTCTTACCTGTGTACATAGACTCTAGGGGAAAGTAGGCTCAAATGGAAAAAGTGGCAAAGGGATAACTCGCGTTGCTAGCATGCTGAAAGTCCTCTTTTTTATTCTCTTTCATGGAGTGCTTAAAGAGGTACTTCTTAGGCGTAGTGTAGCATCTTTGCTATTGTCTTTGTGGAGTCTTGAGACTGCTTTTCTTTATCACATCCAGTCTGTTCTCAGTTTCCAATGAAGCCACTAGAATCTGAGAACAGACTGAATGTTATTAGGAAAGGCAGCTTTCTTTATCTGTGGAAGCTGCTCTGGGGGTAGTGCTGGGACTATAACATCAATGAAAACGTTCCAATTCTCCCAGTCCTGTGAAGTTCATGACATCTTTATCCAGCCAAGGTGAAGAGGATAGGTGGTAGGAGACCAAGACCAAGGCTAAAGTATTCTCTTCTGACCCAAGTGACTTCTTCCCAGTTCCTTACCTAATTGGAACAGATTTTCTGTCAACATTATTCCAGCTCAACCAATAATTTTCCATTTTTTCCAGTGTTTTGACTTTGTTTTATTATTTCTTGATGTCTCATGGTATTACTAGCTTCTATTTAACCAATTCTAATTTTAAAGAGTTAATTTCTTCAATAATGTTGTTAATTCTCTTTTCATAGCTTTCTTGTGTAGCTCTCATTTTCCCCCATGTTTCCCTCTTCCACTTTCATTTGGTTTTTGAAATAATATTTTGCTCATTTCTTTTTTTCTAATTTTCTCACTTTTTGTAGCTAGTACTTCATTTTTTCCAATTTTATCTAAAGATAATTTTAATCTTATTTTTATAAGATTTTGAGTTCCTAAATTTTCTCCCTCTCTCCCTTCCCTTCCCTCCCCCTCCCCAAGACAGCAAGAAATCTGATAGAGGTTATACATGTGCAATCATGGAAACATATTTCCATATTAGTAATGTTGCAAAAGGAAAAACAGAACAAAAGGGAAAAGCCACAACCCCCTCACCCCAAAGTGAAAATGACACACTTCGATCTGCATTCAGACTCCACAGGTCTTTCTCTGGATGTGTATGGCACTTTCCATCACAAGTCTTGGAACCGTTTTGGATCATTGTTGCTGAGAAGAGCTAAGTCAATCATAGCTAATCATCACACGGTGTTGCTGTTATTGTTGTCAACGAGACCAGAATCGGCTTCTAACCTGTGAATGGCCAGAGCCGAACAAAGCAGGTCAGAGGCAGGTGTGTCAGGAATCAAACAGAGGTTTAATTAACTAATTAATTAATTTTGGAGTGAAGAAAATGCATAAGTCCCCCCTCCTGAGAAGGAGGGCTTAATATGCTGGGGCAAAGGCAGGGCTTATACACGTGAAAGGAGTTGGACCACAACACAATCATTCTTAGGTCTTGAGTAAGCAGTTCCCAGTTCCCATGGTCAACACTTCTTGGGCTTGGGTCCTGTGGGAGCAGTCTCTCAAGTCTCAAGAGTCACTGAGTCTTGTGATCATTCAGAGGGGTACAGGACCAGAGTTAGCATGGCAGGAACAGGAGTGCAGTACCTGGTTCAGTTCACTTGGCAGTTCCGTAAGCACAGGGACTGTGAGCATGTCAAGAGATGTGATGGATGGTTTTAGGCTGCAGCTTCTGGTTCTCAGGTCTCTGGGGAATCAGGGGAGCTCCAACAAATCTAAACAGTTATTGATTAATATGAAAATCATAAATCCCTCAGTGAACATTTGGTGCTCATCAAAGTAATACACTGGCAGAGGGTGACATCATATAGAGTGCAAAAGGCTGTTGTTATATCAAGCTCTGAGCACAGCTTGTTTGCTGGGCCTTACCTCTGGGAAACAGATACCTTGGCATTGTGTACAATATTCTCCTGGTTCTGCTCACTTCACTCAGCATCGATTAATGTAAGTCTTTCCAGGTTTTTCTGAAATCCACCTGCTCATCATTTCTTATAGCACCATTACATTCATATACCACGAATTGTTCAACCATTCCCCAACTGATGGGCATTCCATCAATTTCCAATTCTTTACCACCACAAAAAGATCTGCTATAAATATTTTTGTACATGTAGGTCCTTTTCCCTTTTTTATGATCTCTTTGGGCCACAGACTTAGTAGATGTCTTGCTGAATCAAAGGGCATGCACAATTTGATTGCCCTTTGGGCATAGTTTTAAATTGCTCTCCAGAATGGTTGGATCAGTTCACAACTCCACCAACAATGCATCGGTGTCTCTATTTTCCCACATCTTCTCCAACATTTATCATTTTCCTTTTCCGTATTATTAGCCAATTTTAAAGGTGTGAGGTGATATCTCAGAATTGTTTTAATTTGCATCAATAGTGATTTAGAGTATTTTTATATGATTATAGATAGCTTTAAATTCTTCATCTGAAAACTGCCTCTTCATATACTTTGACCATTTATCAATTGGGGAATGACTTGTATTCTTATAAATTTCACTCATGTCTCTATATATTTGAGAAATGAGGCCTTTATCAGAAATACTTGCTGTAAAAATTTGTTTTCCATATTTCTGCTTTCCTTCTAATCTTGGCTGTGTTGGTTTTGTTTGTGCAAAACCTTTTTTATTTAGTATAATCAAAATTATCCATTTTGTATTTCATAATGTTCTCTATCTCTTGTTGTAATATTAATTAAGGTGGAACTTTTGTTACTGTTTTCTCTTTTGGAGCATTTATTTAATCAAGTGCTCTTGATGAGTCCGGCCTTTGTTTTTTTGATTAAATTAGGAGTCTTTGATGACCTCCTTGCCTCAAGGGAAAGCCTGGTTTGCATGGGTTTGAGTGACATGTTTGTGATGCCAGAAGCTTTTAGGCCATGTGGATTTCAGTCCCATGTTTGTGACACTTTTAGGTCACATAGGTTTGAGTTGCACATTGTGACACCCTTTGATCCTGAACAAGATATATAAACCCAGAGACTGGCATTCTCCCTTGGGGTTCTCATTCACTGGAAGAGTGGCATGTGACTTGAAAAGACTCTGGGCAGCTGTTAAGAGCCCCCCAGCTTGTCAATCCAGATGTTGGGACTTTGTTAGACCCTTGTAACTATGACATGAGATTTGAATCAGACAAGGTCTGTCTGTTGATGTTTGTAATTTGTTTGTATTTGCTCTGAAGTTCAGATTGCTGGCTTTTCTCCTGAACTAAGTGAATGATATTTGCATGTGTAATTAAATTGAGATTATTAACCCATCTCCATAGTTCTGACAGGTAAATTATTCATTGCTTTCCTAATTTTCTTATGGTATCATCCTTTATGTCTAAATCATGTGCCCATTTTGACCTTATCTTAGTATATGGTATGAGATGTTGGTCTATGCCTAGTTTTTGTCATACTGCTTTCCAGTTTTCCCAGCAGTTTTTGTCAGCTAGTGAATTGTTATCACAGAAACTGGGGCCTTTGGGTTTATCAAACAATAAATTACCATAGTCATTTATTACTGAGTCTTATGTATCTAATCTATTCCACTGATCCACCACTCTATTTCTTAGTCAGTATAAATAGTTTTGAGGATTGCTGCTTTATGATGTAGTTTTAGATCCAGTATGGCTAGGCCACCTTCCTTTGCATTTGTTTTTACTGATTCCCTTGATGTTCTTGACCTTTTATTCTTCCAGATGAATTTTGTTATTATTTTTTCTAGCTCTATGAAATAATTTTTGGTATGGCACTGAATGAATAAATTAATTTAGGTAGAATTGTCATTTTTATTATATTAGCTTAGCCTACCCATGAGCAATTGATATTTTTCCAATTGTTCAGATCTGACTTTATCTGTGTGAAAAATGCTTTGTAATTGTGTTCATATAGTCCCAGGATTTGTCTTGGCAAGTTGACTCCCAAGTATTTCATATTGTCTAGTTATTTTAAGTGGAATTTCTCTTTCTATCTCTTGCCGCTGGACTTTGTTGGTAATATATAGGAAATGCTGATGATTTATGGGGGTTTGTTTTATATCCTTCAACTTTGCCAAAGTTGTTAATTATTTCAAGAAGTTTTTTAGTTGATTCTCTAGGATTCTCTAAGTACACCATCATACTGTCTGCAAAGAGTGATAGTTTTATCTCCTCGTTGCCTGTTATAATTCCTTCAATTTCTTTTTCTTCTCTTATTGCTAAAGCCAAAATTTCTAGTACAATATTGATGGTGATATTGGGCTTCCTTGTTTCACCCCTGACCTTATTGAGAAGGCTTCTAGCTTATCTCCATTACAGATAATGCTTGCTGATGGTTTTAGATAGATAGTACCCATCATTTTAAGGAAAGCTCCATTTATTCCTATGCTCTCTAGTGTTTTTAATAGGAATGGGTGCTGTATTTTGTCAAAAGCTTTTTTGTATCTATTGAGAAAAATCATATGATTTCTGTTCTGATATGGTCAATTATGCTAATAGTTTTCTTAATATTGAACCAGCCCTGCATTTCTGGTATAAATCTCACGTGGTCATAGTGTATTAGCTTGATGATAAGTTGCTGTAATATCTTTGCTAATATATTATTTAAACTTTTTGCATCAATATTCATTAGGGAAATTGGTCTAAAGTTTTCTTTATCTGTTTTTACTCCTTCTAGTTTAGGTATCAGCACCATATTTGTATCATAAAAGGAATTTGGCAGGACTCCGCTTATTTCACCAACTAGTTTATATAGTATTGGAATTAATTGTTCTTTAAATGTTTGGTAGAATGCACTTGTAAATCTATCTGGCCTTGGTAATTTTTTCAATGATGGCTCGTTCAATTTCTTTTTCTAAAATGGAGTTATTTAAGTATTTCATTTCCTTTTCCGTTAACCTGGGTATTTTTTTTTTTTGTAAATATTCATTGTCAGATTTATTGGCATACAGTTGGGTAAAGTAGCTCCTAATTATTGCTTTAATTTCTTCTTTATCGATGTTGAATTCACCCTTTTCTTTTTTGACCTAGTAATTTGGTTTTCTTCTTTTTTAAAATCAAATTAACCAAGGTTTACCTATTTTATTGTTTTTTTTTCATAAACCAGCTCTTATTTTTGCTTATTAATTCAATAGTTTTCCTACTTTCAATTTTATTAACCTCTCTTTTGAGTTTCAGAACTTCTAATTTGGTGTTTAATTGGGGATTTTTAATTTGTTCTTTTTCTAAAAGCTTTTTAAATTACATGCCCAATTCATTGATGTACTTTGTCTGTTTTATTCATGTAAACACTTAGAAATATAAAATTTCCCCTAAGTACTGCTTTGGATGCATTCCATAAATTTTGGCATGTTGTCTCATTATTGCCATTCTCTCTGATGAAATTATCGATTGTTTCTATGATTTGTTGTTTGACTCACTCATTCTTTAGGGTCAGATTATTTAGTTTCCAATTAATTTTTAATCTATTTTTTCCTGGCCCTTGATTACATGTAATTTTATCTCATCATGATCTGAAAAGGATGCATTTAATATTTCTGCCTTTCTGCATTTGATTGTGAGGTTTTTATGCACTAAGAAGTGGTCAATTTTTGTGTAGGTGCCATGTGCCACTAAGAAAAAGATATATTCCCTTCTATCTCCATTAAATTTTCTCCAGAGGTCTATCATATCTAACTTTTCTAAAATTCTATTCACCTCCTTAACTTCTTTCTTATTTATTTTGAGGTTAGATTTATCTGCTTCTGAGAGGGAGAGGTTGAGGTCCCTCAGCAGTAGTTTTGCTGTTTATTTCTTCCTGTAGTTCACTTAACCTCTCCTCTAAGAATCTGGATGCTACTTGGTGGTATTTATGTTTAGTATTGATATTATTTCATTGCCTATGGTACCTTTTAGCAACATGTAGCTTCCTTCCTTGTCTCTTTTACTCAGATCTATTTTTGCTTTTGCTTTGTCTGAGATCAAGATTGCTGCCCCTACTTTTTCTTTTACTTCAACTGAAGCATAATACATTCTGCTCCTTTTACCTTTACTCTGTGTGTGTCTCTCTGCTTCAAATGTGTTTCTTCTAAACAACATATTGTAGGATTCTGGTTTTTAATCCACTCCACTATCTGCTTCTGTTTGATGGGAGAGTTCATCCCATTCACATTCACAGTTATGCTTACTAACTATATATTTCCTTCCATCCTATTTCCCCCTGTTTATACTTTTTTTCTCTCTCTTTCATTTCACCCTGTCCCTCCTCACCAGTGTTTTGCTTTTGACCACCACTTCCCTGAATCTTCTGCTCTTCTGTCAGCCCCTTCCCTTTTTCTTTCTCCTTCCCTTCCTACTTCCCTGTAGAATAAGATAGATTTTGTTAACCAACTGAGTGTGCATGTTATTCCCTCTTTGAGCTAAATCTAATGAGAGTAAGGTTCAAACAATGCTCACTGCCTCCCCTCTTTCCCTCTACTGTAATAGGTCTTTCATGCATCTTTATGTGATATAACTTACTGTATTTTGCCTCCCGCTTTCCCCTTCTCCAAGTAAAATTATTTTTTCACCTCTTAGTTAATTTTTTTTCATCACATCAAAGTCTACTTATACCCACACTCTCTGTCTAAATATACTCGTTCTAACTGCCCTAGTAGAGATACAATTTTTAAGAGTTACAAGTATCATCTTCCCATATAGGGATATAAACAGTTCAACCTTATTGAATACCATGGTTTTTTCTTTCCTGTTTATTTTTTTATGCTTCTCTTGAGTCTTGTAGTTGAAGATCAAATTTCCTGTTCAGCTCTGGTCTTTTCATCAAACTCCCCTATTTCATTGAATGTTGATCATTTCCTCTGAAAGATTATGCTTAATTTTACTGGGGAGTTGATTCTTGGTTGTAATCCAAGCTCCTTAGCTTTCTAGAATATCATATTCCAAGTCCTCCATTCCTTTAATCTAGAAGCTGCTAAATCCTGTATAACCCTGACTGTGGCTCCTTGATATTTGAATTGTTTCTTTCTGGCTACTTGCAGTACTTTTTTCCTTGACCTAATAGTTCTAGAATTTGGCTATTCCTTGGAGTTTTGGTTTTAGGAGGTGATTGATGGATTCTTTCAACGACTTACCCTCTGTTGCTAGGATATCAGGGGAGTTTTCCTTGATAATTTCTTGAAAGATGCTGTTGAGGATCATTTTTTGATCATGGCTTTCAGGTAGTCCAGTAATTCTTAAATTATCTCTCCTGGATCTATTTTCCAGGTCAGTTGTTTTTCCAATGAGGTATTTCACATTTTCTTCTATTTTTTCATTCTTTTGATTTTGTTTGACTGATTATTGTTGTGTCATAGAGTCATTAGCTTCTACTTATCTAATCCTAATTTTGAAGGAATTATTTTCTTCAATTAGCTTTTTTTTTAAATTCTGGTTTTTTATTCAATCACGATCAGATGTTCTGTGTCACCCTAGTGCAGGGATGGGGAACCTGCAGCCTCGAGGCCACATGTGGCCCTCAAGGGCAGCCCTTTGATTGAATTTATTTGTTTGTTTTTTTGGTAGGACAGTTGGGGTTAAGTGACTTGCCCAAGGTCACACAGCTAGTACATGCATAAGTGTCTGAGGCCAGATTTGAACTCAGGTCCTCCTGACTCCAGGGCCAGTGCTCTACCCACTGCACCACCTAGCTGCCCCTTCAGTTAACTTTTGTACTTCCTTTTTTGCTCATTTCAATCTCTTTCTTTAGCTCTTTTAAAAATTCTTATTGGGTTTATGTCCAATTTGTATTTTTCTCTGAGACTTTGCTTGTAGATATTTTCAAGTCTTTTTCTTATTCTGTGTTTGTGTCTTGAGTTTCCCTGTTACTACAGTAGCTTTTTATGTTTGGATTCTTTTTTTTTCTTTGTCCATTCTTCAAGACTACTTCTTGACTTAGCTACTGAGCCAGGTTTGGGACTATTGGATTGTATGTGGTAGAGTTTCAGTAGGCTGCTTCTGGACTCAATCACTATTAGGCCAATGGAAGGTACTGTAGGTTCAGAGTTGCTGAACTGCTGGCTCTCATTTAGTCTTGGTCTTCTGACTTAAATATTCCACTTCAGGCTTATGTGTGGGGCTGAAGGTTAGAACTGAGCTCTCACTCTGCTTGTTGGGTTCAGAGTCACACAGCTAAGTTTTTGGAAACTGTTGATTGCTCTGTACACAATACAGGCTCCTCTCACTGGTGACAACTCTCTGCCTTGTGACCCAGAACTGGGAAAGAAGTGACAAAGCTGCCAGCTGGCACCCATTCCTTCTCTCAGTGCTGTTCAGGGATCCCCTGGAATCTCTTTATGCCACCATGCTTCCTGCTCTGGTGTTCGGTTTTAGTTCCTTACTGTTTTGGGAGGCTAGAATGCTCTTTCTGCTGCTGCACTGTGCTCCTGGCCAGCCTCCATCCTTGGGTCCAAAGACTTCTCTGCCTATCTTCTCAAGCTTCCCTGGCTGGAAAATTATTTAAAGTGACCTTTTCTTGGCTTTCCTGATCAGAATTTGGTCTAGCGAGTTTTCTAGGTTGTCAAGGAAGAGGTACACTGCGTGAGTTGGGCAAAAATACTGACTTTCACTCCATCATCTTGACTCTACCTCCCTCTTTTATTCAATGGTTTTGAATGACTTTTCACATTTAGACTAAAGTCTGATTGATCTCAGACATATGTTTTCACTTGTTTAAGATGTTAAAGCATAGCATCTTATCACTTACTTTAAGGGGCACATGGAAATTGTTTAAGTTTTTGTTGTTGTTGTTCAGTCATTCAATCATGTCTGACTCTTTGTGACCCTATAGACTATGGTATGCCAGCCCCTTTTAGCCTCTCCTATCTCCTGAACTCTGTCCAAGCTCATGTTTTTTGTTTTCATGACACTATCTATCCATCTTATCTCTGCAATCTCCTTCTCCTTTTGCCTTCAGTCTTTCATCCCACACAGTTTCATTCATGATCTCTTGAAATAGCATTCTGGAAAACCAGGCTTTGATAAAGCCCATTGAGATTCAAATGGAGCTGCTAGACTATGCCTTGAACAAAATCACTCTGGCCCTCACTGATTGGCCAATATTAGGTCCCAGCCCAAGTCTCACTTGGTCATTGGGTTTTGGTGGCTCTGAATCAGTGTAAATATCAATTGTTTCTTTCTGGCCAGAAACCCTGAGGGTCTTCCCCTCTTAGATTGCTTTTTATTTGAATATGAAAACTAGGCCATCTTTTGCTTCATTTCTTACTTAGCTTTAAATCACCAAGCTGCTGAATGAGTGTTGCATCAGAGAAACTGAGACCTGGGAAAGACCTTAGCTTAAAAAGGTCAAGGTCTGCCCACTGTATCTGGGGTCATCTCCAGTCATCCTGACCTATGTCTCACCACTGGACTCAGAATACTTTGGAGGAGACAGTGAGGCTGATGACTTCGCACAGCCCTGCCTTGCCTAAAACCAATTCACTCGCAAGTCAAGACATCACCCTCCCGATGGTCTTCTTCAAGAAGGAGGGATGAACCACAACAATCAATCAATCTTTTCCAACTATATGGTCTTTTCCATTGAGTCCTGTCTTCTCATAATGTAGTCAAAGTATTCAAGCTTCAGCATCAGAACTTGTACTTCCGATGAATCATCTGAATTAATTTCTTTAAATATTGGCTGATTTGATCTCCTTGCTATCTAAGGGGCTCTCAAAAATCTTCTCCAGCATCACAATTTAAAAGCATTGATTCTGCAACACTCAGCTTTCTTTACAATCCAACTCTCAGTCATGCATTGCTACTGGAAAAATCATAGCCTTGACTATATGGGCCTTTGTCAGTGAGGGGATGCCTCTACTTTTTAGTATGGTTTCCAGATTTTTTATAGCTTTCCTTCCAAGAAGCAAATATCTTTTCATTTATGGCTGCAGTCATCATCTGCAGTGATCTTTGAGCCTAAGAATAGAAAATTGGACACTTCTTCCATTTCTTCTCTCTCTATTTGCCAGGAAGTGATGGGACCACTTGCCAAGATCTTAGTTTTTTTTTTTTCAATGATAAGCTTCAAGCCAGTATTTTATACTCTCCTCTTACATTCTCATTAAGAGGCTTTTTCACTTTCTGCCATGAAAATGATATTGTCTACATATCTGAGTTTGTTGAGATTTCTCCCAGCAGCTTTAATTCTGGTTTTTAATTCATCCAGCATGGAATTTTGAAAGATGTACTCTGAATATAAGTTAAATGAATAAGGTGATGCTATACAGACTTGTTACACTCCTTTTCCAGTCTCAAACCAATCAGGTGTTCCATGTTTTGTTCAAGTTATTGCTTCTTGACCTGTATATAGATTCATCAGAAGATAAGTAAGGTAATCTGGTATTCCCATCTCTTTGAGGACTTGCTTTATTTTGTTGTAATCCACAAAATCAAAGGCTTTAGTGTAATCAATGAAGCAGAAATAAATGTTTTTCTGGGACGCCCTTACTTTCTCTATAATCCAGCAAATGTTGGCTTCAGAAACCAGGCTGCCTTTCTGGTAATTCTGTGTTCACATATTGCTGAAGCTTAGTTTGCTGAATTTTAAGCCTGACCTTGCTGGCATGTGAAAAGAGAGCAATTGTTTGGTAATTTGAACATTTTTTGGCCTCGCCCTTCCTTAGGATTGAGACATGAACTGATCTTTTCCAAACCAGTGGCCACTGCTGAGTTTTCCAAATTTGTTGGCACATTGAATGCAGCATATTAACAGCATCATCTTTTAGGATTTTAAATATCTCAGCTGGAGTTCTGTCACCTCCGTTAGCCTCCCTGTTAGCAATGCCACCTGAGCTCTACTTCACTTCATTCTCCAGAATGCCTGGCTCTAGATTAGTAACCACACCATCATGGTTGTTAGTGATGTTAAGATCTTTTTTGAATAGTTCTGTATATTCTTGCCACGTCTTCTTAATCTCTTCTGCTTTTGTTAAGCCCCTATCATTTTTGTCTTTTATTATGCCCATTTTTGCAAAAAAAAAAATGTTCCCTCGATATCTCTAATTTTCTTGAAGAGATCTTGTCTTTCTCATAGTTTGCTTCTATTTCTTTGCATTCTAACCCTAAATGCTCATTGAAGAAAACCTTCTTATTTCTCCTTGCTATTCTCTGGAATTCTGCATTGCTGCGTATATTTTTCCCTCTCTCCTTTTCCTTTTCTTTTCCTTCTTTCCTCACAGAGGGGATATCTCTACGTTTTAGAATGCTTTCTAGATTTGCTCTAGCCTCATCAGACAACCATTTTGCAAAAACAAACACGAAAAGAACAAAAAATGTTCTTCTTTTTCTTTGGAATGTTTGTTGTTGCTGCCTCCTGTACAATATTGTAAACCTGTCCATAGTCCTTCAGGTTCTCTATCTACCAGATCTAATCTCTTATATCTATTCATCACTTCCATTTCATATTCATAAAGGATGTTATTTAGGTCATACCTATATGGTCTGATGATTTTCCCTACTTACTTTTAATTTAGTCTGAATTTTGCTACAAGAAGCTCATGATCTGAGCCACAGTCAGCTCTAGGTCTTGTTTTAACTGATTGTATAGAGCTTTTCCCCTTTTGGCTGGAAAGAATACAATTAATCTGATTTCAATATTGACTATCTGGTGATCTCCTTGTGCAGAGTCACCTTTTGAGTAGTTAAACAAGAGTGCTTGACCACTGAGTTATCTTGATAAAATTCCATTAGTCTCTACCCTGCTTCATTTTATGGCCTAAGGCCAAACTTGCCTGTTATTCCAATATTCTTTTGGTTTCCTGCTTTAGTATTCCAGTCCCTTAGGGTGAATGGATTTGCCCTCCATTATTTCTAGATGTTGTAGGTCTTCATAGAACTGATCAACTTTGGTCTCTTCAGCAGCAGTGGTTGGAGTATAGACCTGTATAACTGTGATATTGAATGGTTTGTCTTGGATTCAAACAGAAATCGTTCTGTCATTTTGGGAGTTATACCCTAGTACTACTTTTCTCACCCTTTTATTGACCCTGAGGGCCTCTCTAAATCTAAGAGATTCTTGCCCACAGTAGTATATGTACATGTAACAATCACTTGAATTATATTCACCCATTCCCAACTATTTAAGTTGACTGATACTCAAGATATCAAAGTTTAATCTTTCCATTTCCTGCATACCTTGGTTCATAGATTTTATATTCCAGGTTCTATATTGATCTTTATAGCATCAACGTTTCACTTCATCACCAGACATCTTCAGCTGAGCTTCCTTTCAGCTTTGGCCCAGACACTTCATTAGTAATGGGGCTACTTGTAGTTGTCCTCTGCTCTTCCCCAGTAGCATGTTGGACACTTTCTGATTTGAGGGGCTTATTTTCCGGTGTCATATATTTTATCATTTTGCTATTGTCCATGGTGTTTTCTTGGCAAAGATGTTGAAGTGGTTGCCATTTCCTTCTCCAATGGATCACCTTTTGTCAGAATTTTTCACTATTATTTGTCCATCTTGGGTAACCCTAGTGGGGCAGAGCCAAGATGGCGGCTAGAAAGCAGTGACTGGCGTGAGCTCCCCGCCAAGTCCCTCCAAAAACCTATAAAAAATGGCTCTGAACCAATTCTAGAGCTGCAGAACCCACAAAGTGGCAGAAGGAAGCAGGGCTCCAGCCCAGGACAGCCTGGATGGTCTCTGGGTAAGGTCTGTCCCACACAGAGCTCCCAGCTCCCAGCCAAGGGGAGCGGAGCTGAGCCAAGCAGAGCCCAGCGTGAGCGGCGCGGACGGACCGCGGACCGACCAGACCAGGAACTGAGTAGAGAGTGCCCTAGCGTCCTGAATTACTGAGCCGTGGCATATACCAGACCTCTCAACCCACAAAGAGCAAAGACAACAGAGAAGGTTAGTGGGAAAAGATGCAGGGACTGAGTTTGCGGTTCAGCCACTGCCCCTGGGGCAGCAGAGGTGGGGCAGCTTCAGAACTACGGCTGCAGTTGCTTCTGGCCCCAGGCCCACCTGGTGGGAGGAATTAAGTGGTGGATCAGAGCAGGAGTGAAGAGCCTGCTGAAGATTTAAGCCCAGTCTGGGTAGGGGGTTCTTGGGGAAGGAGGAGTGCTGGTGAGGCAGTGCATCCGCCCAAGCGTGGAACATAGAACTCTTTAGTCTACAAGCAGTCATACCTCGCTGAAAAACTCAAGGGTCAAGTAAGTTGGCTGGGAACATGGCCAGGAGGTGAAAACACACCCAGAATCAGTC